>LNGK01000010.1:1759699-1910621 GCA_001510575.1 Knoxdaviesia capensis | reverse complement strand
CCCCCCCCCCTCCCTCTCCAGTCGGGAAAGGCCTTGGGCTTGGGGGTGGATATGTGTGTGGTAGAACGCCGGAATGCCCGCCCGCGCAGAGGCACTAGGCCGGCGGCCTGAGGACCTGTGTGCGGTACGGCCGAAAACAAGGAGGAACGTGATTGACAAGGGGGAAGCTTTGTGGGTTTTGTGGGCTAGGGACTCTCGCAGGACTCTTCGGGGTATTGTTCGGGTGGTAGGTCTAGGAGGTCCCAGCGTGATGGACTCGTAGGAGTCCTAGATCTGGCTGCCACCTACCGTGTTGTACTCGCACATCATCACAACATAAGTGCTTTCAACAATACCGTGACCCCTAATAGCCAAACACAGACATCGGCGTGCAAATAACGACGAATCATATCAAAGCCACTAACCCGAAAATATGAATATATCCCTTTGCTCCCCTCTCCAGCTTGGACCGCACAACGGAACCAAAACCCAACGAAAATGGCATCATCCAGGCGGCCCGCGCCAGACAGGCAGGCGACAGGCAGAAACGGGCATACCCCGAGCCCACAACGGCCGCATTTTTCTAGGGACTTTGTTCACACGGGCACGGATTGGCGAATCACGGCGGAACAGCTGGAAGCTCGCTCCACTCCCACTTTCAAGAAGATAGCGAGAGAGTAAGACGAAGAGGAGGAATAAAAAGGAGCAGGTGGACTAGTAAGGCCTGGCAATGCCTGCAATTGCCGAACCGGCCCGGTCACCATGTGCGCTTTGCGGTTTTGGCCTCAACACCAGTTGTCAAAAAGAAGGCTGAGCAGGGGGAGGAAGGATTTCGATACGACTGCATATCTACTGAACATCCATCACCAGACAGAGCAACACTCCAATCGCAGCTGCAGGAGGAGACCTGGTCGCCGGACGTCTGTTTCTTTTTGTGGTCCTGCCCTGAACGGCGGTTGATTGGGCGTGTGGCGTACGGTCGCATCTAGACCATTACGTTCTTGGGAGGAGGTTTGTGCGATGATCTGGGAACTGTCATTTGCTCTTTTGGCCTTGCTCGTTGTATGTACAGTAATTTTGTCGTGGGGTCAGTAGCAAGACAGACAGGCCGTTTCAGCTGGCTGACAGCGGCGCTGCTGATTCGTGCGTAAAACGGACACTACACCGGAAGACGGCAAATCTTGGATGTTGGATGTTGTCCATTCGACCACATTGTACATATGTCCAGTACACATTCAAAACCCGCTTTGCCTACAGAGGGCGAGAGAGGAGGAAGAGGGCGGAGTTGACAGCAGCCTATGAGAGAAGGCCAGCCCACACTTCTTGGCGCGGTCATGTTTGGATTGGAGAGAAAGTGTTATGCAGTCGGTCCAAGGTCATGAATCCCTCCCTGTAGGGTTGATTTGCTGCAAAATCTCCTTGCTGTCTGCCTGTGCATCTGCCTTCGGCCTGGACTTGGCCTTTTTTTCGCTTCGGTGCTGCGGGATGGGCGCCCTTGTTGGCTCATCGATCCTTTTTTCTTTTTTTTTTCCTTTCCAGAAGTCCCTGCCAGCCTATGAAGCTGGGAGAGAGTGAGAGTTGGGTCCCCCCTCCTAAGAGCTGGCGTCTGTCGCTCCGTGGTGAGTTCCCCGGTGTGGAGGTACATACAGTACACGGCCGCACCAGCTGGTGCTCCCGCGTGCGGCACTCCGATTTGCTCGCCCGCACGCCGTTATGATGCACATAGTTACAGTACTGTACAGTACTTGTACATCTGTACCAGTCTATGTCCAGAGGCAATCTCGGAAAGAGAGCCCGTATCTCGAGATCTGGCTTTTATGGCAACATAGCTGTCCTTTCCCCCAGTTCTGTCCTTTCACGTATCACACGCAGAAACCCACCCAATCTACTGTACAAAAAATCACATCATAGCTTCCTCCTCCTTGAGAGGCCCCCCAAAATCCAGGCTGCAGGATTCGCCCAGGCTCCATAATTCCCGTTTTTCACCCTCCCCAAGTCCCAGGGGGGGCGTGGAAAAGTGGAAGAGTGGAATAATGGCGTCTTTGGGGGTCCCGGAAACAAAGTCCCAAAGCAGTAATGGTGCAAGTTGTCAAGGACAGAACCAGCACACTCACAGACACAACGGCTGGCGTAAATAAATGTGTCCATGCAGTACAGTATGTCGGTATTGTCGTCTGCTTACGACTAACGAACGAGTTTCTAGATACGAACACGCGGTTTCGTGTGTGTGTGTGTGTGGGTGTGTGTGTGTTCTCAGCAAGCAAACCAACACGATCAAGCAGTTAAAATCAAAAAATCAAAAAATCAATACTTGGTAAACAGCCCGGTGTTCGCAGCACACCAACACCGAGAATCACCAGTTTCCAGTTTCCGGGTGCTGCGGACTTTCAATATCACGGCGCTGCTAAGAGCCGATCACTAATACTCAAGTCCGTCAAGGTTCTCGCTGTTAGTGGAAGGACCAGCCGTGGGCTTTAAAGCTGCACCTTATTTTTGGCCGGCGTCGGGCGTCATTGTTAAGGAATGCCGTGGCGGCGCAGCAGTAAGCAGTAACACATTAAACAGCCCACTCACGTGGTCGGAGCGCTAACACAAGATACAACCGGAGGCCTAACACCGACAACGGCCGCTATAAGAAATCGCCCTCTTCAGCTCCCAAGCCATAATATAACGGGACCCTGGAAGCCCCTGGAAGCCCTCATACAGCGCTCGCTCTCGCTACTAAACACACCCGACGGCTGCAAACCCGCGCAAAAGCCTACTACAAAGCTCATCTCCAAACAGCCAAACGCAAAAAGCACAAAAAGCACTGAAAAAAAGGAAAACGCAGGGATCCCAATCCTCCGCCTGTCGTCTTCTGGCCCTTGGAACCACGTTCGGCCTCGACCAATCACACGCCGCCGGTGGAGGCTGAGCTCCAGGCAGCAACGCTTCAACTTTCACTGCACCGGGGCGTTTGTCATCGACGCTGGCTTAGGTCAGCCGTCTTGTTCCACTCTCTCCGTGTTTCTCGCCGCCTTTTCTGTTCCCTCTTCCTCTTTTTCCCTCTCACCGTTCGTTTTGTGTGTTTGCCCATCGTCTTCTGTCGTCTTCCACCTTCTTGACCTCAATCAAAGCTTCCGTCTCACACACCCCCTAAACCTGTTCTGTTTTAATCCTGTGGCCTAACTATCCGCTCATTTCACGTGCATGCGTGTAGAAAGCTTCTTCAGCGTCTTATAACCTGCCTAGTTCTTGTTCCTTTTCCCTCCGTGCCCATTCTCGTTTTCTTCTCCTTCTTCCACTGTATTCCGCATCTTTCTGCCTTGACTTCGTTTTTCGTCTCTTTCGTGTGTCCTCCTTCCTCGTCGTCTTCGAGTTTCGGTTCTTTCTTTTCTCGTTCTCGTCTTGAACATTGCCGATGTGCCCTCAGCCTCAGGCAGACACCCGTGATATATCTGTCGATACTTCCACTCCTCTTAATACTCCTGTCTGGTCATCTTCCGCGTGACCGTTTAAGCCGTTCTTGTCTCGAACCGTGACGACCACCACCTTCAAACGCGTGCTCGTATCTCCGGGGTCATCTGCTGGTAAGTCACTCACTTTGTCCTTTGGTCTCTGGTTCGCCCTCTTTCCGCACGCTGTCCTATTCTCCCGTTTTCTCTTCTCTCTTTATTTTCCTTTTTATTTTCCTCCTGTTCTATCTGTGAATCATATACTCTCTCTCCGTCTATCTCTCTTGTCTTGTTCTCACGCCGTGTATCTGTATCCTCTTGTCCTTCACATATGTCTTCCCTGGTGCAATCCCCAGCCGTCTCTTATCTGTTGTTCTTGTCCCTCCTCTCTCCCCCTGTTACATCGCTACGCTGCTAGGACTCTTTTCTTTCCTGGGTGTGGGAGTGACAAGTCGGCGGAGTGACTCACATTGCTCCTTCGCTGCCCTCACATGCCCGCCCTGAACCACTACTGGCTTCTCTTGTTTTGTGACTCTATCCTCTTTCTGGTCAGCTCTTCTAACTGGTTATTCCCATCTTCTCTCAGACCGGGACTTGTTGTTGCTAGCACTGGCACACACACCCCCACACACACACCCACCTGCCGTTTTATCCATCTGGGTGGTGTCCAACACGACACAACCTCCCATTCTCCTCATTCTATATACTCGCACCCTGCCTCCCTTCTTTATATATAGATCCACCATCCCCGAGGCCTCAAAATGCATTCCTCCGGCTCTTCAACCGTCACCATCACCGCCCCCTCTTCAAATCCCCGCCGCCGTTCGCCTGAGTCTTCGTCGGGCCTTAAAAGTCATGGTCGTGTAGTGGATATTACCATGTCTCTCCAGAAGAGCTCATCTTTCCGCTATCCTGCCGCTTCGTCTTCTTCGACTCTTGCCACTCCTTCGCTGGTCCATGCTCCTCAGTCAAACCTGGACGACGTTGTAGATGCCCACCGTCGCCGCACCGACCTCCTGCTTGACGACTTGGACAAGACCTTCTCCAACCTGGATCTCTCGGCTGCCCCGCGCAAGAAGAACATCTACACCGACGACCTGCCCGTCCCGCGCGGCTTCCTGGGAGATCTGCCTATCGTCGACCCAACTCTGCAGAAGCAGGATAACGAGCAGCGTCGCTCTCTTCGCCCGCACCGCACCCACAGCCACGACTCCGACAGCGGTCTTGGCTCGTCCATCGCTTCCCTCGACGACCCCAGCCCGGAGCTGCGCAAGTCCACCGCCATGGCGCCGCCACCTCAACCGCGAACCACCACTTCTACAGCTGCTGCTGCTGCCACTTCCACGGCTTCGGCACAGGACAAGCTTTCACGCCTCAGTGCCCGCTCAGTCAACCGCATCCATGAACATATCCTCAAGCCTTTGCTTTCCAAACCCCTCCTCAAACCTTTTGAGCCCATTGTCCTAGATGTCCCACGCCGTATCCGGGACAAAGAAATCGTTTGCCTTAGAGATCTCGAAAAGACCCTGATCTTCCTAGCTCCGGTAAGTTTATTATCATCATAGTCCCCTCCTCTTATTGTCTCACCCCATGCATCTATTGTTATTCTGGGTTTTTTTTTTCTTTTTCCTTCCTTTTTTCCTCTTCCTCTTCCTGTTTCTTCTCCCTCTTGTCTATGACACTTGTCTCTTCTGATTCTCGTCTGGTTTATTCCTCTTCATCCTCCTTCTCCCCCTTTCCCCCCTTCCATCCCTTACTTACTCTCCCCCCCTCTCTCTCTCTCTATTCCTCTGATGGTGGACATGTACTTACGAGAACTGCTTGTCATGATAATTTTTAAATAGGCCAGATCCAAGGCTGCCGCTCTCTATCTCGACTTCTGCCTCACGTCGATCCGCTGCATCCAGCTCACTGTCCAATATCTTGCCGAGCCCGAGCAGACCCGGCCCAACGACCGCCCGTACACCAATTCCTACTTCACCGACCTTACCGAACAGATCCACTCTTACGCCCGCCAGCTGGCTGCTGCCCGTGAGCGTAAAGCCGCTGGTGAGGACGATTCCAACCTGGACTCGTATGTTGTCTCCCTTGACCCCGCACACCGCACAATGCCCTCCTCTCTCCCTTCACAGGCATATACTCACACACTTCCCCCTCTTCGCCAACAGGTCGGACACTGTCAAGCTTGTCGGTGGACTTTCCAAGAACGGCCAGCCCGCCAGCCTCGTCCGGATTGGCAAGGACGGCAAGGCCTACAACATCGCCACAGGAGAGCCTGTGGAACTTGATGACGAAGACGACGACTCCAAGACCGTCATCAAGATGAAGCGCTCGCTGAGTGAGCAGCTCGCCGATGACGAGGAGATCATCCGCTCGATGGCGCGCCGCAAGAAGAACCCCACCCCCGAGGAGCTTGCGCCGAAGAAATGCAAGGCTCCTGGCTGCAACAAGGAGTTCAAGCGCCCGTGCGACCTGACCAAGCACGAGAAGACCCACTCGCGCCCGTGGAAGTGCCCGATGGAGAACTGCAAGTATCATGACTATGGCTGGCCTACAGAGAAGGAGATGGACCGCCACGTCAATGATAAGCACTCGTCCGCCCCGGCCATGTACCGGTGCTTGTACGAGCCCTGCCCGTACAAGTCCAAGCGCGAGTCGAATTGCAAACAGCACATGGAGAAGGCCCACGGCTGGACCTACGTGCGCACCAAGTCCAACGGCAAGAAGGGCGCGGCGCCCAGCAACGCCGGCAGCACCGTGATGGACACTCCCAACCTAGAGCACACCCTGTCACCGACGTCGCAAACCAGCCCTGAAATCGCCACCCCCGATGAGGACATGTCCGGCCTGATGCCGTCTTACGAGGATGACTGTGCCATGCCTGGCTTCATGGGCGGCGACGACGATATCCTCGCCCGCGCCATGAACCAGCAGTACGGAGTCGACAACTTTGACGACTCGGCCCTGGATGTCGACGTGTCCGGCTTCTCGCCGTTCGCTCACGCTGCCAGCACCCCGTCGACTGTTTCGTCGTATGACAACCTGGGAGCGATGATGCCTGACAGCGCTGACTTCGCCCTCACTGACGACATCTACACTGCCACCGCCGGCATCCCCACGCCCGATGCGGCGCTTTTCGAGAAGCTGTGGGGCTCGCAGATCGACGGTCTGCAGTCGTTCATGCCCACGCTGCACTTCCCCTCGCAACAGTCGATGGGCAAGAGCGTCGACCTCCTGCACCTGTCGCCGACTGGCCATGGTAACGCCATGCTGTACACCCCCGACTCGATGATTGATGTGGATGGCGGCTTCGAGGACTTCAACTCGGGCGCCGGCATGGGCATGGACTTCCAGCTGTTCCCGAAGAACGCTAAGGACGTCAACCTTCCGCTTGAGCCGCTGTTCGATGCCATGCCCGGCACCGGAATGTCGCAGCCCGACCAGTTCGTTGGAGCCGGCATGGACTGGGCCGTTGCGCCGGAGTTCCAGTACCCCTCGCAGCAGCAGCAGCAGCAGCAGCACTAAGTTGTAGAACTCGTCATTACCGATTCGATTGGTTCGATTAGTTTTCTACTACGTTCTTTTCTTTAAGTGCTGATTTCTTTTTTCTGTCTGTACCATCCCTCCATTTGTCATTTCTTTCGGTCCTGCTTCCACATATACTTAGGGTCCTTTTCTTCTCTTCTTTTTTTTACTGTTGTCACGATGGAATGAATTTGGTTTTTTTTTCTTTCTCTTTTTCTGTACTAGTCTCCTTTTTGATGGCCCTTCGGGATGACACGGTTGTTGCTGTATTTTGGGAATGGGGGAGTGTACCAAGGGGATAACGAAGTACTTTTTTTGATGTTTCCTTCTTTGGTCTGAAGTCTGAGTCTCTGGAATCGAGGACTTCCATTTTTCAACTCATGTTTAGTGTCATTTTTTTCGTCGTCTCTTTGATTCCTTTTGCGTTCTCGTGGACTCGCCTTTTGCCATGTGCTCTCTCCTCTCATCTTTCGCTGCACCAGTGCTTTGCTTCTCCTTTGCGTACCTACAATACTACATCATTACACTTACACTTTTTGGCGGGTTGGATTATTATTCTTTGTTTCTGACATGTGTTTGTCTTTTGTTTGCTTTTTACTTTTGTGTTATGGGTGATTGGTGAATCGCCATGCTCGATCAGTTTCTGCAATGTGGCTGGGACATACTTCAGGGCAAGACGGCGGAGAAGACGGGTTCATAGGTTTTTTTTTTTTTCCTTTCAGTCTCAGCATCTATTTGAATTGATGTCTCTTTCCATTGTGTCTTAACACACTGCATGTCCATCCTTCGTAGTATCTTCGTCGTGCTGATACGTGAGATGTCGTGAATCAGCCATGTCACTGGGCGTTTGCGGCGCCAGGTGTTGAGTGAAGCGGGATCCTGGCTTTTTGGTGTAAGGTCTTCTTCTTCCTCCTTTCACAGTTACGAACGGAGGTTTTCATGGCCATGCTGCCCCTCCTCCGGCTACTTATACGAACAAAAACTCCTCCGAAACATAGCAGATACGCAAGTTCGGCGATTGGGGGTAGCTTTTGACTTAAATTAAGAGTTTAAAGTTAATGGAATCACGGATCAAAAGTGGCTATGCTGCGGCCTTTCTGGGCGTGGGCGCCTTTCTGGCCCCGGACGGCGATTCACTCCGCGCCCGGCGCCTCGCCACTCGCCGATCGCGGGGATGCGCCGCCCAGCATCGTCCCTGGATTACTGGGGCTCGGTGAGAACGGTTCCTCCTAGACGGCAGCCTTGTTAGATTCACCAGTTCTCTGTGGTCTCGACGTTTTGTAAGTCGTAAAAGATGATCTCACTGACTTCGATGACGACTTTCTTCGGCCAGTTTGGAGGTCCGCGGGGTAGTGGGGGGTTGGAGGATCTGGTATCGCTGGGAAGCTGGTTGCAAGGGCGAGTGACCGCTTGCATCTGTGTCCCTTACTCTTCTTTGCAGCTCAATGAGCACACCAAAGCCGAGGTGGAGTGACCGCTCAGATACAGCACCGCCACGTGCCCACCACGCCAGAGCCAGAACGCGCTTCCATCAGAAACAGACAAGACTATCCCGGTATATTCCAAGTCTTCTCTGTCATATGCGCTGTCCTTTCATCTAGCCGCCATTCTCACAAGTCACTGGGGACTGCAACTTTGCTGCTGGGATCAGGCGTGAGCGGCTCGCGAGGAACACCCAGTGCTGCTTTGCCGACGTCTTGCATCTGTCTGGAAACCCACAGTAGCTTTGTCAGAAGTGTAGATTCAGCCCACCGGACTCTCTACACAGAAAATCAATCCCAGTGAATCTGGTGTGTCTCGTGGGCTCAACTTTTGCGTCCCTGTGACTCCTGGCGATAACGCCATAGCACTAGGGTTACAGATGGCCGTGTTTGGGGTCACTCTAGGGTAATGGCTGATATCTGAGAGAAACTTCGCATTTGGGATATGGCATCGACTCTGAAAGCAGTCTAAGCTCTAGAGACGAAGTGTAGGGGCTTATTCACTGCCTGTCCAGTCCATCGGCGCAGGCGCGATATCAGACAGTGCCGATGTAACAGGCGCTGTCGCGCACTCTCCATCCCAGAAGTGCGGGTAGAGCTGACCGAGGACCACGTTTCCAGTCACAGTTCTACGACATCGACTACAAGGAGGATCGCTACTCAATCACGCACGTGTACCCGTCCTCCAAGAGCCGGCGATGGCCGTTCCACAACACGCGGCACCATCCCGAGATCCACATCCAGATATGCCAGATCTTTATACGAGCCGAAACGACTCCGATCATTCCAACACATGTATCGGGTATATATACTATCTAGCTGGATCTGGGGTGAGTGGTTCTCGTCAGTTCCATGATATAAGTATCAAAGGGATTCAAATGTATAGCCAGCCGAAGCGCCTGGCCGCGGGCTCTTAGGGTGTGTCCCTAGATCACCCGCGGCCAGAGATGATAAAGTGGGGAGTCCAGGGAGTCCGGCCGGGAGAACCCGCCGCCGGCGCCGTCTCCCATGTGTCACCGGAATTCCTTGCCAGCAAAAACCCCATAGTACAAGTCATGGAATGGTTTTTTTTTGTCCATATCTATATCTATCAAATTGAAAGCAGGGTGAACCGAAGACCCAGTACACTGATCGCGTCTGCAAGCTGCATCATGTGCGGCGACGTGAGTCGCTTGTACACGGCGGGGGTCGGAGAGACCGCAGTCCGCACGACGCACCGCGGCCGGCCCCGGAGTCGGCCCACGCTCGGTTTCGCCATCCCGGTGTTTGCGGTACTGTTTCAGGAGCAGTGGGGCAGCGGCGGCTGCGACGGAAACTCCCGGGGCCGGGCACGGTGATGAGATATCATCGTGAGAGATGGTCTTCTAGTAGGCGCTGGCCGCGCGGGGAGAGAAATGCCTCCTCTCTTGCCGTGGTCTAGGATGGTTGCATATCACACCCGCGGCTCTCTCACGGGCGGGCTGGAACCACCCGGGGCAGGCGCCGGGGGGCGTGCAGCTATTCTCCACGGGGCGTGCAGATCACGGGCTCATAACCTGTCACATCCGAGACAACAAGCTCGCACTAGCCGAGCACAGCCGGGACTTCAGGTCCCGGCGCGCAGGGAAGCGTGTATCCTGCCTCTTCCGCGCTCTAGAGATCAAGCAGATAGTCGCTCCGCAGCACTCGCGGCTGGGCGGGGACAGCCCGGCGGGGGGGGGCGCCGGAGGCATTCAATCGGAGTCCGGCTGATGCCGCCGATCCCGGGCTCATAACCTTTTGTATCAGATGAACCCGGCTGTCATGGTTCGTATTGGAACAAACGAGGGGACCCAGACGCGGAAGTGGCGTGAGAGCCATATTGTTCGGCCGGTGGAACGAAAGGGGGAGAGAGCCCCGTCCAGGCGCTCTATATACTGGCGTGCATGGCACTCCTCGGTTTGGTCGTGGGGTTGATATCCACCGGAAGCCATGAGGGGAAGTCAGAGTTCTGGATGGGAGCGGGGGAGACCTTATATACTTCTCAGTGCATACTCCAGACATTATGCATGAATCACGTCTAGACCCGCACCATGATTCACACCATGTATTTCCACAGCCAGCGGCTCACGATGCCCTTTAAATGCCCTTTAAATCAGATATAGGGCTCAAGGTTTTACATGCACATGCAAACACAAGCACAAACATACAATCTTTCAATCATCAGAGCATTTGTATTCTCATGATCTCTCGGCTAATCATATCGTCCTACCAGATACAAAGTCCCCAGTCCTCCACCGCCGCCACCTCCAAAAGGTTGTTGTTGTTGTTTTTGGGGCTGCATCTTCCTAAAGTTTGTCCAAAAAGAAGAAACAGAAACACAAGCAGATCAACATACACACAAAAAAAGGGGGGGAAGGTGTGGGTGTAAAAAGATAATGATCCAAAAAATATGTATAGAGAAGAGAACAGAGGGTGGTGATTTTTTGAACTCCTTAAGAAATGCAACGAGACAAGCTAAACAGCGAGATAGAAAAGCAACAGGGCTTTCTCGTCTCGCCATTTAGTGGTGGTGGCTCTCGTGCGAGTGGCCGTCCTCGCGCGCAATGATCTTGCTGGCCTCGAGCGAGCGGCGGGCAACCCACGCGGTGCCGTTGGCGCGGAGCAGATCGGTGGTGGCAGCAAGGTCGAGTCCAAGCACGCGCTCGATGTAGCGGGCGAGGTCGGTGTTGTCGTTGTTGGTCGACATGGCCTGCTTCATCTCCAGCAGGCGCGGGCCGACGGCGTAGCCGAACAGGCTGACATCCACGGCGGTGTGGCCGCCGGTCGACCACCCCATGCCGGCCTTTTTGGCCATCAGGTTGCCGAGGGTCGAGCCCATGCCGCCGCCCAGGCTGACCAGGTTGTTGAACTCGGCCGTCGAGTACTCGGTGAGCCCGTACATGGGCAGCAGGGTGTCGCGGAGGTAGGCAGCCTTGTCGCCCGAGAAGCTGTTGTACATCGACACGAGCTTGTCCAGGGACACAGCCGAGTTCTCGTAGCGGGTCGGGTTGAAGCCGTCAAAGAGCGTCAGTCCACCGGCCTCGTGGTCGGCAGCAGACAGCATCTGCGTGTTGGGGTGGGCGTCAATGAACTCCTTGATGTAGGCGAGCACCTCGTTGTAGATGACGGTGTCGTAAAGGTGGCCGACGGGGTCGTTGGAGTGACCGGCGTGGTCTATGCGCGACGCCTCGATCATGATGAAGAAGCCGCGCGACTCGTCACGCGTGGCTGCCTCGAGGGTCTCCAGGGCGATCTTGGTCATGTCGAGCAGCGACGGCTGGGTCTCCGGGTTCCGGTCGACCTCGTACTCCATGTGGCTGGAGGCGTACAGGCCGAGGAAGGGCAGAGGAACCTTGCCGTCAACGGTGACGGAGTTCAGGGCCGAGGCGTCGGCGGTGTAGGTGAAGCCCTGCTCAACAGCCCAGGCGGTAAGGTCGACGTTGTCGCCACGGTTGCCACCGGCGCTGCGGGGCAGGAACATGTTGCGGCCACCGCCCATGAGCAGGTCGACGGTGGAGCCGAGAGGGTGGTTGTAGCCGAGCTCGTTGGCGGCGATCTCGACCTCGGAGTCACGGTGCTTGACGTGGGCGGCGTAGCCTGAGAGGTGTTAGTTCCAAGATGCCCGTTCATGTCTTCCCTTGATTCGGCAACTAAGGAGCACTTACAGGCCGGGGTGGCGTGGGTGATACGCGAAGTCACGACGAGACCGGTCTTGAGACCGGCAACGTGGGCAGCCTCGAGGACGGAGGCAACCGGCATGCCATCATCGGTGACACCGATAGCTGCAGCGAGAAAGGAGATGTCAGTACAAGTGTTAATATGCCAGACTCACATCTCGAGGGAGTCATACCGGCGTTGTACGACTTGAAACCGCAGGCAAAGGCGGTCGCCGAAGCAGCCGAGTCGGTGATCAGGTTGTTGGACGATGCGGTGCGGACGCTTCCGATCAGCTGTAGTTCAGGAGAACGGCTGTGTTAGTCAGAGTCTATTAATAGCATCGTTCCATGACCCTTCTAGCGTTTTCCGTCGATTTGTTCTAGCTCGGCTCACATTCCCCCTAGCTCCTTCCCAAAATTTCAAGTCCCCTGTGCCTTAACGTCCGTTGCCCTTCACTTACCAGAGGGTCAGCGCCAATCGGGTTGCTGGTAGGACGACCAACCGTGCCGAGGCCGTTCTTGATGTTGAGGAAATCACGGGTGAAGGTCTGGGTGGAGGGACCGTAGCCATCAGGCACGACGTAGATGAAGTTCTTAGCCTTAGCGCAGACCTTCGCGTCAACGGCAGCCGGGCCAACAAAGGCGGCAGCAACAGCCACAGTAACAGCCGAGAAACGCATGTTTGTTCGGATGTTGGTGGTTTTCTTTTGCCCGTGGAGAGACTGAACTCCTGATCAAGAACTGGAGGGAGGATAAATATGTAGCTCGTGGAATGAGGGCAGGCGGCGAGGAACCAGATGGGGGTGGAGGAGAAAGGAAGAGAGAAAGGAGAGGAGGGGAAAGGAAAAAGTGAACACAGCAGATTCTGACTTCGGGGAGCACGACGTCCCTTTTATGCGTTTTTTTCTTCGACCTGGGAGGAGGGGCCCGAGAGGAGATACGAGAGAGGGGAGGCACGCCGGAGCAAGAACTAGCCACATACTTTGCAGCAGCATTGACAAGCTCTTCCAAGCTTGTTCCCTTCTCATCCAAATTTGGAGGTGCACACAATGGCACCAGGGTTCAGGAACACTGCTGTGCGTGCCTTCCCTCGTCCTCTCCACTCCCCAGCCAAGTCGCCAACCACACCGGGGCTGTACCCAGAGCCTTTCCCATACAACCATGCGATCATCGTCACCCACCCATTCGGTAGCATTTGCCAAGAGCCACCATGAATACCGGGAGCCCAAAGCAGCTTGAAGCTGCACCGGTACACAGACGAATTGATGATGCATGGTGCCTGTTCCCTGCCCTTCTCACATGAATCCTCCCGTGGACGCTCACGTTTTTGTCTGTTCTGTCCAGCCCCGTGCCCATCCATGTGCTCTTGTCTGGTGGTTAGTTGATCAATAGTTCTCACCAACAGAACTCTCGGCTCTGTGGAGAGATGTTCCGTGGAGCTTCATCGAAGCACGTTTCTGGCCTTCGGCCTCGGTCTTTGCTGTGTGAGGTCGTCCTCTAGAAGTCAGGCTTAAATGTTCTCAAGCTGATGCCCCTCAACAGCAGATCTTCCAGAGTGTAGATACCAGAGGATTGAAGCCAGAGTGATCCAGCTGGAATCTTCTCATGTCCAAGCTGTAACCACGGTCGCCCCGAGATTAGAGTATCATAAAAGGTGGTGATACACCAACACTGGACGCAATGACTACCCATGGGCACAGAGGCCTTCCAGAACACGAAAATCTGGTGATTCCACAGTCATCCGTAGGCCTGCCAAGATTCACCAGCGGCTTCATTGCTTCTACCACAAGCTGGCGAATCGGCCGGATTAGATTGAAGAACGTGGTTTTCGAGTGTGCGGCGAGAGGCAGGGCGAGCAGAGCGGCGAACACATACATCTGTGCTCTCTTTCTCTCGTCTCGTATAAGACAGAAAAGATGCCAAGACACAGAACTAGACGTCCTAGATATCAGAAGGAAAGCGTAGGTTCCGCGTCAGTTGAATCGCAAGCTCTTAGGAAGCTTGACAAATCTCCACCTCCACAGTCGAAGACCGGGACGGATCTTGGTTCTTTCGGCACACGCCCCCCTTTTAGCCTATGTAGTGTACTTACATAACGCCGCAGGGTAGATGAAGGGAGGATCGGCTGTCGACACAGCCAGCGGGGTTGGGTATTAGAAGCACATCAGAGGATGCATGTTTAGTTCTGTTGTAATACACGAGAGACCGTCGGCACAAATAAAGCCTGATGAGGAACACAAGAAGCAGTCTCGGTGAACATATTCAGCAGTAGTGGCACTCTGGCCGCGGATTGTATCATTGAGAAAGTGGAAACAAAAGCGGGAAAGGGCCATGTTGACGGCGGTTCCCGGGATATTTGTGTCTGCTTATGTATTTGCAGCATATAAGAACAGCACACAAAGTGAGGGGAAAACTAGCACCACGGCTGCCTTCGTGTGTCTGTGGGGAGTTATTCTTAGTTCACTTCCAAAACTGGTCAGATAACCGATAGAGTCAGATACGGTTAATGGTATGCTTAATTGGGAGAAGAGGGGGCAAGAAAGTCACTGGGGAATTACAGACGGGCTGAGTGCAGAATAGGGGAGAGCAGATACAGAGGAGGGAGATCTTTGGGTCTATCAACGACGATAGGAGAAGAAGAGCATGGTGCTATACGGACCAAGAATAGCACCGTACCGTAGAGATCACCGTATGGGTAGAAAAGAGTGGGTTCGGAGGTTTCTCAGAACCGCCGTACCATATCAAACGGGAAGATGAAGAGAGCGAGACAGAAGACAAGAGAGGCCATACGACAAACAGGCACCAAACGCAGAAATCACGGCAAAAGTCATATGGAAATGTCACTGACCTTTTCACGTGGGACCAGCCAAGCCGCCTGATTGGTTCCTCCCCCTGTCCGTAACCCCCGGGAGTTTTGGCTTCTGTTGTTTTTTTAAACTGTGGGTCCCTTCCGGCCAAGCTCCGGCGGGGCGGCGGTTCCGGAGAAAGCTTGAAAGAAAATCGGGGTATTCTACCAAAACAGACGCAGAAAAATGAGGCAGCTGGAAAGAGAAGAAAATCGGAATTAATTGGAATTTGCAGTTGTCAAATATCAACGGGCTCAACAACTTACGAGATCGTATTCCAGTCCGGGCGTGTGTCTTGCATCCTGTCCCCGGACTCTCTCGGAGGTCCGGCGGCCCACACCGTTCCACTTGTAGGTACTGTATATACATACACACCCCCACACACACATGCTGATCAGCTCCTAGGATTAAGGCTGTGCCGCAGCAAGCCCACCCCCGAGCCATAGCATAAAAACCAGGAAATTCCAGTTCTAGTCTTCAAGTCACTTAGGGTTAAAATTCGCCAAGGAATTTCGGCTAATAGTGAGGTTGACCTTTCGTTTGCGGTCTGTTAATACCGATGGCCGGGATGTACAGACCGGACATACAGTATACCTTACATACTGAGTATACCTCGTCCTGCCGGTCCTTTCCACTTGCGCTGAGCTGGAACTTGTAACGCACACTCGGTTGGCCCCGCGGGGATTTTCCACACGGGAATACGCTCGGAACTATATTGAGTCGGCAGGCTACGTAGAAGCACCGCCTCTCTAAGCTGTATCTCATTCTCAGATACAGCACAATACTATACTGCCTCCCAAAATCTCTGTGTATTTCTATGTATATCGCCGATATACTCACTTGCATCGAGCGCCCGTTCAGTCCGTCCGTCCTCCCGCACGTACAACCTCCAACTCCGCAGAGTCCATCGCCCAACTTGCACACACGTGCATCCATCCATATACCCCCAAAGGACCCTCCCCTCGTCCCGTAGCATGGACATGCTTCCTCGTTGGCGCAGTCTTGGCAAAAACAAAGGATGCCGCTCAACGGATGATTTCGCCTCGTCAGTCTTAAAAGCAAAGCAGAAAAGTCACTTTCCAGTTCACGTGCGCAGACACACCGTCCCGTCATTGGATCCGTTCGTTCGTCCATGGCCTGTCGGCAAACCGCTGTCCCAACCACCAACACCCGGCGCCCCTGCGGGACCCCATCTCACTGCTGACATTGTACGCTCCCAGAGCAGAAAATACGCATACTCGTACGGATGTATCCAATGGATGTACAAGTACACAAGGTGACCAAAATAAACGTGCTCCTGCACGAGTACAGCGAAAAAAAACAATGTCTCGGGCTTGGCACGCACTTTTGTTGTCCGCGACCTCGTACCATTTTCGCGTGAAGCTTTCGTTGTGATTAGGGTTTAACCCTGTTGTGGTCCCAGGTGCTCTCTCACTGCCCCTTTGATGCCGCTTGTCCAGTACACAGACGCGAGCGGCCGAGGGAGTCATACAGCAGCAGCCACGAGGACAGGAAGCACTCAGCCTCGACAGATCCACACTATGCCACTGTACCATTCCCTCCAACGCACCGCCGATCATCCTCTCAGTCTCCCCCCGGATTCACAGAGTCCACCCCAATAGGAGCCCGTCAACATGGCCCTGGGAGGGAGAGAATGGGGGGGCATCGCCGGTATGTATAGTTAACGTGCCGCGTCCGCACAGGCACAGATACCGGGCAATATCGACATCCGGGCCATCGGCAGGAGAAACAAAAGCAGAAGCTGCGGTGGTTGAGGTGCATTTGGCGACGGTAACTCTCGCGCGGGGTATTATTGAAAGAGAAAGGATAGAAGAACGGGGGCAAGTAGTTGAGACCTCCGCAGAAAAGCAAGCAAGCACATACAGAAATCCGACCGCCCTCGCCCGTCGCAGAGCTTTAGTGTGATGGAGCTCTCTTCCATCGTCGAACGCCAAAAACAACTTCGTTCCCGTAAAACGCCGTCATGGACACAGTAACACAACAGCCGGACCTTGGAAGGTCTCTCGTCCATCCCACCAGCCCACTAAGAAGAAAAGCCAGAGTCCGATAACTCCTCCCAGATGAAGGCAGCGAACACAAAAGAAAAGAAAAGGAAAAAAAAGACAGATGAAAAAACCCCCACACTCTAACAGATAATATAGAAACATGATTCGCTTTCACAATTCATCCTCGTCACTATCCACCACCGCCCGCCCCTTGCGCTGCCGAAAAACCTGCGCGACCGGCTTGTCATGTCCATCGAGCAGCGCCACAAGTTCATCAGCATCGTCGTCATCGTCACTGCCGAGCCCCATGAGGTCGTCATCCTCCGAGTCGACAATCTCCACGACCGCCGCCTTCGGCTGCGCCCGGGCACGTGCGTGCGGTTTGTTGGCCTTAAGGGGTGGCTGCCGCCGCCGCGGTGGAGAGCTGCTTGCGCCGTCCGCGCCGTCATCGTACTCGTCTTCTTCATCCGACGAGTTCTCCTCGCCCAACATATCCGCGCCGTCCGACACGACAAAGCCCACAAGGTCAGCCCCGTCGTCGCTGCCGTCCGACTCGAACATGTCGCTCGTGCGCTCGCAGTCGTCGCCGCGTTCCTGGCTGCCAATGCCGCCACCCCGAGCGCCACCACCACCGGCCCCCCGTTTGCGCGAAGCGGCCTTCTTCTTCCGCCCACCTCGGGCGCCGGGTGGCGGGAGAATCGGCGGGGGGGACATTTGGCCAGGCGGAGGTGCGGGAACGGACTTAGCAGTCTGCTTGCGCCGCTTGCTTGGGGCTGCCGGGGCGGTGCGTGCTGTTGCTTGCTCTCCAGCGCCGGACTTGCGCTTCTGGCCCAGATTGGACGGTAGCAACGACGAGAAATCGTCCAGATCGTCGCCAAGTTCATCCTCGCCGATGGGTGCCGCAGCGATCCGCGACATCCCCGCCGCCTCGTTTGGCTTCAATCGCGCAGCAAAGCCATCCAAGGTGTTGCCGTCATCCGAGCTCGACGTTCGGTTGGGTCGTGTTGCAGCTGCAGACCGAGGCTTAAGCGAAAAGAGATCCGGGATGCTCTTATCATCATCAGAATCCACGTCCTCCGCAAAAGGCGTCACTGGGAGCGCCTTCCACCGCGGATCAGCCTGCCAATCGAACAGGTCCTTGTAGCGATTCTCGACCTTCTGCGACTCCGACAGCACTTTGAACAGCTGCACACATCGCTTCGTCTTCTCGCCATGGCCGACCTTCTTCGTCGGGCCCAGCCGGCGCTGTGCGGCCGGGTGCAATGTCAAGTCCGGCTCGCAAACCTCGTATGCCTCGCGCCCCGGCATCTGCTTGTATGTGCGGATGAACGTAGCCTCGTCGCTGGCATTAAGGTTCACAGCATCGTAAGACGGAATCGGTTGGATAGAATCAAGCTCGGAGCGCGGCTTCACACGCGGTCGGCGGGCTGGTGACGGCACATCGCCGTTCTTTCCAAGCCTCGACGCCTTCATAAACCCGGTGATCACGTTGTCGGGCATATGGAACTTCTTCGGTGGCATCTTCGGAAGTTTCTTGCCCTTAGCAGCTGCAGAGGCCGTGGTGGTGGCAGCTGCGCGGCCACGGCGCCGCGGTTCAGGGAGGTCGGGGTTCTGCGTATTCTCGACTGGGATGTCAATAACTCTTCGGTCAGCTTCGGGATATACGCCGTGCGGAACAATACGCCGGGACACGTCAAACCGGAAGCTGAAGCTGCTGCCCTCGCAAATCAGCTTCTGCATCGCCGAATACGTGTCCTTTGACTTGGCGTACTGGTCCTCCTCCTTCCCCCTGACAAGCAGGAGCACAATCTTTCCCGCCCGTTTGCGGCCTGTGCGTCCCATGCGCTGCAGCATGCGAATGGGGGACGACGAGGCGTCGTAGCAGATGATCAGGTCGACTTGGCCAATGTCCAGACCCTCCTCGCCGATCGACGTGGCCACCAGCACGTTGAACTTGCCCGTCCGGAAATCCTCAATGGTCTGGATCTGCTGCGCCTGTTTCATGCCCTCCGACCGCTTCGAGTCAGCCTGGCCCACAAACACGGTCGCCCGAATTAAGGGCCGGTGGCGGTTGAGCACCTGGACAATGTGTTCAGCACTATCTCGGTACTCGGAAAACACGATCACTTTCGTAGACGAATTTGGAGACGCCGAGGCACCGTCTCCAGTGTCGCGGGACGTGTCCATGAAATGGTTCAGCACGTGGTCCAACAGGGCGGTGACCTTGGGGTGGCCAACAAACCCGTCCGTCCGTAACCACGTCTCGATAGTACTCATCATGGTCTGGAACGGCTGGCTGCGCACAAGTTGTTGGCGGAACTTGCTGCCCTTCTCGCCTTTGCCCTCGACCTCCTGCCGGAACTCCTTCATGCTGTCAAAAAACGGCTTGATTCCGTGGAAGTTCAGCAGTTTGATGGCATGGCCAACACCTGTAAGCACGCCAAACACCGCACGCATCATGTTCTGCACGCCCTGGTTCGCCTGGCGGCCAGCCCGCGAAAACCAGTCTTTTTGCATCTGCATCAGGCCGTAGTTGGTGATCGCCATTGGGTCTCGGCCCCAGTAGATGTTTTGTTGCGAGAGCTTGTCCATCATCGGCTGTAACGCCTTGCTGAACAACTCGCGGACTTTGTTGATCTCGTCGGAATAGTCCACAACCTCCTCCTCGACATGGCGGCTGTGCACATACTGGCGAATGTCCAGGGAGTCTTCCGTCCGGATTTCAATATGTGATATTCCAAGGTTGTCGATCACCTGTTGCACAGTCTCGATCTTGGATCCAGGCGTTGCGGTCAAAGCGAGAATGCGGATGCTATTGGAAAAGCGGTGGATCATCTTGGTCGCCTTGGCATAAGCGTACTCGCCCGTGGCACGATGCGCTTCATCAATAACTAGCAGCGCAATGCTCTTGGGGTCCGCATATCCGTGAGAAAGATCGTTCAGCAGGGTTTGCGGCGTCATGAAGAACACGCGTTTAGTCTTCCATTCCTCCACACGTAGCACTGGGGCAGTGTCTCCGGTGAGCAGGGTGGTTTCCGAGCGAGGAATGCCGACGATTTGGAAGCAAGCGTCGATCTGTTGAGATGCCAATGGTTTCGTCGGAGCAACAAACACAATCTTTGCGGTCTTAGTCCAGCGGTAGTAATTCAACATCACGGTGGCAGCAATGAACGTCTTTCCTAGACCCGTCGGCAAGGCCACCAGCGTATTGTTGAAAAGGCTATTCTTCACAATGGTGTATTGGTAATCGCGAATGGCGCCCAGGTTGGTGGGATACACCCAGGTCTTCAAGGCTTCATGGTCGAGCTCGTGGTGGGTTGGCTCCTCCTGTGTCGAGCTTCGGTACGCGCGAGCCGGTGCTGGGACTGTAGTGCTATGCTCCGGATCCTGTAGAGTCTCGCCCCAGAGGTTCGTCTGTCGTAGAATCGCGCCCAATGGAGGGCCGTGAGCATTGCTCGCGAGGGAAATGTGTCTTGGAGGGGCCGAGCTCCGTGGCTGAGGGTCGGCGGCTTGTGACGACGAGGACAGGTCGGCACCTGATCGGAAGTCGTTAGAACTTGAGCGAGAAAAAGATGATCGAGAAAGATGTGGACCTAATGGCGGCGCACCAATCACTCGCGGTGGGGGTTTCGGCCACGCGGGTTCAGCGGGTTTGGAGGTGGGATATGCTGGTCGGCCGCTGGAGGCGGATATCTGGGATGATTTCACCGCCGGTTGTGGCTGCTCGAGCGCCTGTATCAGCTCATCATCATCAATGTCATCTCCGTAGTCATCGCTGTCCATTTTGAGTAGCTATATCGGTGAGAGGGAGTTCGGTGGCGGATGCAGTGGAAGCAGAAGCCAAGGGAGTCTGTTGGAAACCCTGGAAGTCGGTGCTCCTAATAAGCCATCAGCGCATAGATTCAGATTGACCCGGAGCCATGAAGCTGCTGGGGAAGATCTTCGGTAATGTGTTGTCAACAGTTGTGGTGTAATTGGGTTGAAGGATGTAAAGGCAGAAAACAAACGCGGTCACGGTCACGAGCGAGTAAAGTGGTTATAAATTCAGTACAGTGGGCGCTTGCGAACACCTGCTAACACCTGCAAGCAATATCTCCAGGCAAACGCGAAACCGCCACAAGATCACGTGCCACGCGTGGCGGCTGTGTGAGATAGGGTTTAACCCGGGTTGTGTTAGGGTTTGGGTATCCACCTTGTTCCGGGCATAGGCCCCAGTTTGGAGAAGCAGCTTCACTCTAGCAAGTAGTTAAAAGAGATACGAACACATTCGCTTTGAATTTGAAATGAGCACGAATCACGGCCACCAGTCCTATGCTTTCACAAACCTCAAAAACGACCTGTGGGTGGGCTACACTTGTTGGCACCTGTCACAGGACACTCGGTTTTTAGGCGGCAAAAAAGTGGCTGAGTCACCCAGCCAATACTGTCTTCTGATTGGCTGATCTCGATTGTTCCTGACTTTTTTTGCTTGCATCTCGAAAGCTCCCCAAAAGATGTTCCATGATATTTTTCTTCCCATAAACATCCAGACTTCTTTTGCTCCCTCTCCAACAACAACACATAACTTCTGCCTTTCTCCTCCCGATCGAAATCCTGTTTCCTCTCCTCCACTTCTGTCATTCATTTTCCACCTCTCTCATTTTCTCCCACGACTTTTTTGTTTTTACTGGTTCCCTCAATACCAATTCTAACACTGTCCCTCATTCTCGATCCTGCTCTGTCCTTCTGCATTCCCACCTTTCCTGCGAACAAAGACCAACTCGTCAACTTGATCGACGGAGGTGTATCCTCACCTTGTAAGTAACCTAGAACTCCTCAGTTTCTCTCCTTTTCTTTTGCACGTGCCTTCCTCTCTGACTAGTTCTCATTCAAGTCTCCTAGTTTCTTTACCAGGTCCGTCTTTCCTCCACTTCAGTCGCTTCACTTTCGTCACTACGCGCGTCGTGGTTTCGACAGATTCTCGCGAATCCTTCCTTCGCAGTCTCATTTTCATATCCCCAATCTCACACACAACTTTCTTTTCCTGTACATCCCACAGATCTCGCCGCCCCGCACGATCTCTCATCGCCATGGCCCCCCCGCGAACGGGTCGTGGCGGCGCCACGTCGACTCGCGATGCTCGCAATGGCTCCAACGCTATCAAGCCCACTTCGAAGGGCGGCATTCAAAAGCGACGCAACCCCGTCAAAGTTGATAGAGATGGTGACTTGGACATGGATGCGACTGCCGCACGTCGGGCTATGAAATCGGGCGCCAAAGACTCGGCCGGTGCTAACCCGGGCCGCACCACACGATCTGCCACATCGGCGAAGGGCGCCGCCTCGAAGGCAGTCCAGGCCATCACACGGCATCTCGCCTCCGACAATACTCTCGCCTCGAGATCGTCGAACCGGCTCAAGGACAGGATTGGCATGGCCGAGTCGGACTGGCTGAGAGTGCGTGGTCTCAAGGAGAGCAAGGCGGCCAACAATCCTGGCGGTGGCACTATGGAACTCATCGCCTTTTTGGAGAGAAAAGCCAACGCTCTCGCAAATCGATCTTCGAAGAACCAGGTTTCTATCAAGAAGGTAAGAACTCTCATCATCCGGAAACTATACATCCTCGGACCTCCCACGCATACTCTTCCCCGCCGATCTTGGAGATTCCTCTCCCGATAGCTTCGACTATTCCAACCTAGCCGGCGCTAGTAAAACCCCACCCCCCTTCTCTGTCGACTTCTTCAATCCCAACGGTGCTCTATGCAGACAAGCTTCCAAATCATCGGTTTGCTGTGCCGGGTGCCTCATATTCACCGTAGAAGACTTAGCCTCCCCTTTCAGAAGCACCCACCACCACCTTTTCTTTATTAATTCACCGGCTGAGACATACTAACCTCCAACGATTAGCATCGCCTGCTTGGTAACTTTGTTTTCATTGCGGCATCCAAGGACGACTTGGAGGAACTCATGAAGTGCAATGGCTTCACTTTCGCAGGTTCCCCGCTCGAAATAGTAGCAGAGGCTCCCAAGGATGTGGTGTCGGGTACGAAGTCCGCCCAAACCCAAGAGCTTGAAGACAAGCTCAAGGCGATTCTGGCCCAAAGATACTTCCCGGACACCAAGCTTCTCAAGCTCGACGCTCTTGCCGCCGAGCCGTTCATTATCGAAGCCGGCCTAATGCAGCGAAGCGACCGTGCCGACAAGCTGTTCCGAATTCTTATGAAGATCTGCAATGATCTTTTCACCACGCGCAAGGCCAAACAGGAAGCCATTGAGAGTGTCAGCATTGCCAACAACGGCATTGACAACGTCTCACAGGTTGACTCCCTTGCCATCACATTCCCGGACCTGAAGAACTTGGATCTCACTGGCAATGCCGTGGCCAACATCGCCGGCCTTGAGCCGTGGAAGAATCGCTTCCGCCGCCTGGAGACTCTTTTCCTCACCGGAAACCCCATTGTAGCCGATCCCAACCACGCTCCGACCGTCACGCAATGGTACCCTCGCCTACTGAACTTGAGCGGCATTTCCGTTCGCACTCCCGAGCAGGTCGCTGCTCTGGAAGAGGCCATGAAGCCGAAGCTCATTCCCCAGGCCGGCACCGATTTCAGAGACATGGGCGGAGTTGGCGAACAATTCCTCATGGACTTCTTTGCGGCGTACGACACCAACCGTCCCGCACTTGCCGCGAAGTACTACGACTCGGCTAGCAAGTTCTCCCTGGCTGTCGACACGGGAGCTGTCCGGGACCAGTCTCTTCCCCCGCCCATGCCCTGGGCTGCGTACCTCAAGTACTCCCGCAATCTGACCCGGATCACCCTTCCCGGACCGCGCACTCAGCGCCTGTTCACCGGTGGTCTGACGATCAGCGAGCTGTGGAAGACGCTTCCCCCAACTCGCCACCCGGACATCAAGACCGAGATGCACAAGTACATAGTTGACTGCCATGTGCTTCCCGGTCTCGCCGATCCCAACAACCAAACCGCGCAGGGCGTCGACGGCATGATCATCACCATGCACGGCGAGTTCGACGAATCCGACCCCACCACACAGGCCATTGGCAAGCGCAGCTTCTCGCGCACCTTCGTCCTGGGCCCCGGCCCTCCTGGCGGTAGCCCTATCCGGGTGGTCAACGACATGCTCTCGTTGCGAGCGTTTAACCCCCTCCCCACCGTCGCGGCGCCCGCAGCCGCTGCGAACGGCGCTCCTGTGCCTGTTGTTCCTGTGGTCCCCACGGATGCGCAGAAGCAGGCTCTGGTTACGGAGCTAGCTAAGCAGACTGGAATGACGCTTGCTTATGCTGAGCTCTGCCTGGTTGATGAATCAGTCAACTGGGACTTTGGCAAGGCGCTGGTTGTCTTCAACGAGAAGAAGGTATGTTTTATGCTTACCGGTCCTCCCATGTGTTTCTCCTCGTGGATTCTTCATACTAACGTTTCTGTTGCTTAGGGTCTCCTACCCCCCGATGCCTTTGTTGCCAATATCCACGTCTAAGTGTGCATCACCAATGTGAATGCATGCGGCCGGATACCGCATCCCAAAACTATTTCCACTTAACACACTCTAAACTACAACCGCATAGCTGCCCAGAAACCCCGGGCAATACAACAGCGCTGTGAACGACCTCACTACTTCTGGCCGACAAAGACATCCACGAGCAGTCCTTGTCTGCCCTCTATTATCTCTTCTCCGCGCCGAAGACCGGTCTCGACGAGACACCCCCACGCGAGAGCATTTTAGCCTCTCGCTTCTCTTCCATACGTTAGACCTAGTTCTCCTCAAGATACAGGTAGAGCAGCTCTCACAATACACACACACATACCTCTTAAAATACAATCACTTTTTCCAACCCGCCCCTTCGGGGATTCTTCTTCATGAGCGGATCCAGGACCGGCGCAGAAATGGCACGTCTTTTATTCTTGTTCATTTTTTCGGGTCCTCACGTTGTTATCACGCAGCTCTTTTCATTTCCTCTCCTCTCGTTGTTTTATTTGTTTGGGGTCAACCGACACGCTTTATACGGTCCGGAGTTCTGGTTTCTTCACGCGTCTCTTAATATTACAAACTGTACATTTCGCCTCTTTTTCTTCTTTTTTATTCTGCATGATGGGCCAAGGTTCCGGTCCAGACTGGCGGGGGGAGGACGGCTGGAGGGCAAAAAAATCCCTCCACCCGGGGTCTCTTTTTCATTTCATTCTACTTGTTTCTTCGTCTTGCTCATGTGTTCGGCTTTGTGTCTGCACGTATGGTGCGCAAAGCCCGGGAGTTCTTTTTCTTTTATTGTTCTTGGAAGGGCATGGTTTTCGTCATTTTTTTGTTTCGCCGGTGCTCCTCGGGAACAGAGCCGGGAGAGGCATTTCGGGTGTGCTTTTTTTGGGACGGGATGGCTGTTGATGATGGGGCGGGGAGGGACAGACGCAGATGAATATTCTTCCGTCCTCGGTCTCTTTTGTTTTCTCGTGGTTTGCGGTCTGCTTGATAGTTTCTTTTTCTCGAAAATACCAACCAGCTCGTTAGCTACGTCCGGTCTTCTCTCTCGATATCGGAGTCGCGGTGATTGTCGTCGTCATAGGCGAGCAGCAACAACCGGCACTGCAGTGTTCATGGCTGTCTCTCTCTCACGCACGTGTAGCGGGGTGTTTGGGGCGGCGGCCAGCTGTATCAGCCGCCTTTGTTTCTCCTGTGTTATCTGCTCCGTGGGAGTCTGCGTTCGTCTGTGTTCGGTGAAGACAGAGAGAGGGTTAATAGAATAGTTTTATGGCTTTATCAGAATGAAATTCCAGGTTGTTTTCAAAGAATGTTCCAGGTGATGACGGAAACCTCCGTCCATGCCGTCTCCTCGGTGCTCGTAGCTGTAGGCATTAAGCGCTGATATCACCAGCTGTGAAACAACTTGCGCCGCCGTCCAGGTTGTGCTCTCGAGGATGCATCTCCACCAAGATTTGACCACAATGGGATTCGAAGGTCGGAAGTAAGGAGATCGATGAAGCATGATTATATGGCCACCTATATCCCCGTCTTGTATGTCCGTTATGCGTAAGCCCACCGGGTCGATCACCGGACTGGTCGGTTTTGTTGTTCAGATGACAGTGTGTATGCGCGCGGTAAAAGCCGGCGACACAACCCTAACCCTAACACTTTTTTCTTGTATCTGTTGGCTGACTGATGAAGAAAATGGATAAGTTGATGGAAATGAACTTAGGAATTGAGTAAAAAGTTAGATGTAGGAGGAAGAAAATGAGCTAGACTAGAAATGGACAGAAGTCCAACATTTATAGGCTAGCCAAAACCAGGCTTCAGCCTACCGGTCACGTGATCCACGTATTTCCGTCCTTCTTATTTATACGCCCCTCGGACGTAAATGCGTTTAACATACGCCCCTCGGAATAAATAATATAGGAATACTATTATTAGGAAGAAAAAAAAACTTTAGTATAAGAAGAAAATCTTATTAAAAAAAAAACTTTAGTAGAGGAAGCGTAGGAAAAGAAAATATATAAAAACCTAAAAACCTTTAGAAAGGAAAAAAAAAACGTATCTTATTTTATTAGAGCACTTCGAAAACGGTTATAAAGCTAGAAACCAAGTAGCTTAATTAAGATATTAGCTATTTATTCCGTATTTAGAACGTATTTAACGGATAAAAACTTAGAACGAACGGATTCCCGAATTAGATAAAATTTCGGGTGAATATACTTACTCTTATTATAAAATCTCGGGTTATTAATAAGCTTAAGAGCACTAGCATTATCGACTCGTAGTTAGATATTATAGCTTCGGTTAATTTTATATAAGAAATTACGTAGCTATAACGCTTCCTTAGTAGCTATATTTACTACTATATATTTAGCCTTAATAGTCGATTAAGTAATAACTACTTACTTTCTACTTACCTAAGCGATCGGACTATCTTAGATTAATAGGACCTATCCTATTATAAAGCGGCTATTCGGTATAGTATTATAGCTAGTATCTAAAAAGCTAACTATTAATATAAGCGAAAAGTCTAGCTTAGAAGGTCTCTTATATCTTAAGGATAAGTTCGTCGTTACTAATAAGTATCTAACGATCCGTCTTAGTAATACGAATAGAGGAATAGTTATATAATTAGTAAAAGCTACGTAGTAGTAAATAGAAAATACTAAATTAGGTCTCGTTATCGTAGTTATATAGATAAGTTATCTAATTATAGACTAATATCTCTCTATATTAATAGTAGATAGCCTTTTACTATCTAAAGTAGCTAAGTTAATACTAGATATCGGAATAGATACCGGTCGCGTTATAGAGATATTAAATCCTACGTTTACTATAATCGCTTCTATATATTATATCTAGTATATAGAATAGGAGTTAAAGTTAATACCGATTACTACTCCTAGTAACTACCGTAGCTTACCTATTAGGTCTATTTTTAGATAGTCTTAGAGTTCTAGTTTAAAATTAGTTAGTATATCCTCTTTCTATCCGAAATATAAAACGTTATCGATATATATAACTAGGATTATACCGTCTTTCTATTAATAAAACGACGCTTTATCTATTTATAGTCTTATAAAACCTATACGTAAAAGTATATCGTAGAGTCTTAGCTACTACTATCGACTAGCTTATTTTAGATTATATAATACTCGTTTTAGACGAATAAACGACTTCTCTATCTATCCTAAGTTATAGACGAAATCTAGATTACGTCGTTTAATTTCGTATATTAGTTAAACTATTCCTTCGTATTATCGTATATATACCTCCTCTTCTAGGAGTCTATATAAGAAAGCTACTATAACGTCTAACTATCGCATAGCTAAATATTCTTTAGCTATAATAGCTAATATCACTCTCTACGTTATAGCGTGCGATATTACGGCGAAGGTTTCCTAATAATTAAAGCCCTTACGCTATTAAAATCCTTAGGCTATAATACGTGCTTTTCGTTTAATAATCTATCTATACTTATCGTATTTAGACTTTAGTACCTATTTAGCCGTAATCGGCCTATATCCAGACGGTAGTAACTCGACGAATTCGAAGACTCTACGGTTAAATATATTTATTAATTCTATAAGGCTAGTATCTAACTATTCGTTAGTATTCGCGCCCCTTAGAGCTAATATTATCGTCGTCGGATTAGAAAAGCTAGCCTTAATTAAATTATCGGGCTAATCTACTAGCTAATCTAAAGATTCGTTAACGTAAGTTATTAAATTAATAGCGTTAGGACTAGTATCTAAACTCCTCTTAGTAAGTCGTTATACTAGATTATTATGCTTATAGGCGATAACTAGGTTATTAAAATCTACCTAGTCTCTATTCTAAGTAACTATACGCGTAATCTTCTTTTTAGTAAAAGTTCCCTTCGGCTATAACTTTAGTATATTAGGTAGTTTTTCTTTTAAGTCTTTAAGGATTCTTATATTAGATAAAATCTAGACTTTTTAGAATTTAGGTACTTATACTTTATATAAATATATACCTTAATAACTAACTAATAGGTTAAATTCTCCTCGTAGAGTAAATTTACTTAGTAAATTACTATTTACGCGCGCTCTAACCTCTATAGGTACGTAAATAATTATATAGGAACCTAAAGTTCGTAGGTATATAATATTTAGCTAAAAATCCCGTTTAGCTACGGGTATCTAGCTCTACTAACGTTCCGTAGGACTAGAACCGTAGCTATTAACCGTTAGATTAATTAGTTAAGTAATAGCTTCTAAGATATATCCCTATAGGTATATTAGAATACTTTACTATATTATAGTTACTCTTATATAGATTACTAGTTCTTTTATAGCTCGTTTAGTACTACCGTTATATACGTAGCTATAAGTAGGGGAGGGATTAACTTTTAAGCTAATTCGGTTCGTAAACTTAGTAATTATTCTAATTTATACGTCCGTCCCGTTATCTATAATAATTAACTCCGGAATAGAATTAGTAATATTTATTATATACTAAATTATATTCTTAATTTCGTTACTAGCTTTCGACTTTTTATCTAGGATATAAATAAACTTTATTTTAGAAAAATTATCTATAATAACTAGAAAGTACTTTTCTCCCTTAAAGGTTTATACCGATATCTTAGTAACGTCGTAATATAATACCTATCTAATACGTTTAGCCCTTATTCGCTTATCTTTTAGCTTAAACTTTAAGATCTTCGAGATCTCGTACGCCTTATATAGGCCTAAATCGTTAATATACGCTTTTATACTTAACTTATCTACTAATACTCCTTTAATAGACTATAGTATCTTTAGAAGAACCTCGGTACTTAGATATCCTAGTCGTTTATATATTAGGCGTAAGCGTTAACGTATACTTAATACTTACGTAAAGCTTTTAGGTATCGATTAATATTAGTCCGTCTATTAGAATAATTAGATAAATACTAGTCTTTTATATAGAGACTACTAGAACTACCGTTTTTCTAGTAGTAACGGATATTACGAGCGTCTTTTAAGGGGGGACGCCTAGAATTAAGATTATTATTCCGGTAGTAATAATTATAACTACGAATATCTTTTAAGGGGGGATATCTAGAACTAACTTTATAGTCTTTTAAAGGGAGACTATAATAACTAGATAATTTATAAGTAGTCCCCTTAGATAGGTTTTAAGAGACGGTCTCCTCTAGTATAAAATTACGAATAATAGGAGTATATAGGGGCTTTAGAGTAGAAGTAGATATAGGCTTCTTTATAATAGGTTCTCTAGAAGATATAACTCGTATAAAAAACCCTCGACTTTCTATATTAATCTCGGAAATTAAGACGTCTTTAGTATTAAAAATGCTATTACCTAGAATCTTACCTCTATTACGGTATAGAACCTTACCGCTAAAGATATAAATCGGAAATATTATAGTTAGTAAAATATCTTTAATACGTATAGAAATAATACTAGATAAAGTCTTAATATTAATAATAATATTTCTACGCTTTATAGTATAGATAGGTCCTCCGCCTATAATTATACGTACTCGAGTCTCTTTAATAGTTCCTTTTTCGAATTATCTCTTATCGTTTATAGAGTATATAGACGTACCTATATTAAATAACTAATCCGTTCTAGAATAGCTTAATAAGTAGGTAAATAGGTTATAGCTAATTACTTCTTTAAAATATTTTATAGTATTAATAGGAAAAGAAGAAGAAGAAAGGGAAGACTTACTTATAGTCTTTCGACGTCTCTTAAACGTATTATCGGTTATTACTATCGCGCTTATAACTCTTTTATAACTAGTTATATTCGCGCTTACGTTTACGTTACTTAATATAGTAGAAGACTTCTACTATTATTACTTACGTGCCTTAACTCGATAGTCGCGCTCTTTATAGCTAAGTCGGTTATAGTATCTATATCGAATTATAGGTTATAAACCGGGCTTCTTCTAGTTACTTTAGCTAGTACTACTATTACGGGTATTATTATTATTATTTATACCCTACTTATTATCGGACTTAGAATTATCTCTTCTATCTAGCTTTTTTAGGTCCTTCGTAACCCTCTTACGTTCCTAGAATAACTATACTAACTATCTATAGTGCTCGTTAGAAGTCCTATCTAATTATACTACGATACGCGTAGTAACTTACGTTTTAGTATTAAACGTATCTTTCGCTACTATTAGTAGTAATACGGTTCTAATCTTATTAGTAACTTTAGCTCTATAACGTTAAACCTCTAATTACTTCTAATCGAAGCGCGAAAGAAAAGTAATAAACTTTTTACCTTTCTTTATTATATAAGTACTAATATCTAATAGATCTTCTAATACTTAGAACTTAGTCTTTTAGCTATTACGGTTAAAACGATTAGATAACTTATTCTAGATATTAGAAATATTTATACTATTAATTATAATCTATCTTATAATACTAGATATATTCTTTAATATTTTACCTCTTATAAGTAGATTATTTTACTTATTAAGATAACCGAAATTATCTAGCTTTAAACTAGTATAGATAATTATAGCATAGAAAGATAGGGCCTACGTACGCTAAGTACGGCTATCTATTAGCTAGTATTATTAATTAAGTATCTACTTCTACTTAGATAGATTAATTACTTAGTTAGTACCGGTTATTATAGGTAACGGAATAAAATCCTCTATAACGACGGAATATAAAGACGGGGATAGCACGGTATAAGCGGAAGGAGGTCGTTATATTAAGGGAGGTGCGTTTACGGTTATAGTAGGAGCACGGAAAAGACTAGGAAAACTCGGAATTATAGACTTTTTATTAGGAACTAGTTAAGATTATTAGGGAATAGTATTAGTAATTAGTCTTAGATTAGAGTCGGAGACGGGAGAGGGGGAACGCGAGAATTCCGTTAAGGTTAACGGAGTTAATACTTAGGAGTGCTAGGGGACTAAGTCCGTAATAGTATTAGGAGCGGTTAAACGACGACTACGATTCATTATTAATATGTAGTTAGTTGCGTTACTAATGGCTTCATAAACCGGTTATTAGTTTATAGTAAATAGGAGAGGAAGAAGAAGAGAAAAAAAAAATAATTAGTATAAAAGAAATAAAAGATAAATACACTATTTTAGTTTAGAGAGAGCTTAGTCTCATAATCTATTAGCTAACTAATAAAGAAAATAGATAAGTTAATAGAAATAAACTTAGGAATTAAGTAAAAAGTTAGATATAGGAGGAAGAAAATAAGCTAGACTAGAAATGGATAGAAGTCTAACATTTATAGGCTAGCTAAAACCAGGCTTCAGCCTACCGGTCACGTGATCCACGCATTTCCGTCCTTCCCATTTACAGTATCGCACCTTTCAGACCCCCCGGAGAATAACGCAGGACAGAAAAGACCAGACCATGGATCTACGGGATCTACGTAATGCTCCATGCAGCAGAAGAGACAAAGCTACAACAACAGACAGCCCAGCCCAACAGGGACTGATCTGCTGCTCCTCTCGTCCTCTCCTCTGCGCGGCGGTTATACCAGGACAGCTGTGTTTGGTCTTGCCGTGGGATACAGAGGGGGAGAACAAACTGCCCTCCCGTCTCCCGGGCTGGCAAACCTGTACTGCACTGTACTGTACTGTACTGTACAGTACTGTACTGTACTGTACTGTACTGTACTGTACTGTACTGGACATATCGGGGATTCCACACGGGAGGGCCCAAGCACGCGAATGAACAAAACGGCCAAGAGAGAGAGAAACTCGCTCGCTTCCTCACATGGAGGGAGCGCACGCCGCCTGCAAGAACTTCTGCGCGTCCACCCACCTGCCACAACCAGCCGGGCTGCAGCTGACTCTCTTACCTCATCCAGAAAGTACCAAGAGCCCCGTGTGCGGCTGCTGCTGCTGCTGATGCTGCGGCATCATGTACGGTGCAGGAGAAGGCACAGGCGGGGAAAAAGGCTGACTACGGGGGGTGGAAGGGGAGTCTCAGAAGGTCTTGCGTTGTCCCGCCGTGGGTGCGAAAAATAACGATGGCGACGATGAACGGCGTGCATGCGAAACCGCTGCCACCAAAGAACCCCAACCGAAAAAAAGGCGTGCACTGGCTGGTGGACGTGGTGTTATTCTTCGTTGTTGCAAGCCGTGTGTGTGTGTGTGTGTGTGTGTGCCTGCCACTGAAGAACGTGGACAACAGCAAGAAGTGAGAAGAGGAGGGAAACGGGAAATCAAGAATGGAGGGCGAAGAAAGTCCACATGTGAGGTCTTTGATTAGCAGCAGTGTCCACACCACCACCCCGGTCGATCGTGAAACGCGCTAAGGAGATGCTCGGGAAGACACAGCAACGGTGAAAAGAGGAGGACATTGCTCTTTTTTTTTTTTCTTTTCTTCTCTTTTTTCTTCCTCCAAATGACAGACAGGACTGCCTCTCCAGTGCACTGCTTGACACTGTACAACGCGCACTGTACGTGCCTCGTTCATTATGGCGAAAGGATTTCTCTGGGTTATCTCGTTTTCTTCATCAAGCGAAAGCAGGTAATATAAGGGCAGATCCTGCCATTTTCCCCCCAAAGAAATATATTACGCACATCCGCCGGTTCAACCAGATAGTCGAAGGAGGAGAGAGAGTAAGTAACAGCCTTCCACTCGCTTAAATCTGAGGGTTTCCCCCCTTTTTAAAACCTCCTGCTTGGCCATGCGGCGTTCAGCCACGCCACTGTACCAAGGACCTGGGATGGGCTCTTTTGCTGGATGTCTGCGATCGAGAAGGCCTATTGAAGGACCGTTGTTGTGTGGTGATCAGCCGGTTCTCATTTCAATCTCTCTCGATGCGTCGTAAGTGTGTCGTCAGTTCTCAGCGCAGTAGCTTCAAGCTTGGACAGTACAGTATCGTGTCTGTTGTTCCCGTAACTGGGGAAATCGCGAGGACTTCCCGAACTCGCAGCGTGGATAGAGTGTGCCGGCACAGAACCTGTGATCGGATGCGTCGAGTACAGCCGACCGATCGATTGTCTGAGTGACTTCACTGGCCTGGGAGACTGGCCATGTCCGCATTGTCGAAGGGAAACGAGGGAGCGCAGAATCCGTCTCTTCTCAGTGTTGCTTTTCGGGGATGACTGGTGGTCCCCCATGTCCTTGGTGTGAGTGATGGCGACAGGTTGTGCGTTTATCCCAAGTTACTATCGCAATGTTGCTCTGCATGAGGCCGGCCACGCAGACAAACAAATAAAGCCACACTGTGTGAACTTGCGTTCTGCTCTTCTTCTCGCCCTCCATCAAAACCAACGCCGTCCTTGCGTGTGCGTGGCATTGCATGCAGATCTGCAACGCACTGGGCGACACGACGACGATGAAGTGTGTGTGGGCTACCGGTGGAAGTGCGGTGGCCATGCACGGGGACAAAGAGCAGCAAGCAGGTCATGACGCCCACCTCGGTGAGGGGCCAGAGCGGACGGGACGATGCAGAACAGAATCTAAACCCCCGATTTCCCTCTTTTTCCATCGTCATCATCATCCAGGGGGGGTTTTTTCTTTCTGCAACCATCTTGCGAGGTAGGCGCTGGCGGCTCGCTGAAGGGTTGAAACCCACCCACTCACACCCACGCCCCAGGTATGATAAAACTGAAGACAATCGCCGAGGGCCAGTCGATCCGGCCGTCAGCACGCCGCACTGCAAAAACAGGGAAGAAAGGGAGAAAGAAAAAATCCCCGTCCTGGCGATGCTGTTGGCTGGATGTGTCTCCAGCGCCGGGCGGGAAACTGGGCCCTGTTGGGCGCTTATGGAGTGGTTTCCAAGATGCTTTCTGCATCACGAGTCGGTCTCTCCTCGTCTTTCTTTAGCACCATCGGCGACGACGACGTGATGAAGAAAAAAAAAAGGATACCCGAAAGAGAAAAGAGACTAAATAGTTCGTCACAGCGGCAGGGAACATTCTCTCTTTGTTTCGCTGCTGAACTTGGCGCGATGAAGGGAGCAAGGAAGGTGACCGGGCGGCCTTGACGATGCTATTGGCGGTGGCTGGATGTCGATTTTCGCCCTATCACCGATGACGAACTTTCTTTTCTTTTCGCTTCCTTTTTGTTCTTTTTCTTGATAGCGGCATGTCTTGCTGCCTGACTCGCTCCCTAGCGGCCGTCACCCGCTCTAAGCAGCCTCCCGGTAACGGTATTCTAAAAAAGAAGGGGAACTGCAGTGAGCAGCAACCTAAAAATATCTCGTTCTGTTCTCTCTGTTGTTATATCGCCCACCACTTAATGGGGCATATACTGTACTATAGTATAGCAGTAGCAACGGACCCTGTTCTCTAGAGCAACACTGTGCCCATTACATGTCTATCCACCCCACCTATCGACCACGAACCGGGGAATTTTACATCCACTGGCCCTCTTCTCGATACAACTGCAAAAGATGGTGTGGTTGCATATTTCGATTCGATTTATTTAAAATTACCCCAAGCTGGGGTGCTGTGATTTCCCGCCCACAGTGCACTGTGCCAACATGCGTGGTGTCGGATGCTCGTTGCAGTGAAATGCCACTGAGATCGGATGTCGGACTCTTCATACAGCTGCACTACTCGCAGCAGACGCGGCGAGAGATGTGGGAAGATACTGAGGGTCAGTGTGGTGATGTGTGTCGGGTTGATGAGATTTGTTGACAGCTTCTGTGCACTGTGCAGTGTGTCTTGCCGTTCCGCTTGACCCATTCCAGAGCACTTCTTGACTAGTCCTTCCAGGTTGGCAGACAGTGAACCGACAAGACATGCCATCGTCCAAAAAAAAAAAAAAAAAAAAGTTAGTGAGAGCAAGTTAAACAACACCCAAGAAGCTGCACAGCCACAGTGCAATTTCCTCCCTCCAACACTGTCGCTTCCTCTTTTCTCTCTCTCCACATTTCTTCTCTTTTCCACAGCAAAAAGCAAGCTTGTACCTGACTTGGACCAAAGTCTTGGCGCTACGCCATTGGTCCAACTGTCAGGTTGCCCCTTTTTCCCAAATCTCCCGTCCGGGTCAAGGGTTGCCATGTTCCCCCTTTTTTTCGTCTTCGCGTACGAGAACAGGGTAGCGCATAGGTACCTCCCCTCCCGCGGAGTACAAGGGATATACCGGCACCCTGTGTCCACGCTGCTGGATATCGCGTCACTTCACACGCAACTTCCAAAGTCCCTCTGAAGTACCCATTTCCCCTGCATGTACCAACACGCGACATTCCAGCCCAAGCCTTGTTTAGGTGCGGGAGGTCTGGCCGACCTGTCATTGGTCGTAATCGCGTCTAAGCTCATTGTTCGCTCTGTCGACTGCACCTCTCGTGGCTCTTCGCGCAGCTTCTCGGGTTCTATTGACTGAGAAGAATGAAGAGGAAGCGTGAGACGAAGATAACGATTTCAGTTGGTCATGGTATCTCTCGATCAGTGCATATCGCGGTGACTGATGGGCATTCTCACCAGTTCGCGGCTTTCCTCCACATCAGGCTCAAAAACCCTGACCCGGACAGCCACCGTCAGAGACTTATGCGACTCAAGCAGGTTCGCTGCGCGGGTCCTGCTTATACGAACAAACGATGCACATGTAGCTGATGAGGAGTCTCCCTCCTCCACCTGTAGCTCGCCAGATAAGCTGCCTTCTCCTTTTTTCTTCCTTGCTTTTCTGTGCCGTCTATCGGCTTTGCGTGGCCTGTGCACCTTGCCAGAAGGCAGGAATGGAAAATTGAGAAGGCCAGAAGGAGCGAGGGACAGATAGTGCTCCGGTAAGGGAAAGAGCGAGGGGGGGGAAGGAGGAGGGGGAGGAGTAAAGAAGGGAGCACAAGAAGGAAAGAGTGGACGAGGACGAGGACGAGGATGTGTTCTCTTGTCTTCGGGGGCTCGCTCAACCTTGCACATCCCGACTCTTTCTCTCCTGTTGCGCTGCACAGCTGCATAACGGCCTGCTTGCTTTGCTCTCGTATTTCTCGATGTCGACAACATCCCCCCCCCGTCCCCATTACAATGCCTTTCCTTCCTGCCTCCTCTTGAGTCTGTGTGTAATACCGAGTACCTGCCCTTCCCTTCCCTTCCTTCCCTCAGTCCTTTTCTCGCTCCTGCCCATGCTGGCTGGGTATCTCCTTCCTTGTCGTATTGCATTACTTTCCACCCTCCCACTGTAACTGCGCCTGCCTTTTGACTCTCTCTCTCTCTCTTTTTCCCTGTCTAATTCCGTAATCCGTCATTTCTCCCTCTCCGACTCTCTTTTCCCACTCTTCTCCTCCCTCCATTTCTCAACCTCAACCTCATCCATTCCTTTTTTCCTCATTCTTTCTCTTTACGCGATTGATAGAAACACGCGATCGACGGAGAATCATCCCATCTTCTTTCTTTTCTTCTTCTTCTTTTCTTCCTCTATCATCCTCTCTGTTTTTCTAACCCCGGCCGGGCCGACGCATACCGTATTCAAAAAGCCCAACCGTGCAAACATTTTTTTATACCACCCAAATTTATTCGGCGAAACATTTTCTTTTTCCTGCCGACCCTCGACAACCTGCGACGCCGTGTGCTTCAGAGTGTTTCCTCAACTTTCATTTTACGCCTGTCCGACCAGGAAGTCCCAGGACTCTCATTTTCTTCTTGGTTATAGGGGACTCTCATCCCATACACACACACACATCCATCCAGCACTGCCCATCCCAACGCTGCGCAGATCCCTTTAGCTTGCTCTTGACCGTGGATCTTGTCTGTCGTGATCACATCCTCCTTTTTTGACTATCCTCTTGTCCTCTTCTTGCCATCTTGATCGATCTTCCTCTTCTTTTGTTCTTCCTCCTTCCCCTTCTCACCCTCTTCCTCTTTCCCCGCGCCATCACCAACTTGTCTTGTGGAAGGTGACTGACGGCAAGGAGCATTTCGCTATTCTTCTTGTCCTTCTTCAATCCCTATTACTTTCTCTCGTTACTCTCTTTTATCTTCTTCTTCTTTCTATCCCCATCTACCATACGATAGACGACCCTTCCGTAACGACGACTGCCACTCTTTTATTATCCAACTCTCTAGATCGAGAATCCCACTTTCGTTTCTTCCTCCATCAACTTCGACCTCATTCCAGCTCTATATCTCTGTCGTGCTCGAAATGGTTTTCTAGACGGCCACTCCAACACTTTGACCATCACCCTTTGCCGTGTGTACGAATCATTTCGACAGCAACCTGTATCTATCTGTAATTCCTTTTTCCGCCTCTGCAAAACCACATCTTTGACATGTCTCTCCCACAACCTGCCGTGCCGTTGGACGGCATCTGCTCTGTCATCTACGACGATGTTCTATACACATACTCTCCGGCTGCATTCCAAAAATTGCCCATCAAGCAAGGCTCGAAATGGGAGCAACTCACCATGGGCGTGCCAGTGACCGGAGCCGCCTGTGTTAATGCCGACAGCGGCGACCCGAGCACTGCGGCTCTTTATATTGTCGGTGGCCGCACCGACGCCAGTGCGGACTATATGGGTCTGCAAAAGTACACTTACTCGACCGGAACCTGGGAAACCATTTCCCTGACAACCACCGATATGAAGAACCGCCGCTGGCACGGAGCCACCTTCCTCAAAGCCTCGAACTCGATTCTTGTCTACGCCGGAACCCAAGCCGACCAGGTCGTCGACGGCTCGCAGACCTTTACCATCACTGCCGCCGCGCCGTATCCCCTGGCTGGCTACGACGGCTTTGCGCCTCCCGCCATCCTGCCCATACTTCTCCCCTGGTCCGACTCCGAAGCCGTTTTCGTCGGAGGCAGCTTGGCAAACAAGCAGGCCTTCTTGTTCAACCCTTCCCAGGGCTGGCGCGACTCTGGAGCCACTCTGGCCGACCCGATTCCCAAGGACTCTGTCAAGGGAATCATTATCCCGGGCGATGACCAGAGCAAGACCTTGATGACCTTTGATATGACCCAAGCGCCCCCCTACGTTGCCCGTATTGTGCTTCTCGGTGCCGGTGGCGCTCCCGTCAGCAGCTCCCCGACCATTCTGGGCCGTTCTGAGCAGCCCTGGGCGCTGGAGCGCCGTGAAGGTTCGTTGACCGTGGACAACTGGCCCGAGTACAACACTACCTACGCTCCGACGACTGCCCGCGCTCAGTATGCTGCCGCCGTTGACTCCGAGGGCCGCATGGTGTTTGCTGGTGGAGACCCCGATGATGTCCTGTGCATGTTCGATGTGCTCGACAACACCTGGCTCAACGCCGCCGCTCTTTTCCAGGATCAGAAGGTCATCGGCCTTTCCGAAACCGAATCGGCCCAGTCGGCCCTGACCACCACTGCCTCCACCTCCTCGGCCGTCTCTAGCACGATCGCGACAACTTCGACCACGTCTCTGCCGACCTCCGCCACCACTGCCTCCGTCTCTAGCACTGCTTCTAGCACTAGCACCAGCACCGCCGCCGCCGCTGCCGCCGCCGACTCTGACTCCTCGGAGCTTGGTGCGAACGCCATCCTGGGGATTGTTCTCAGCTCGATTTTCGGCCTCATGATTCTGCTTGGACTTATCCTGTTCCTCATTCGCCGTCGCAAGCACCGCCAGATTGTGCTTGAGTCTGGAAACTCCCGGTCGCCGGGTAACGAGAAGGACACTCACCCCTTCGTGGAGGACAGCTTCCAGCGTAACCTCACTCATTTCCGTGGCCACCAAGCTCAGGATTCCGCCGGCTCATTCTCGTCCATGGCCATTCTGATGGGCAAGGTCAACCACAACCAGTCCTCCAAGCTGAAACGCAAGCCCAGTGCCGACTCTCGCCGCAGCTCAATCGCCAGCAACTTCAACAAGGAGTTCAAGAGCACCATCAGCAAGCCTATCCCGCAAGCTGACAACATTCCCACCATCCGTCTCCCGCCCTCTGATCGCGCCCTGTCTCCCATTGGTGACCTGTCTAGCCCCACCCGGGGTGCGCCTCCTGCTCGCCCCCCTCGCGCCCCTGGAGTCGACGAAGACATCGCGGCACGGCGCAGCTCGGGCTGGAACCGCTACTGGTCGGGAGGCAGTGCCCTGAACATTCTCGGCTTTGGAGCGAAGCGCAACACCCTGGATTCCGAACGGAGCTCGAGATACTCGTCAAACGCGCGATCGGTTGGACCTGTTCTGCGGGACTCGGCAACAGTGCCCCCGCTGCAGGTCGACTCCAACCGGCCAGACAGCGCTACCCGCCCCATCACCGGCGCTACCACCATCAAGTCCCGCATGGATACGCAGGGCGGAGTCGGCGAGCGGCCAGTGTCGAATGCTTCGTCTGGCTACTCGAGCGGCATTCCCCCCAGCATCAACGAAGTGTGGGACCCGACCGAAGCAAAGAAGCCCTGGGGAACCGACCGGGCGCCGAGCAGTGCGTACAACGTTGCCACGAGCAGCTACTACTCGACACCCGATCCGGCCACTGGCAGACCCTCGACAGCCAAGGGTGATCAGCCTCAGCTCGCCATGTCTGCCAACACCAATTCAGACATGAGCTGGCTGAACCTGGGCGAGTACCGCCGTGGTTAAGGGGCCTGTTCCCTTTTCCTTGCCTTGTCTGCTCTCGTCCCATTTCTCCACGTCTCCCATAATGAAAATGGAGGAGATGTTGGAGTGGGATGTGGCCATGTTTTTCCCCCTCTCGTGTTCCCTTCCTCTCTGGTCTTCATTTCCTCATCCTTTGCTTCACCATATATACCCCGAACGGGTCGCGGCTTTTCTTTTGGCCTGTGGCCCTTCGATTGCATCTTGATAGACTTGCACACATTCCTTTATTTTTCTTTGACCCTTAATTATAACCCTTTCCGTTCTTCATATTCTCCTGGTTGTGGGAGTCCGGGCCCACACTCGGTTCTCCCGGATTCAGCGGTTCTCACGAACTGAAGACCAACCAGCCCTTCCTACCGTTTTCTTTTGTATCAACAGCCAAAAGCGCATGCGTCTCTTGCATTTACAATCTCGCTTTCTTTTCTTTTTCCTCTTTCTTTTCTTATATTTTCCTTTCCTTAGCATTCTCCCTGGCGCAGATGATCAAACAAACCTTTCCTTTCTTGGCTTTCTTTTTTCCTTGCCTGTCATGTTTTCGTTTCTCACGCACTATCTTCGATTTCACTCTCTCCTTGAATTTCTTCTTTTCCCAATCTATTTCTAGGCGAAGCTCCCTGTGGCAGCATTCATTTGTTTCTGTTGTGCGGTTTCTGCTTTTTGGACATATGCGCTGTTTCTTTGCTCTCCGTCTCCCTCTTGTTTCTGTCTCCTTCTGTGTGTTTTTTCACTGGCCAGATAATACTTGATTGTTTTTTGTTGTTCTTGTTGTGGAGAGGAGGCTAGATAAACATCTGGGGACGGAATGGACTGCGCTGGAGGTGGGGAAGGCGAATTATCTTTTTTGAGGGGGGGAGGGGGGGATTGTGTTTCTGCTTTTTCGTTCTGTTTCATTGCCGGGAGAAAGAAACCGGGGGGGAAAGCGTGTCTTTAGTCCTTTCTTGGGTTGAACAGTTCTAATGACATTTCCGATCTTTCTTTTGTGTGTTCATTGCGGTGTATGCTTGTGTTTCTCCGTGCTTGGTTGTGTGTGTGTGTGTGTGTGTGTGTAAGTGAATGGTGGGTGATAGGGTTGTATACAAGCGTGTGGTGTTCGGTGTCCTGGAGGGGGTGACGTCGGATGTTGGTGTTGGAAGTGTGGTACTCGCCTCGGGTTAGCCGACTGCGAGTTGGCGGGAACACACCGTGTGCGACCAGCTGCTGCTGCTGCTGCTAGTCTATCCGATAGGCTACACCAAGGTCAGTCAGTCCGTCCCTCCCTCACACGACTGACGTGAAGTGCGTGTGTGTGTGTGGTCCTGATAAGGCCCAGCCTGCCTGTCTGTCTGGCTGGCTGGCTGCGAGTGGCCCACATCAGGTATCTTCACAGCACACGTACACTAACGAGCCCTCGGACAAGACGTTCTGGGTCGTCTCCACTACGATAAGCACGACTCTACATCTAGCAATCAGGCGGGAAGAGAGAGAGAGAGAGAGAGAGACACGCGAGCTGAAACAAGCAGGTATAAGCACAAAGGGACCCACGGGAGCGGCGTCTTTGTTTGGCGGTGTTTGTTCTTTGGTTTCGGAAGAGGTCGCTAGCGGGGTGGGTGGTGAGGTGGCCGTGCATTTGCATGTTCCCGTGAGCGGGCGGCGGTGGAGAGCAACCGGCTTTGGGCGCTCATGCATATTATACCTAGTCTCAAGACACGCGCATACACGCATATTGGGGCGTGTGAGAGTGGCCGGCGGGCGAACGACGGTGCGTTTGTACATGTGAGAGAGAGAGAGAGACAGGTGCGGTGTTTGTGTGTTTGGTGCCTGACCTGGGGGGTTTTGAGGGAGATCCATAAATTGGAGAGTCTTGCATTTTTCTTTTTGCTTGAAGCGGTTGCGTGCATTTTCTGCGGGGAGACCAGGCGTCGTGTGCGCAAAAGAAAAGAGGGAAAGAGGTCCAGGGGGTTTCTGGACGTGTGGAGGGCGTGTATATGTGCGTGTGCCGGCTGGGTGCTGGTGCACGCCGGAGTGACGCTGGGAGGGTTCGGGTCGGCAAGTCTGCGCCGGCACCGGAGACGGAGACCCGCGGGTGTTCGTGCCCCCGCACGCCGGCCATTTCTTCGACGGTAACGGCAGTTGTTCACGCGCCCACCGCCTGGGATATACTGCCAGGCTCACGGGATCTCTGCTACAAAACAGACCGCTGGATGATCCTGACCCGGGGAGGGGTTTGCTTACGGTAGACTTTCCCGGCACGGTTCCGGAGGTTGGTGGCCAGGAGGGATGGCCCCGAAGATGGTGCCAGAGTGTCTCACTCGAGCAGAGGACATTGCATGCATTTGGAGGAGGGGGGTGCCAACTGTCAACACAGCAGCCACGGGGTGGCGCGGAGGGTGCCGATGGGAAGGGGGAGGGGGCTTGCAAATGCGGTGGTTGTTGGTTGTCTACACCGACACTGACGCTCTGACGACCTCGTCTCATTTTCATGTGCGTACAGACGTGGAAATGAACTGATCTGAGCGGACAAACACACATACACAAGACGGACAAGCATACACACCTTTACAACCGCGACTGTTTTTAGAACCTCTGTCTCTGGTCAGGAGGTGACAGTGGTATGAAGCAGCCCACACACGAAGGCCGTGCTGTGTGCTCTGCTTTCCCCTCTCCCGGCGGCGTCTGGGGAAGCACATCCGGAACATGGATTTGCCCTCCCTCTCTCTTTTCCTTCTTTCGTTCTTTTTTTTTCTCGTTGTCTTATTGGGAGAGGGTCGGTGGGGGCCACCCCGGCCTGGCGTGTGATTCGCTCTTCTCGTGAAAGGCGGTGGGCGTTCTTTTGCAAGGTGCGTGTGTGTGCGTTGGCGGGCCTGCATCAACGGACGGCCTTTTTGGGTCTATTGGATTTTTGAGGGATAAAAAAAGAAAAAGAAAAAAAGAGTATGGGTTCATGGGATGGGGGTGGTTGAGTGTTCTAGGACCTTCCCTCGCTCTCCTCACTTGCACACTGTACAGTGAACCAGGGCTGCATGATGCAATGGGACGGAGAAGGGTGCAAGAAGACAGACGAGGAGAAAATCAATCACGACGGAAGCGAGGCCGGACCAGGGCCGTTGACCAGTGCAAAGTGCAAGTCGTGGGAAACCCCCCACATTTTTCTTGGTGGTCCAGGATGGTGGTGATTGGCGGTGTTGCTTGCTTTTTGGACCCGGGGCCCCTGGCCTGAACCACGTAGGAGAACAGCTACTGAAAAGAAAAGAAGATTGATTTTTGGGGGGGTTGGGCCTAGAAACCACCAACTTGAGTGGGATGTTCTGGATGTATGTGCAGGGGTTTAGATAGAGAGAGACGCGAGGGAAAATGTCGGTGTGGGAACAGAGGGAGGGCCCAATATTTGGCGCAGGGCCGGGCAGCGCAGACCAGACCGCCTTTACTACCAGAAAGCTAAAGTCACGAAGGATCGTCAAAAGGGGGGGGGAAGGGGGGGTTTGGTATCGTGCGGAGAAGGGAGAGCGAGCAAGGAGCTGAGGAAGCTGTTCCTGTTTTTGGGTTGGGCAGTACGTAGTGTCCGTCCACGGGAGGCGAGGCAGTCTGAGGAGATCTCACACCTCTGGTATCGCATCGTGGGTTATCCCGAGGCTGATGAGTATCTTCACCAGAGTCTGAGGTGAAGCTGTGTGAAGTGGTGTCCTGAGAAGGATCTAGGTGTTAAAAAAAAAAAAAAAAGAAGAGAATTAAAAAGAATTAAAAAAAACCCCACAGCCGGGGGCCCATCGCTTCGACCAGGCTCGACACGATGGTGTAAGCAGCCAGGCCCGGCCAGCCATGGAAAGGTCTGATGTGTGTCCAGAGCCCCAACCCCCGGTCCCGCAAACACGTCTTCCAACACTGTGTGCATTTCCACTTCTGCAGGCTGGACTCTAAGACCAAGGAAATAGTTCAGACCAAAAAAAACCCCCCCCAACAGCTCCACCCAAAGAGTCGAAAGAGCCGAGAGACACACGCAGCCAGAAGAGACCAAGTGGTGCCGAGGGAACCTGCATCTTGGGGAGCCGGCGGTGCACACAGTACAGTAAATGGCCACTTTGCGGTGGTATGCACACCAGACATTGCATGTAAGAGAGAGTAAAGTACGACGCTGGGCTTTGGATCTGTGATTGATGATCCTAAACCCGAGAGAGGGTAAGTACAGGAACAAGAAGTAAGAGAACGGGGGGAAGGGGAAACCAGACGGGGGGGCGAACCCGCTCGCTCTCGTGCTCTCTCTCTCTCTCTCTCTCTCTGCATCTCAATCATTCTTATTTCTACGATTCCCCGAGACCTCCATTTATTCTTTCTTCTTCTCCCTCTTTTTCTTCTTCTTTCTCCTCCCTTCTTCTCCATCCAACCCACCTCCTCCTCTTTTCTTGTGATCCGTTGGAGCTGGGAGAGAACGCTGTGCGGACTCTCTCTTTTTCATTTGGCCCATCTTTCTTGTCCTTGAGAGAGTGCGTCCTTCATCGGAACGGACACTAGACCTACACATATACACGCTTTAACGAATCCCCCTTCTCCTCTCTGTTTCTGTGACTGTACAAATGGATATGGATATCAGCATGGCGAGCCGTGAGACCCTGGGATGGTTGCAAGAGACCTGTAAGTGTTTTTAATCTCTTCTCTTTCATGTTTCTATATATCTCGTCTGTCATGGACATACACATATCCCGCCGAGATGCTTTCCCTTTCACCCTCCATCTTGCCCGTTTCCGCCAGGAACTGCCGTCAAGAAGAACACCCTCACACAAACACTGCACGATGCCTGGGGGGTTTCCTTTTCTGGCATTTTTCGGTCGTTCTTTTTTCTCCTGGTCCGCGGCACCATGGTGGGGAACCCAATGATCCAGAACCACAGAAAAAAAGAACGACTGGAAAATCCCAGAAAAATGCCAAGCCCCTGAATGGTGAATTACCACCCACACCACCTTTCGTTCCTATTTTCTTCCCTGCTTCTTTTTTATCCATTCCCCAGAAAATGCACTGCGCGCTCCGGCTTAACCCAAACGGGCTGAGAGGGGGGGAGCGACTCTCTCTCTCTCTCTCTCTCGTCCGTGAATGGGCCACACCCGGACGGTTGTGCTGTACAACGCACGCAGAATTCAAAGCCCAGCTGAAATGTTTTCGGGGCTGCTGAACTTCACCAAGAGCGGGCCTGCATTCGAGTGCTTTTTTTCTTTCTTCGGACTCTCCGGGAAACAAACCATCGGCCGGAGTTTTGGGGGTCTTTACATAAGAACCTCTTTAAAAGAAAACCATATCGACGGGGTGAAGTTGGTGTTTGCCGCGCTGAAGTCACGTGGCCTGCGCTTCCTGCTATTGTTTATCGCGAAGGATGAACACACACACGCAAACGCGATACACACAGTGACAGAGAAGAGCGGCGGCGCGATCACTTGCGCACGCCCTCTTTTTGGTTGTTCCTTCCCGCCGCTCCTTTATTGCCTTGTCTATCTTATTATCTTATTCTTTGCATCTGTAAGCAGATTAGAAAAGGCGTCTTGCATGCAATCTCGCGACGTGGCATTTTGACGGTGGCTTCGGGACATTTGTCTATTTTTTTCTTGCTCTGTTTCCTTTTTTTTTTTTTGTGGTCCTGGCCTCTATCCTTCCCTTTTTGCTCCTTCCTCTCCCCCCAAAATTCACATGCTTTGCGATTCGTCACATATTACTACTCCTCGCCCTCTACCTTTTTTTTTCTCCCCCAATTCTACCGCGCGTCAAAACACGTGCAAAACGAAAAAAAAAAAAATCCAAACATTTATTCCCTACATCATCAAGGCTTCATCTTTTTCTCGATCAACCTCTCATCTTCCCTCCATCGCATCATCACTCATCATTTTCGTCGTTATCCCACTTTTCGTTAGGCTGTCGAGAAGACGTCGTCGATCAACCTTTTTCACTTAAACTTTAGCGTCTGTGCGCTTCGAAGCCCTCTTTTTGCCCACTTCCAAAACCTCTTAGCGACGGAATTGCCTATCCTCCCCCCCTTCTCTCTTCCCTTCACTCTTTCTCCCCTCACTTTTTGGCCTGAGACAGAAGCCCGTGTGCACACGACTTAGAGAGCAAGAGATCACTGCTCGAGTTTGATATTTCCGACGGGCCATCTTCTCCGTGCATCTTCCGGTCTCTGCAGACTTCTCTGAGCTACACATTGTTCCTGGCCGTTTCTATTGGACTCATCCATCCTCCCCTTCTCATCTCCGAACGAGACCCTTTCTCTCTTCCTTCCTCGCTCCCAAAGCTTCTCTTCTCTCGACTGCCCACCATGCCCTCATCACCACAACACCCCGATCCTCAACCAGACTTCTTCTCCAGCTTCTTCAACCCCATGTCGCTAATAAAATCCTTCGTTCAAGCCTACGTGCCCGATGACTTCGTCGATGCGCTGCACCACAACGTGCTGCACCCGCACTCGCCCGTGCAGGTGTTCCGCCGCCACGCCGTGATCGCCTCGCAGAAAGTCACCAACATCGCCGTGCCGCTGCTGACCCCCGCCGCCACCGCCGCGTCGCGCGCCGTCACCCCCGAGATCCTGTCGCTGGCTGCCGCCATCTTCATGGTGCTGGCCACGCTGCTGATCGCCTCGTGGACATACCGCCTGGTGCGCTGGTGGACCCGTGTCGCCGTGCGCCTGGTGTTCTGGGCGGCCGTTGCCGCTGTGGCTGCCGCCGCGTACCAGCGTGGCCTGGCGGCATGCGCGCGCGATATCGCCGTGTTCATCGGACAGGTCGTCGGCTATTTAGCCGTCGTCAAAGACATATGGTGTGCTGAGTACGAGCGGTGGGAGGCCCAGGCGCAGGCCACCGCTCAAGCCCAGCGCGCCAGCAGTCGGTTGCGATAGACGCGGTGATAAGGCCGGGCTTCACCTTTTCTCCCTTTGAGAGTTGAGATGCGCTCCGCCTGCGCGCTAAAAGAAAAAGAAAAAGGAATTTCTCTTTTTCTTTTTCTTTTTCTTTTGCGCGCGTATCTTCCGCGATTTTCTGTGCCAGCTTGCGACTTTTTCAACTATTCCGCATGTGTGGTGTTGGCTTTCTGCTCATCGATAACCCGCGAGGAGCTGAGGCTGAATGAATGTGATCCCTCATATTCGCTGGTCTCGTGCTGATCCTGGACACCGAAAATTCGCATATTAGGATTGTTCGGCCGGATCGGCAGCCAACACCAACCATGCGGCTTCACGAAAACGAGCTTTCTTGGTTCTTCTCTGTCGACTGGATAATCTACCGCTAGTTCGCCTTGGAAGAGACTGAGATAAAACTCTCTAGCTGCGGATTTTCTCGTCTCCTCATTTTTTCTCTGGATGCTTTTTTCTTCTTGTTTTTGATCAGCCTTTTTTGCCCTTTTTTGATTTCCCATTACTCCCCCCTCCCCAGAGACGAAAATCCGACCAGCTATCTGAGCCATAACCGGCTTTTATTTTGTTTCCTTTGTCCTTTTCTCCTTAATGCGCGCGCGGCTATGAAGTGAGCTCTGTCTCGCTCCCTTTCGGCTTTTTCATTTTATCTTACGATGGTGATGTGATACCCCTTTACTGGATATTTACGACACGTTCTTGACGATCTCTTGCATTGGTGGTGGGCAATATGAACACCCCCAAAAAGTTATACCAAAAAAATCAACAACAAAAAGAATCGACGACTACGGTTAACCGTGGACATGCTATGCTTGTCTCGGAGACCTTATACCTTCATTTAACAATTTTCCTTTTTTTCCATCCCATTTTTCTACACGATCTGGACTTCTTGTTTTCATTCTTTACAAAAAGGGGGGTCTTCCACCATACTATCACCACGGGGACGAGAACACTTGCTCTCTCACGCACTTCTAACCCACTGCACGCCGCCGCTTTGAACTTTTTTCTTTTTCTCTTTTGGCCGTTCTCTTGAGATATCACCTGTTTCCTTTGTCTTTTCTCTTATGTTCTCACGGTTTCACCACATTTGTATCATTTCTTCTTCCTGTTTTGCTGTTTTGCTGGATGATCCGTGAATGAGACTGGATCTGCTTTTTATCACCCACCTTCCCCCTTTTGCACACGAACCACCACAACTACAGAATAACCTTTGCCTCCCTTATCCCCCCTCTCTCCACGAATATGCACACTTTACTTTACGCTGCCTGTTTTCGTTCTGCTCTTGGTAGTGCTTGTTTCCCCCCCTCTTATTAGGAGAACATTGTGCCTTTCTACTGCGCAAGTTTGGAATGCTTCGGATGGAAGGGTCTTCGTTTGTTAGGTTTAATACCAAGATATCACGACGGTTATGATTTTTCTCTGCAGTTTGACTTTAACGTTTTTGATTGTTCATGCTTCGTGATTTTGTGTGTGCACGTAACTGCAGAATAGTCCAGCAGAAAGATCTCTGGGAATGTGTGCTCGTAGCCTCTCTCAAGTAGAAACTACCCAACTAGATGGAAAAACAAGATGCCCGTGTACTCAGGAACGCCGATGAACTCCATACCAAAAAAAGAACCCCCCTCCAAGAAAATCCCCCAGTGGACACACCGCCATTTCAACCTTCTCGAGATTCCGGCCAACACAACGCCGAGAGGGGAGCTCACATCTCGTCGTCGTCATACTCCTCGTCCTTGGGCTCCCGGGGCTCCTGGGCCTCCTGGAACTGGATGCAATCGTCGATGTGGCTCAGAATAGCCGCGACGCTGTCTTCGTCGGTAACGTCCAGCTGCAGGTAATTGATCATGCTAAAGTTCTCAATCAGGGTGGCCACGGCGCGATTCAGCCTCCGGAAGCTCGCGCCGCGCATAACCCGCCCTTTATCAGCCGGATCGCCCATCTCGTCGTCGCCCGGCTCCGCGGTGCGGGCGGCATCGGCGGGCAGCAGCGCGGGCGGGTCGGCGGAGTCGGCGGCGTCGTCGACGAGCGACGCGTCGGGGGTGAGGAAGCGGCGCAGGTCCTGGCGGCGCACCTGCGACTTGACGAGGTCCATCTTCGACAGGATGTTCAGGTGCGGGATCTCGAGCATCAGCATGGCGCTCATGGCGGCCAGCGACCCCGCGAAGAACTTGGGGCGGTCGACCACAAACGTGGCCTCCAGCAGGAAGGCCGCGCACAGCCGCACGTCCAGCGCGCCGGGCTGCTGCAGGAAGCGCACGAGCGCCGGCAGCACGGGCACGTGGGTGTACAGCTCGATCTGGCCGGGCATGTCGAAGATCAGCAGGTAGTCCTCGGGCAGCGCGTTGAGCGCGTCGGTCAGGAAGTCGAGGTTCTCGAGCAGGAACTCGAAGCAGTAGATCAGGCCGCCGTTGGGGCCGAGCGCCATCTCCTCCATGGTGTCCTCGAGCGAGATCAGCTCTTTGATGTCGAGGTCGGGCGTGTGCTCGAACGACTCGGCCGCCGGGTCCAGGTTGATGTAGAAGTGCGAGCGGCGGTTCAGGTTCAGGTGGGTTATCAGCGCCGCGCAGAACGTCGACTTGCCGGCGCCGGCCGGGCCCATGACCATCACGCCGAACTTGCTCATCGCGGGGGTGGGGTGTGTGTGTGTGTGTGTGTTAACACACGGTCGCACTCTTCGGGTTTCTTCTTCTTCTTCTTCTTCTTCTGCCCCTCCTCGGTAGGGACTATGGTCTTCAGCCACTCGATCTCGAGGGGTCCGTGGATTTCTAAGCACTGGGGGGCGGCGCCGACCAGGCAGGCCTTTTGAACGTTGTCTCGGGAGGGAAGTGTCGTGGAGGGGTGGCAGTCGAGGGGGAGACGGGTTAATTTCTCAGTGTATTGTCGTCAATTGCGGCCGACTCGGGGATCACCTGGAGAGTTCCTTCTTCGATGGTAAGTGGGATGCTGTTGACAAAGGAGAGAAAAAAGAGATATACCAAAAATATTAAGTAAGGTGGTGGTTTGTTATCGGTTATCAGCGTCATAGCTTTTTTGCCCTCCTTCCTCTTTACTTTTTGCTTCTTTGTTCGAGGGGCACTTTTTTGGTCGCAAAAATTTCTAGAACCGCCAAAAAGTCGGACTAGTGGCCTGCGTGTATTTTGGGGTTCAACCCTATTTCTCGTGCATGTTTCCCCGCGAGTCCGCGGTCTTCTGTCTCACGACAACAGTCTCGAAAAGCAGGGAGAAATGGGGAGAAGTATTCCTAAGAGGCTAGACGGTGGTTGGGATGTCCATGGTGGTGTATCTGGTGTTACGGTGAGGACAATTCCCGTCCATGCACTGGGGGTGGTTGATCTCTCCTTTCTCGCTTCCGCTTCCTGGCAAGCTGCATGTTTGGTTGTCGTACTCGTATTAGGGCGTGTAAATGGTTGAGAGAGAGGCTGGGCCAAACTCGCAGGCTGCGAAAGGGTGCAGACAGACGCTTTTGCCTACAGCCTGGCTGACTGTTTTAGCTTCGTTATCCGCCATGCATATGTCAACAGCGCACTGCACTGATCTGAGTCCAGGCGGTCTGGGAATGAGACCCTGACACGCTGAGGTCGGTCTTCAGTCTGTATATACAACTAATGTATGTACTCCTATTTGCGCCCGGCTTGAGAGCCACAGAGGCACAAACACACAATCGAGACCAGAGAGAGTGTGTGCGACAATATAATTCACCACCCAGGCTTTCCGCATTACCGGATCTGAGCCGTGGAAAAGCACAGAGACATCCGTAACAAACCGGCCAGATTGCGCCATTCTGTGTCCTTGTATATGGATGTTGAGGTTTGGCACATACACACCACAGCCCGAGCCGATAGCGGTGAAGCCAAAAGGCCGAGCGGGTGCTACACCAACACACTCAAAAAAAAAAAACCGCCTACCACCACCATTCTAGTGCTCGCCCACTCAGGTACAGGACTGAGGGCACGGGTTTAGCAGGTGGACAAGTATTCCATGCCATACATATCTCTCTGAAGTGTGTTTGCTCTGTGCCTCTGCTATCTGGGTCTGTCTGTCTGTTTTGCCCCTCTCTTCCCTCTGCGTCCTCTCTGTCTCGTGAGGACAAAGAGGGGAGAGGAAAGGGGGGCCATGTGAGCTCTGGCGGCCGTAACATTGTCTTGTCTTTGGAGGGTTGTTGGTATTGTTGCTGCTCTGGGGGGCCACTCCTTACAAGCATGAACAGCAAGTACTTGCAGATGTACATGTTATGTTGTAGCACAGGCACACACACACGGCTGTCGATACAGCGGCGCCACGCCGGACCAGAAATCCAGGAACACCAACGTCTTCTACTCTACTCACCGCTTAGACAGAAAATTTTCTAGCATGTGAGCGGCGCACGCAATATTCTGGCCACCGGAAAAAATGGTGTGCTCGTTGGGCGCTATTTTTTCCCCTTCGTCGGCCTTCCGTTTGCCTTTCCTTAGTTATCACCATCCCCTCTTAAAATCACACTTTTTAATTTTTATTCCCCTCCCCCACCAGAAAGAAATCTTTTTGACTGCTTTCTGTCGATTATCAGTTCGTCCCACTTTAAAAAAAAAAAGAGAAAACCGTTTTTATCACTGCAACAGGGTTTTTCTAGTTGAAAAATCCCGAAATTGAGCGCTTCTACGCACGGCATTTTTTCGACTCCTCTGTTCGTTCTCCCCTCGTCCCGACACTTTTTACCCCCAACACTTATTGCGGGCTTCCGTCTCCTCCTTTTCTTTCGTTTCCTTCTTCTTCTTCCTTCCTTCTCTTTCTTTCTTCCCTTCTTCTTTGTGAATACCTTCATCCCAACCCATCATCCTCTCCGACCGTCAAGTTCCGTCGTTGTTGTTCTCTTTAGGTAAGTTGATGTCCACCATACAATCCAGCACTCGAGCCAGTCTCGGTCGGTGGTGTGCCGTTATCGGCGGCTATCAGACGCACTCTTTCACTTGTCTCTTCGCTTCCCTCAATCTGCACAAGACACCTCTCCAATTTCTGCCGGGATTCTCTCGGGGTGACTGGGCCGGGTGCATATTGGCGATGGGATTCCCTCATCCCGTGTGTTGATTGCTTGCTCTCACACTGCCCCTCTGTCCATTGTCACCGGCAGTCTCTTCGCCAGCAGGCTCAGTCCGTCCCTGGCTGGAAAGCCTGAAGGCTGGGGGGGGGCAGACGAATCCCCAGAAGCGTCTTGTACGAGTACGACACCGTGTCACCCACCACCCACGGCTGCAAGAACTGGTGCACTATCTGCCTCTAATTCTGCACTCCGGGCCAATATCCCATATCCCACTCCCACCCCCATAAAAAAAAACAGAAAAAGAAAAAGAAAAAGCCTGGAGCATGGACCATTGATTGATGTTCCCCTGTCAACTGAAGTCAACCCCTCTATTCTCTGATATCGCTGGTTCCCTAATCTCTTTCGAATCCCACATTTTTGTCTTGCCCGCCACTTGTTCTCTCTACAGTTGGAAAGACCACTCAGTTGGTGGTACCTGCCTTTGCTTTCAATTGCGCCCCTCCTTCCTCTCTCCGTCCGACCTTTGGGTTTTTGACCCTCCTTCCTGTTGATACCCGCACATGTTTTTTTTTCTCTTTTTTCTCTTTTTAAAAACTTAATTGCTCCTTTTTCAACCCCCCCTCCTCCCCCCCCTGCTTCCCAATTCTTCCACCTCTCTCTCACCCACACCACTTCTTCACTTAAATACCCAGTTAGACCCTTTGAGCCGCTCTCATTACCCTTTTACCTTCTTCTTCTTCTCTCTTCTTTTCTTTCTCCCCTCATCCTTTCCTCATCTTCTCTCATCTCTCAATCTCTCTCTCAAAACACCCGGAGTGCTCTTGGTATCATCTTCCACCGTCTAACCTATAATCTTATCTTTCCCTCCTCCCCTTTTAGATACCCCTTTCTTTTTTCCTCTCTTCTCACCTCCTTTTCCACATTCACAATGGCCACCAACGGAACCAACGGCGTTGTCAACTGGCGCCACTACAACGAGGGAACTTTCCTGTTCACCGTAAGTTTTCTCTCCAGACACTCAATCAGTATGACCAACTCGCTCTTAACTAACCCGGCTCTCTTCGCCTTGATCCAGTCCGAGTCCGTCGGTGAGGGACACCCCGACAAGATCGCTGATCAGGTCTCCGATGCCATCCTTGACGCCTGCCTGCGCGAGGACCCTCTCTCCAAGGTTGCTTGCGAGACTGCCACCAAGACCGGCATGATCATGGTCTTCGGTGAGATCACCACCCAGGCCAAGCTCGACTACCAGAAGGTTGTCCGTGACGCTATCCGCGACATTGGCTACGACGACTCGTCCAAGGGCTTCGACTACAAGACCTGCAACCTGCTCGTCGCCATTGAGCAGCAGTCGCCCGATATCGCCCAGGGTCTCCACTACGACCAGGCTCTTGAGCAGCTCGGTGCCGGTGACCAGGGTATCATGTTCGGCTATGCCACCGACGAGACCCCCGAGCTCTTCCCCCTCACTCTCCAGCTCGCCCACAAGCTGAACGCTGCCATGTCGGCTGCCCGCCGCGACGGCTCGCTCCCCTGGCTCCGCCCCGACACCAAGACCCAGGTCACCGTTGAGTACAAGCACGACAGCGGTGCCGTTGTGCCCATCCGCGTGCACACCGTCGTCGTGTCGGCCCAGCACGGCCCCGAAATCTCCACCGAGGAGCTCCGCAAGGAGATCACCGAGAAGATCGTCAAGGCCACCATCCCCGCCAAGTACCTCGATGAGAACACCATCTACCACATCCAGCCCTCGGGTCTCTTCATCATTGGTGGTCCCCAGGGTGATGCCGGTCTGACTGGCCGCAAGATCATCGTCGACACCTACGGTGGCTGGGGTGCCCACGGTGGTGGTGCCTTCTCCGGCAAGGATTTCTCCAAGGTCGATCGCTCGGCTGCCTACGTCGGCCGCTGGATTGCCAAGTCCCTCGTCGCTGCCGGCCTTGCCCGCCGCGCCCTGGTGCAGCTCTCCTACGCCATTGGTGTGGCCGAGCCCCTGTCGATCTACGTCGACACCTACGGCACCTCGGAGAAGACCTCGGACGAGCTCGTCGCCATCATCCGCAGCAACTTCGATCTCCGCCCCGGTGTCATTGTCCGTGAGCTTGACCTGACCAAGCCCATCTATCTCCAGACTGCCAAGAACGGTCACTTCGGCACCAACCAGAGCTTCACCTGGGAGCAGCCTAAGCCTCTCAAGTTCTAAGTGAACTATTGAGATGCAAAACTGGAACCAAAAGTCCCCCTCCCCCGCTTTTGCTTCCCCCTCCTCTAATACCCACCCGCTCTGGGGAAAAGGGGATCTGTAAACGTCTGCATGCATAACCATGAAGCCTTTACAACACCCCCTTATTTCCCAGAGCACCAAAGTTTTTTGAGCCTTATTCAACACGGCCTCTCAAAACTGTCATGACTTTGACGATGATTACCATGTTTTTTTCTCGTATTGCATTTTTGTCCGATTTCTTTTGTGTTTTTAAAAAGATCTTTTTGTTTTTTTCTGCTTTTTATTTTGTCAACTCATGGTCAGGCAAATCAAACTCGGCGTCCGGTTCTCAACGAAACCTACACTTTTGCGTTTTTTTATCGTTTTTTCTAGGTGTCGGGCCGATCTTCGATCGCCTCCGGTCTTTCTAATGGCCTTCTGGGAAGGCTTCGGGTTGGGAGGATTCTGTTACACTACATACAATATTGGAAGGGCCAGCAAAACGCAGCATCCTTGTTTAATAAAGATGCTGCAATGAGCCCGTCTGCTTCAAGACAATTTGTCTTGGAGACAGCTGGTGGGAGCTCTCAGGAGCGGTGGAAATCGCTCCGTGATTTGAGCTACACACAACAATACACACACACCAAAAATGTCTTCAGGTGACGTTTTGTCCATTTCTTTCTTCTCTCTCTACTCTTCTCTGCTTCTCTCTGCGTCTCATTTGCTTCCTGCTTGTTCATTTGGGTGCGTTTCTTCAACTGTGCGTATTTTTCCTTGCTTGTGCGTTTCTTTTTCATTTGCTCGGGATTTTCATAGAAACTCGGAAAGGGTGGTGGCGTCTTTTCAACAAACGACATTGATTACATGGGATCTTGCGTTTTTTTAACACTTTACACTATACCTCAAAAGCTGTTTTCTTCTGAAGCGAGCGCTTTCAGTTTGGGTTTCTTCTCTTTTTTTTTTTTTCTTCCTGGTTCGCTTCTTTCGGTCCAGATACCCCTTCTTGCCTTGACTTGTCTCTTCGAGATGGAGAGAATGATGCCGAGGAAGAATATAGGGCCGAAGAGGGATGTGATCGGGGAGTGGTGGGTGAGAAGTCGGAGCTTTTGTGTGATTTGGGATTATATAGAGCTGGGAGGATAGGCTCTGTTTCAGTGGGATCAGGAGAAAGGGAAGGAGGAAGACGATGGGAGGGGGGGTGAAGATTGAAGAGTCTCTGATGGTGGGGATATGAAGGGGTGTCATTAGTGGCATCCGATCTCATCTCTGTGGAATGGAAGATGGACGGCGATGAAGGCGGCTCGTCAAGAACTTCAACATCTTGCGGGGAGACGCCCTTTGGAGAGCCGGGTACTGGGGGACGGAATTATTCAATAGCAAGCTCCCATGAATGAAGAAGAAGCCTTTCTTTCCTCTATACTGCGTGCTTGTCTGTGTTGATGTGTGTGGGTAGTTGGTGGGTGGATGCCTGTACTGGGGGTGGACTGGAGGGGTGGATGGCTGGAATGTTGGGTATAAGCGTGAGAGGGCTGGCTGTCAGTCCCTATCTGGGGTCGATGTTAGATCTGTTAGAGCCTTGAAAGGAAGAGGAAGACACCTAGAGGAAGACACCGAGAGGAAGACGTCACTGGTGATTTTTTTGGAAGGGGGATCTATCTACAGGCCCGTGCGTGGGGAGCGTTTGGTTGTTTGGAAGCGGGATGGGTTCGACGGGACAGCACCCAAAGCGTGCGGATGAATGCACCACTTGCATTCCTGACAAGAGACAATCGTAACTGGGCCATTCACCCTGTCCGGCGAGATATCTCGAGCTGAGACTTGTGTTGCTCGTTGCAGTATCGACGATGTGCAAAGGGGGAGGGGTTCTCTTCGCTGGTCCCCTCACTTTAAACCCTAGCACTTTTCCGGACTAACCCGAATATGGATCTCGGTTGATGCTAGAGGGAATGTCTCGTTCGGGCCCTGTTTCTCGCCACTTTGAGTGTGCAGATTGGAGCGAGCCAGTGCGGGATGCCACTTGTACCCCACGCCCGCCCGTCTCAGCTGAACCCAGCTCAGCTATCGAGAGTGAGAAGAGGAGGGGAGAGAACGGGTTGAATCCCGAGTGCGTATCCCCCTCTCTCTTAATCTTCAGCTGTGAGCACAGCCCAATTACACCAGATGAACTTCCTGTTTCTCTGTGATCTACCGCTTTAGGTTCTGAGAAGACGAGTCTAAACCCTCCCCCAAAAAAGGCCAAGCTGAGTCTGGATTCCTCGCGGCACTTTCTTCCCGGCTTTGCTCCTAGGTCCAGAGCAAGCTACCCTAGTTCCCTTTTTGATCCGTTGTCTGGGTAAAAATATTACAGAAAGAGGCTTCTCCGTTAACCTTGTTCATTGGCTCCAGGAAGTCGGGTTATTTCAGTCGAAGCCCCTCACTCCTTCCCGGCGTGTCTCTCTCTCTTTCCTTTCCTCTTCTTTTTCTCTCCTTCCTTCCTTTTCTCCTGCTCTCTCATCCTGGTTTTTTCTGCTCCTTCCCATTGTTTTTCAGCCATCTAAAAACATCCCAGCGCCAGAAGCCTTCTAGAAAGATCAGACGAACATCGGACATATATCGCGAGATTATCATCTAATCAAACCATCCCACAGCCACTCGCAGCAACAATGCCTAGACTCACCATCCGCAACGTCACCAAGTCTCCCCTGGAGCTTGTGCGTGTCGAGCGGTTTGCTGCCGACAACGTGGCGATCGGCTCGACCTTCTCCAACATCACCGGCGTCATCACCAGCTTCCTCAACGCCACCGAGTACACGTCCAGCCACCTGCTGCCGACCGGCGACTCAACGCACAGCCAGGACGTGTCGGTGTCGCTGGGCGCGTTTAGCGAAGCCGAGGCCGGCGTCGATGCGCCCGAGCCGAACACGCAGGTGCTGCGGCTGACGTTCCGCGACGGCTCCGGCAACGAGTACCGCACGGACGTGCCAACGCCGTCGCGGCGCAGCGCAGAGCTGGAGCGCGTCGACGGCCGCGGCGACCTGCGCATCACGGCGGTGTACACGCCGGCCGACGCCGACACCGGCACCACGCCGCACCTGAGCCTGTTCTCGTCGGCCAACCTGAACGCGTGGATGGCCGAGCTCGCCGACGAGCTGCCGCTGTCCAGCCTGTCGATCCCCGGCACGCACAACAGCCCGACGTGCCACATCGCGCTGCCGTCGGTGCGGTGCCAGGCGGTCGGCGTGGCCGAGCAGCTCGAGAACGGCGTGCGCTTCCTCGACATCCGCGTGTCGGCCGACCCGGCCAGCGACGACCTGGCGCTGGTGCACAGCGTCTTCCCCATCTCGCTGACCGGCAACAAGTGGTTCGCCGACATGCTGGACGACATCTACGGCTTCCTCGAGCGCAACCCGCGCGAGACCGTCGTGATGAGCCTGAAGCGCGAGGGCACCGGCAAGGGCGACGACGCGCAGCTGGGCCGCGCGCTGCGCGACCGCTACGTGGCCGGCCGCGCCGACCGCTGGTGGACCGAGCCGCGGATCCCCGCGCTGGGCGACGTGCGCGGCCGCATCGTTGTGCTGCGGCGCTTCGGGCTGGACGACGACGGCCTGAAGCGCGCGCACAACGGCGCCGGCTGGGGCATCGACGCCGCGGCGTGGCCCGACAACTGCGAGGACGGCACCACGGGCGGGCCGGGCCACGTGCGCGTGCAGGACTTCTACGAGGTCGACCAGAGCACCAACATCGACAAGAAACGCGACTTCAGCCGCGCCCACCTCGAGCGCGCCGCCGAGCAGCGCCACCGCGGCGGCGACGGCGGCACCCCCCGCCCGCTGTTCGTCAACTTCCTCAGCGCATCCAACTTCTTCAACGCCACCTGCTGGCCCGAGCGCATCGCCGCCCGCATCAACCCCGCCATCGTCACCTACCTGTGCCGCGACCACGGCGTGCACGGCCGCGGGCCGCGCGGTCTGGATGTCGGCGATGCGGGGACTGGCATTGTGGTCACCGACTGGGTGGGTGCGAACGGTGATTGGGATTTGGTGCGGTGTATTGTCGGCCAGAATGCGCGGTTGCAGTGAGAGTCAGTCTCTTGTGTGTTGATTTCTGCTTGGAAAGTGTGGTTCTTTTGGGGGGTATGAAAATCGTTTGTGCTTTTTTTGACGTTCTTTGCTTGCATATAAGCCGTGCCAGGCATGTTTTCCGGTTGATATTGCAGCCACGATATATATATATAGTCGGTGTTTCGTTTTCTTCACAGCTTTTCTTGAAAGTTTTATATAAACCGAGTTCTAGAGGATTCCGGAGATGAGTGTTGTTATGCATGCATGTAGGTGAATTAGGAAAAATCAAACATGGTATCTGTTATGCTCTAAGTGATCTTTCGCCCATGAGCCATTTAAAAAACTCTCTCACTCTATGTACAAATCGACAGTGAAAAAGGCAGCATTTTTGTAGGGACTGTATTTACCCTTTTAACCCGCATATACATCCCGAGTCTGTGCAGTCCGAGACCGTTTGAAAAGTCTCTGCGGGTGGATCTTGAAGGATCATAATGCTTCAGCAAAGAAAAAACCCGAGATAAAAAGAAAAAAACACATCAAGACTGACTTGAGCTCTCCTCCCCGCTCGTCTAAACCTGGGTACTCTGCTTTTTATGCCCGTGTAGATAGAAAAGAAAAACCAGTTCTGGCTGAAACAGAACAACTTTTTTTTCTAAAAAAGAATATCTCTCGTTGGAAAACAATCACTGTACTTTTAGGCCCGCTGTCTATGAAAATGTATCTTCTAGAAAACAGCAACTTTTATGACGCCGGAGCAGCCGCCGCCGCAGCCGCAGCCTGGGTCTTCTTGAGAGTCTCGCGATTCGAAATAAGACGCTGGAAAGACACAAGTTAGAGAGACAATAAGCAAGCAGCACATAGCCGAGAAAAGAAAACAACACTTACCACAAGATTTCGCAGCAGCACCGCAATAGTCACCTTGCCGATCGACGGCACGTAGATCGACGCCTTCTCCTTGACCTCGACGGCGTCAAAGTTGCGGAACGACGAGAAGTTGATGCACACCGCACCGTCGCGGATCGACTCCGGCGCCACCTTGTACGACTCGGCCGGCACGCCGGAGATGATCACATCCGACAGCGGCAGGCACTCGGCCAGCGTCCAGCCCTCCTTGTCCAGCACCTGGTGGCGCGGCTGCTTGATGCCGCGGCCGCGCGAGAACAGCTGCACGCCGGTCAGGTCGACCGAGTACACAGTGGCGCCGTCGTTGGCCAGCAGCGCCGCCAGCGGGCGGCCGACCACCTCGGACCGGTTGATGACCGTGATGGTCTTGCCGAACAGCCGGTTGCCGTAGGCCAGCAGCGAGTTGTAGATGTGCAGGTGCTCGAGGATCTTCACCACCGCCAGCGGCGTGCACGGCAGGATCGACTTGTTGCGGTTCGCCGGCGCATCGAGGAAGCGCACGTTGTGGTACATGTTGTACAGGTGCTTGTGGCACAGGCCCTCGACGTCCTTGGCCAGCGCCACCGTCTCCTGGATGTACTTGTCGTGTGTGGGGTTGCCGGGGAAGATCGGGTAGTACACGATGATGCCGTCGACGGCGGCGTCGTCGTTGGCTTCGGTGATCTTCTCCTCGAGGTCGTCCTTGTCGACCTTGCGGAGGTCGAACGAGAAGCCACTGGGAGAAAGCGAAGCGTGTTAGAGAGAGAGACGGTGCTTACAGCCGGGAGAGGGGGGGGAAAGCGGGAAGCCCGGCGGAATCAGGGGGGGGCTGGGTAAGACTCACTTCTCCTCACACGCCTTCTTCGACCACTCGGCATACTGCACCGCAGCCGGATCGTCGTTGGCCAGGAAGGCCGCCAGCCGCGGCTGCGGGATCCCGTCGGCCTTCATCTGCACGAGCGACTGGCGCACCTCCTCCAGCAGGTTCTTCGCGATCGAGTTGGCCAGGATCGTCTTGCAGGCGCTGGGCGTGGCCGGAGCCGCCGTTGAGACGGAAGTTGAGGAAGACATTTTATGGCAGAGTAGAAATGCACGTATCACAATGGTGTCTTGCTAGGCACAGAACCTCTAAGTCAACGGGGGTTCAAACTATGCAAGTGTCCTAGAGAGTGCAAAAACGAACAAGGAGAGACAGGTAAGTTAGATGAGGCTCTTTAGAGAAAGGAGAAAGAATAAAGGAATATATGGATGAGTCAGGAGAAGAACAAGAAATACCTTCGAGAAGTATGGAATGCTTGTTCAATAAGGCTCCTGCCCAGATGAGAAAATATTTTAGGTAGGAGCGGCTCCGGACTCTAAAAGATAAGTCCCATAGAATATTCAAGGGGTCATGGATAGTCTTTTTTTTTTTTTTAAAGCAACGTTCTATGGGTATACTGGTGTACATGTACTTCCAATATCAGTTCACACATGTACACTTCCGCCTAGATCTACGTATCTTACCGCAGCATATACCTCAAGGCTGTACTATATACAAAATAGAATACCTCTCGTACACATGTTCTAAACCAGATTTCTCATTACACACAGAGTATAGCTTCCATAGTGAGCAGCTGTTGATGTTACTGGCAGACCCTAACCCTACCTATTTTACCCCTCCAAGCCTTATCGATAACATCCGAGCAAATAAAAAATTCTGCCCTCCGATTTCCCTCCGACCCAGCAAAGCATGCTACCGAATTTTTCTAGAATTTCCAATCAGCCTTATCGAAGCTCTCACCGCCCTCACGATAAGCGTTTTCTGCCGCATCCCCGCCAAAATATTTCGGACGTCCTTTTTATTTTCTATGACGCTGAACTTCCAGCTTTGTTTTTTCCTCCTTTCATACTTTTTTTCCCATCAGGTTTTTTCTGTGTTTGACGTCGTGATTGAATCAGTTTCTATTGAAATTGGTTCGTATCCACCACTCTGCCAATCCTAAACCTAGTTCCCCTTTTGCCGTCTTCGTTTATCCCCTCCCTCTTTCTTCCTGATTGAAGATCTCTTGCCCCCACATCTTTGATCGTCGCCATTCCTTTATCGTCTGCATTATCACCTGCATTTGGAACTGCTTAATCTTTAGTCGTTCTATCAGGTATTTGTGCATCCGGTTATCTCTGTCTGCACCAGTTCCGCGAAATAGCCAGCTCGTGGTAATTGTTCTCTCTCAATGGCCAGTGAAACACCAGATGGCTTCCGCCTGCTGGCGCTGAAGTTTGTCTTTGAGGAGACCGAAAAGCTTCAGGCAGATTTTGCAGCTCAGGCTGCCAGTGGTAAGTACACTCTTATAGGAACTGACTCTCTCATATTCCCAAGTATTTATGTGCAGCAACTGCTCTTTTGAATTCCACTTGGCTGACCATATCCGTTTTCCTTCTTTCCTCCTCTCTAGATCTCACCAAGGAAGCCGATTCGTCTGCTGTCTTCAGATGGGTGGAATCTGTTCGGCCATGGGTTATAGCTGACGAGTCTGATGAGGAGGACCTTCCCGGTGTGGGAAATGAGGTCTATCGCGTGAAAGGTATCTCCATCAGCAACAACAACAATAATAACAACACCTGCCTGCAATGTGATCTGGATCCCATACTAACTAATGATGTGGTTTTTGTTGACTTTAGCAATCCGGTTTTTGACTCATACCTTGGAGTTTCTTCATGACTCCTTCCTCCGAACTGATCAGAGTAAGATTGCTTGTTTGTTTGTTTGTTTTTCCTTTGCTTTTCTTCAAACGCCTAGCTACCATTTATCAATCTGTGATTCAAGCTCAATCAATCCACTAACATCACATGCCTTTCTACCACCTGATAGTCAAGGTACTGGTTTCGTTCTTCACCTCGCTGTTCTCTCTTGATCAACCGAACGGTATTCGAACGATTGCAAATGCTCTCGCCCGTCTTGCCCAGATGACCGCATTCCCCGTGGATGCCTCAGCCGATATGATACAAGGTGTAAACGCCCTGGGTGGTGTCTGCTTTAAGCGACAGGCCCCCATCACTCGGCTGGAGGTCTTCAAGCTTTTGAAGCTTCTGATTACCGGCGAAAAGACTTCCAAATATCTTCAGACCGCCCATCGGCTGGCAACTGCGGATTTTATACCAGAAATGATCACCATGTGTGAGAACGAACGAGACCCCGCAAATCTCGTTGAATGGTTTGATATCCTGCGCGCGCTCCTGGCTGACTACGAGCTGTCTGCCGATCTGGTCAAAACGACGTTCGAAAGTTTCTCTGTTTTTTTCCCCATATCAATCCGCGTATCGCAATCTCCTTCCGGAGTTACTGCCGAAGACCTCAAGGCCTGCTTGCGCCGGTGCTTCTCCGCCAACCACACGGTGGCCGAACATGCGTTCCCATTCTTGTTCCAGAAACTTGACCAGGGCTCCAGTGTCATTGCTAGTGTCAAGGTTAGTGTGTCCTTCTCTTTCGCCATCCACGCCACCCCTGCTTTGACTCATTTGCTAACTCTTCTATCTTGCAGCTGGACATTCTGCGAACTTTTGACGCCTGTATCCGCAATTATTCGGATGTTGCAAATGCTATTGCCCCTTATGCCGATCGCATTTGGAATAGCCTCAAATTTGAGGTTCGGAATGGAGATGGTTACGATACGATCGCAGCGACTCTAGACGTGATAACATCACTTGCGGAGCGTCTCGAAGACGACGATCTCCGAACCTTCTGTCTCAATGCCCTCCGGGAGTGTCTGGAGGATCTCTCCAACCCCACTTACTCCAAGGGCTCTGGAAAGCTGCTGGCGGCTTGTCTCCGGGCGAAGTTGGACGCCTTTGTCATCATGGCGTCGCCAACGATCACCCAGGCCAAGGACAGCCTCCGCCACTCCCAGTCCGATGAGCATACCCTGGCTCTGCTGTCTCTCCTCAGCGCCCTCCTCAAAACAAGAGCTTCTTTCGTGAGCATGAAGGGGTCTTCAATTCCTCGCAAGTATCAGGGAGTATTTGAGACGATTGATGACGCCTTCCGCGGCTTGTTCCAGGACACATACGCTGCCCTTCTGTCTGGGGTCCCCGACGTGATTGCCATGGAGGCTCTTCGTGCCCTTGGGCAACTCGGCTCGCAGGTCTCGAGCACGAACCAGACAACGTTGTTGCTGCCAGTTTCCACCAATCGCGAGATTGTGTCCCGGATTTCCGCTTTGATTTCCGCCCATAGTGAGCCGTCACCGCTTGTTAAGAGCACCGCGGTCGAGTCTCTTCGGTCAATCACAATGGTTTTTCCTGAGGCGTTCACCATTCTTGCTGATGTCGTGCTTCCCGTCCACCCCTTGGAGCCGGGCACGACTGGAGCCGATGCAACGTTGGACTTGAAGAAATCGGTCCGCTTGTGGTCGACGCTAGCTTTCGTCGGCTGCTCCAAGTTGCCGTCCGTCGGCGGAACCTTTGGGCACTTCATCCACGCGATAAACAGAGTTCTTATCCCATTCAATGATGTGCTCACTAAAGCTGAGAGTGAGTCGCCAAGCACTGCTTACCAGCCACTACTCGCCGCTTACATTGGGGCTTTACAAACGGTCTTTTCCTTTTTCACCAACGACGCCGTTATGAACGGCCGCGGAGATGCCAATGGTGACAAAAAGTTCAAGTCTGTTTCAGCTCTGGATGCACTTACAGATTTCGTTCATGACCGATTTCCCCGTGTCCCGGACATCTCCTCTCCGGACTTGTACGCAGACCCTAGCCTACGCGGCCCGTACAATCCCGAGACTGCTTGGTCGGACGGCACCATTCTTCCCTGGAAGTACAACAAGGGCGTGATCATTGAGGGCACGCTCCTGATCGGCGTGTACGTGGTCCGCAGTATCATCCTCCGCGTGATGAAGCTCAAGGCTTTCTCGATCCACCAGGGCCAGCATGCCCAGTTGTATGCCGAAGATTATGCAATCTCGCATGACAAAAAGCACGGCCATGGCTCTGTGTTTTTGCGGGCGATCGGCCGGCTGGCCAGTTCCGTCTTCAGCCGCCTGAACGCGAAGCAGCAGCGCCAGCTGGACTTGGAGCAACAGGTGCTGTTCCTGTTCCGGGGAGACGACTTGGTCGGGCCGTCGCCCGAATTTTCCCCGGTGCCTTTGTACCCCGTTGTCGAGGGATCTCCTGACCCCGGTGCTGAGGAATTTTCCGAATTCGATGCCCTGGAATTCTCCGAAACCGCCACCCTGGGATCCGTGCCTGACGGCCCGATCCCATTCAGAAAGTGCACGGCTTTTGCCGACTTCAAGCGATACCAAATCAAAAACATCGCCCGCCGGCCTTTCACCCCTCCCCAGCCGCTGCTTCCCAAGCAGCTGGAGATATCCGTGGGAATTCTGCAGGCGCTGCACCCCGGCGCACTTACCACGGTGGTAAGTAGATCCTTTCCTCCCTCTCGTTTTTTTTTTCTGTTCGCATGACGCATTGCATAGTAATAGCTAACCCATTCTCTCTCTTCATATCGGCGTCTTAGTTCGGGAAGCCGTTTGGTGACCATATCGTTTCCCAGGTCATGGTCCTTGAGGAGACGTACGCATTGGAAGCAACATTCAGCCCCCAGAGCATGGAGATGCTGTTCAATTTCATCGCCATCATTGCGAACAAGGTGGACCTGGAAAACCATCCCCGGGTGGAACGCGAAATCGTCAGAGCTATCAGTTCGTGTGTGAAACCAAATACCAGCGACAGCGCTCGGCTCATTTTCGTCCCTGAACAAGCCGCCGCGATGACTCTCGTTGCCGCATTCCTGACGGGAGCTCTCCGCCGCACGGCCGGGCCTCGAATCAACGAGATCGTGGACGGATTTGTTCGTGGAATCAACAACTACATCTGGGGCGTCAACGTCGCCAAGAGCTACGGAACCATCTTTGCGCCCACCCCCGACTTTGACGTGAGCGGCCTGACGAAGCCAACCTGGAAACAGCGGGCCTATTATCAGCTAGTCCGCCCCCTTTTCGAGGCTGCTCTGCTTCCCGAACAAGAGGTGTCGCAGGCCGAGGAGCAGAACCTACCTGAGGAGGTGCAGAAGAAACGACATGCCGAGCGAGATCTCCAATGTGAGATCAAGTGCAGCAGCTGTATCGGCGTGCTGAGCGCGGTGCAGCACCTGGACACCACGATCATCCTCGACGACATTGACACGATCGTACAAATTGCCACGTTTGCTGTTTCGAAACTCTCCCCGGAGAATGGTGGTCTTCTGGCGCTTAATGTGTTCTTGATGATGCTGTCCACCCCGGAGGCGGCCGCCACAGTTGGGACGCACCTCAGTTCCATCGTGGACCTCTGTTACTGGGTCCTGGACAAAGTGTCCTGCGTGCCGGATCAGTACAAGGGCTTCCCTCCGCTGGTGATTCCCGAGCCGACCACCTCCGAGCAGCGGGCTGCACGGGCCGAGATGCAGCGCCTAGTTGCCCGGGTCCTGGAAAAGATGCCCGACGACCGTGAGCCGCACCACATGCTCCCACTTGTCTCGCAGGCCCGTCGGTACTTGGCCAACGCTGCTGGTAATGAGTTCCGGACGGTGCGGATGGTGGCGTACACTGCGCGCCAGAAGTGGCTCGTTCTCGAACCGTAGACGAGGACACGGCAGGAAAGCCAACTGATCTGGACACGAGTTCGGTGGTGGTTGGTGGTTGGTGGTTTGCTTTGAAAGACCTGGCGGACATATGCGGTCTTTTGGTGTTTTTCTCGGTCTCTTTGCTTCTTGTTTTCTTGTCGTCAGAGAAGTTCATGTATCACTTCTTGTTATTTCACGTTGTCACAGGCGAACAGGACATGTCTGGATTGGGTTTTGCTTTCACTGAGATGTTTAGCATGGGAGGAATCGGTTGTTAAGCATAGCGGGCAAGTGATGAAATAGATGGATGGCTTTTTTTTAACTTTGCACACATACACACATGCATCGTAGAGACCCAAGTTCAATGAAGATGTTCCGTTTTTAATTGCTTACAAGTTCATTTTACACCCATTTAAGAAGAGCCCTTTGCTCATGATTTTTTGATTTGATACATAGTAGAAGTGCTAGATCCCAAGAGACACCAAAATCCAGAGAGCAAAGAAAAGACACAAAAAAGGGGGGAATGCCCATATTTATGAGGCTCCCACCACTGTTAACCCATCCCGATCAAACCTCACATCCCATCATCCCATCATCCCCTGCTCTCTCTCCCTCTCTCTCTCTCCATTTTCTCACGCCTTTCTCCGCTTGGTCGACTTAGCAGCTTTCGCATCCGCCCCCGACGTCTCCGCCTGCATCGACGCCGCCAGCAGCGCATCCAGCACATCCGGCGACGCGTCCACGAGGTCCTTCGCCAGGTTGACCACACGGCGGGGATCCGCCGCGCCGATGACCGGCACGGCGGTCGCCAGGACCTGCTGGAACGGCACGGCGACGAAGCGGCCCGTCTCGTCGAACCACTCGGTAAACGGCCGCGAGATCTCCAGCGTGGCGGGCGCCGCCGCGCCGCTGCGGCCGGGGGTGACCACGACGGTCAGGTTATACACAGGCACGTGGCGCGTGGTCCGGCTGGAGACGGCGATGGTGGCGTCGCCGGCGGGCGTGGTGCCCTCGTACACGGTGTCGCGCTCGGCCAGCCACGTCCAGAGCGTCAGCGCGGAGTTGAGCAGCGTGTACAGCACAACGGCGGCGGCGGTGATGTACTTGGTCGGCTCGAAGCCAAAGGCGTAGTCCCAGGCGAAGCAGCCGACGGCGAGGGCCACCGCGCTGTAGCCGAGGGCCAGGCGCACGTTGATCAGGCGGTGCGACTGGGTGAATTTGAGGGAGTTGAGGTAGTTCTGGAGGGCGTCGTCGGAGGTGTTTTTCAGGTCTGTGGGAGAGAGGAGGTGGGACGGGGCCTGGTTAGCATAGTGAAGGAATGGGCGGGAGGGGAGAGGAGAGAGACGGAGGAGAGGCTTGCCTGCGAGGTTGTAGACCGATATTCTTTCGGTGGATGCCATCGTGGATCTGTGTGTGTGTCTATTATCCTGAAGGATCAAGAGGTGCGGGTATGAATCAAGTGTATGGAGTGTCTGAAGTTGAAGTGAAGAAGCGCAGACTTAGCAATTGAGTCGAGGATGAATTGAAGTTAATAACTGCGGCCCGCATTGAAGCTCCAGACCGGACACGTCTTAACTTTTTTTGACGGTTGAGCGTGTTGCTGTAAAGGAACTAATGGCCACAGCAACCCTAATTGTGAATGCCACTAGGGTTATTTTTCCCGGCAGAACCCCGGATAAACACTATCAACACGGCATCATGGAAAATTCCCAAAAGGCAGCAAAAAGGCACTTGGCCAAACCTGAAATTTCTATAACGTTCTGTGATGTGAATTTCTCTCTGCTTTTCTTTTTTTTTCCCTCCTTCACACCTCGTCCTCTTCCACATTTCATCATCGGTTGCCCCTGGGTGTGTGTTTTCCCCTTTACTCTTCTAATTTTAATATCCCCGCTGTTCTGCTTGAGCCTCTATTATCTGTTCCTTCCTCGTCCATTTTAACCATTCTGTCCTCTTCCTTTTCTGGTTGTTCCTCGTCATTCTTCACAGCCGCCCCCGCAAGTCTTCGCACAGGCAAAACGCCAGAGCAAACCCAACCATCAAGCCTCACGATATTTCCTGCCTTTCTTTCTGGAGTTGTCTTCCGATAACTTTCTCCCCGGCCTTCCGGTTGGCGGACTCTCGTGTGTGTCTTTTTTCGGTATCTAGTTTCTTCGCCACGGAGCAGCCATCATGTCTTCGGTAAGTCTTTTCCCCGTCGTTCTCCCTTGCCGAGGTGATCTATATATATATATATATATATCTTTATATATCCTGAGCAGCTTTGCATCGTCATCGTCCGGTCTATACTCACACATATCATATCCTTTCTTTTCTCAGATCGGCAGTCTCCTCGCCCAGATCAACGGCGAAAAGGTTCCTGCCACCCCGGCTGGACCTCCTCGACCCAGCGCCCTGCCCAAGCGAAAGGCCGACGATGATCTTTTGGCCAAGGCCGCGAAGACCGTGAAGACCACGCCGACCACCACTCCTTCGTCGCTCCCGAAGCCCGCCCCCGCCACCGTGCCCCGCGAGTCCAGCTACAAGGGCACCGCCGGCACCCCGCGCGTCATCCCCCGATTCTCCGACAAGCAAGCCCCGGCCTCTGCCCGCCCTCCTCCTGCCTCTGCTGGCCCTACTCCCCGGGCCAGCCTTAACGGCACATCGTCCACTTCGAAACTCCCGTCGTCTGTCCCCCGCCCGGTGTCCCGTCCCATCACCGCGGCCAAGCCTGCTCCCCCGCGCGCCGACGCCCCGTCCAGCTCCGAGCCCAAGGCTCCGCCGAAGAAGGGGTCGTTTGCCGAAATCATGGCACGTGCCCAGCGCGCCCAGGCCGCCATGGGCCAGCTCGGCAAAATTCAGCACAAGAAGGTCGAGAAGGTTGTGGCCAAGAAGGATGAGCCTACTGCCACTAAGCGCCCTCTGCCTGGCAAGCCCCGCCTCGGCAGCAGTGGCCCGGCGCCTCTTCGCTCCAAGACTAGCCCTCTAGGATCGAAGCCCTCGGCCACCACGACTGCTTTGTCCAAGGACCGCGGCGCGCTGCCCAAGGGTCAACTGCCCAAGCCCACCGCCAAGCGTGCCGAACCCGAGCTGCCCGAGAAGAAGAAGCGCGCTCCCGCCACCACTGGCTACGCCGGCACCGCGCGCCCGCGCCCCAACGACGACAAGGCCCGCACCAAGAAGCACACCACCCCCGGCGGTGTGCTCCTCAGCGCGCCGCGCTACAAGCCCGCCCGCCGCGGCTCGGCCTACGAGGACGATGACGACGACGAGGAGATGGAGGACTTTATCGACGATGACGACGAGGGCGAAGAAGAAGAAGAGAAGGGTCGCCCCGATCGCTACCGCTCGCGCCGGCGCTACGACTACCGGGACGACTACGATTCGGATGCCTCGTCGGACATGGAGGCCGGCCACGATCAGATCAGCGACGAGGAGCGCGAGGCTGAGTACATTGCTCGGCGCGACGACTGGGAGGAGGAGCGCCGCGAGAAGATTCGCAAGGCTGAGAAGGAGCGGCGGAAGCGCGAGGCCATGGGTGGCAGATAAGCGCCCCCGGCCTCTTCTTGTTTCACCCTCTCTCTTTTCCTTCTTCCTTCCTCTCCCTCCATGATCCCCTTTCGAACGCCGTCCATCGGATCTACGCCTCACTTGTCCTGTCTTATGTCCGACTCTCTCCTTCGGCCCTCTCTTCACGATCTCTATGTTCTTGCTTCCGGTGTGCACTTTTTGTCAGCCCCAGTGACACAGATCGCTGTATCACGAACCTTTCTTTACCCCTCAAATAAAGCACACATCGTTTTTTCTTTTTCTCTTTTCATGCCCCCCCCCAATGTTCTTCTTGCTCTGGAGTTCTCATTTTATCTTCCTGTCTTTTAAGCGACGGCGTTGTATTCCTCCTTTTTTCTTTCCTAACTCGCGGCCCTTCGCTCAAACCTCGGGGTGCTATCTTGCCTTCCTTGGTTCGTTCTGCATCGTATCGTCCATCCACTGCATCTTTTTCTTCGTTCTTTCTTTTTGTTTTCGTTTTCTGGTCCCATCTACATTTCGGGGCAGGGCGGGGGTTGCTTCTAGGTCCGTTACTAACACGGAGGGGGAGTTTTTCTTTTCACACACACACACACACACACATCCTTGATCCAAGATTGTCCGTCTTGCTTTCTTGTTCTGCTCGCGTTTCCTTTCTCCTTGTGCCGTCTCATCCTTTTTTTTTTTTTTTGCAGTCCTTTTTGGGGGAGTGCATCCATTCTCCCATGTCGTTACGCGCGCGCGTGTCTGTCATTTCAAGCGCCGGCCAGAACTGGAAGCCCGAGGGGGACGTCTGCTTTTTTTCTTTTCGCTTTTTGCTTTCTTCTCATGATATCTTGCGTCAGTTCTGTGTTCTTGTGGTTCTTTTTTTCCTCTTGTGCTTCCATCAGTTCTAGCAGATTCTCGTTTCACGTCTGGTTTTCTTTTCTGCAAGAAGAGACTAACACACTGCTCAGTTGTCAAGTGTGTAGGGGGTGTGCATTTGCTTTTTAAACCAATACACTACATATTCACATCAAAATCACGGCTCTCAACATCACTCTGCGTGAACTCAAACGGAACAGCGTATCTTCTTAAATGGCCATTTTTATTTAGTATTAGCAAAGTTGAGATGGTATATGATCTCCTCGATAATTCATACTTTTCCTTTTCCCTCAACCTCGTAGGATCGGGTGAAAACAGTAGTACCCTAGGATATATTCCAGATACATGGCAGTGAAGAGCGCGAGAAGGGCGAACAACAAGAAGGCCAAGAAATTACTAGAGGACTTCCTTTCCCGTTCCGGCCCGGCTCAACACCAACCAGATCGGCAGGATTGAGCTCAGATGAACGTGAGGTTCTAGTTCAGTACAAGGTTGCCACAAGACAAGACTTCTTCTGGGCCGATTGTTAGGGGGGGATAGATCTCGGCCCGTACATCAATGAAAAACCAAGCTGAACTCCGAAAGCAAACGAACTCAAGTAGCAAAGAAAAACAGCAGAGAAAAAAACCAGGCAAGAAAAAATAGGAGATATACAACAGAAAAGGAAGAGAAGGGAAGGGGGGGTGGAAAGCAACAGCAACAGGAAAAAAATCAACATGAAGGAACGCGATTCGTATAAAACAAGAGAAGCAAAAAAAGAGAGAAGAGGGGGTGAAGGGTAAAGGACGTGAGTAAGGGTGGACGAAAAACGGTTAAAACTAATGGCGCTTCGATGACTTGCCACCCTGGCCAACAGCCACAGGAGGCTTCTGAGGAAGAGAGGGAACGGCGGGGAGGGACGACACGACGGAGGTGGTGGCAGTGGTGGTGGCCACCGGAACCACGGGAGACTCGGTGGGAGTTCCGGTGGCTCCGTTGGAAGCTTCACTCTTGATAGGAGCAGGAGGGGGAGGAGGCTTGGCCAGCAGACCCTTCTCACGCAGGTACTGGATAGACTCCAGCACCGCCAGGTCTTCCTGGTCCTTATCGTTGAGGATGAGGCGCTGCTTGATGGTCATCTGACCATTGTTCGCCTCCTTTTCACGCAGCGCAGCAGCCCGGACCGCCGGATCGTGGACGAAGCGGCACTTGCTCTTCTTTCCGCAGCTACCGCCAGTAGCGTAGTATTTGCAGTGCTTGGTAATGTCGGCCTTCTTGTCGTCGGCATCCGCCTCGGCCTTAGGGCCCGCGCGGCTGGATACCTCCTCAGGCTCGTCATCCGACTTGTCTTCTTCGTCTTCTTCACCGGCAGACGAATTACGCATCTCGTCACCCTCGTCCTGCTGCTCACGCTTGCGCTTGATGGAGGACTCGACACGGCGAAGCTGGCGGCGGAGCTTATCAGCCTGCTTCTCCAGACGAGACGTTTCATTCGCCTCCTCTGTCTCCTGAGTTTGTGCCACCTCGGCAGTCTTCTTCTGTTCAACACGCTCCTTGGTCGGGTAGTTCTTCTTTCTCTCCGCCATGTACGCAGGCAAATCGGCGATCCTAAACGAAGTTTTCAGTTAGCACAAGAACACAGAGGAAGCAAGGAATGCGTCGTAGCATATATTTGAAGGGGCAAGCAAAGGCTCCAACTTACTGCATGACTTCAAGACCCATGAGTTCGGTCAACTGCTCCTCTTCCCCTTCGTCATTCTCGGACGCGCTCTCGTCACCGGGGGTGAGACCAAGGGTGTTCATCTTCCGCTTCTTTTTCTTGCCCATCGCTGACGCATCCGGCTTCGGATTGCCATTGCCATTAGTGCGATTCTCATCCGGGCCATTCTTCTTGTGGCGGGCGCGGTCACCATTATTGTTATTGTGATTGTGGTTGTTGTGATGATTATTGTTGTGAAGCTGGTGGTGATTGTTGTTATGCTGACCATGCTGCTGGCTATGGTGGCCAGAGTTGCCATGCTGATGCTGTCGACCTCTGAAACTGCCATCTCCCCGGTGTCCACCACGGCCTCCACGACGGTTCGGGTAGGGCGAAAAGGCGTCGCGCGGACCACCAACCGCAGCTGTAGGGGCCGGAGGGGGAGGAGCGTAGTGGTATTGGGCAGCAGCTGCTGCGGGGTACTGGGCGGTAGTCTGGACGCGGGGATCAAAACTCGGGCTATAGCCAACAGCGATTTGATGGGGCGCCGGCTGTTGTTCACTAGGGGCAGATGAACTAGTACTGACACTTCGATAGCCACCTGCTTTGTCATTGTGGAACGGTGCTCCACGATGTCTCCCACCGCCATAGGACCCACGATGTGTGGGAGGCTGAGCAGTCCACTGAGGCTGCTGTTGCTGTTGGGGGGTATATTGGGTAGGATAAGACACCGCATGAGCCGGTGTACCGTATCCAGCAGGCTGGGGCACATAGGCCGGCTGGCCATAAGCCGCGGCGGTGGGGTGTGAGTAGTAGGAGCCTGAATATGCAGTCGCCGGGGTCACAGTCTGGGGATGGGCATGGACGGGGGGGTGTGTCTGGGCAGTGTGATTGGCGTGATCAGTATGCCACGGCTGTTGACCATAGGCCTGAGTTTGGGCTTGTGCCCCATAAGCAGTTGCAGCTGTTGCTGCAGTCTGGGGGGGATAGTGTTGTTCACCATAGTGGCCTTGAGAAAAATCGTGACGCGCTCCAGAATAGGAAGCCCCTCCTCGGCCACGACCCGACTGAGACGAGCCACCACGACCAGTATGCCCGTAAGAAGCAGCCTGGTAGTGTTGCTCGAACTGAGCCGCACCTGGAGTCTGTGTAGTAGGAGGTGGAGGTGGCGGAGGACCGTAGTTGTACGACATTGCGACAACAGAAAACGACAGAAGAACACACGAAAAACGACGAACGGGGGGGTTATAGAAACGGGCAGGTCAGGAAGGCGGGACACCGATCTCGGCTTCAGAAAAGAAATGGCCCACAACACAAACCACCAACAAGAGTTCAAACTCCTCTCAAGTGTGTGAACACGGCAACGCTCCGCTTTCAGGAAGCCAGGCAAGAGTCTCAACTCAGACGAAACCTCGGCTCGGTCGGAACGAAGGCAATGGAGACGGGAAACAGGAACGAGAAATCACGATGTCGAAACCGCAAGGGCAGTCACACGAGAAACAAGAACGAAAAAAAATTATCACAGCGCGAACTCTCAATATCAAGCTCGACTCGAACGGCGTGGATTCGCGACGCAGGGGCGTTTCTAGACGGGGAACTTTCCGCTGGGAAGAGGAAGAAAACGACTGTCGCTGGAGTCGGAAAAGGAAACGAGAAGGGGGGGGAAACAAGATAAGGAGGGAAATAAACAGACGTCAAAAATACACAGACGTCAACAAACCAAAGCCGGAGATGGAAACGATGAATCTTGGAGACGATCGAAGGAAGAGGTTTGGATTGGAAATGGGAAATCGAGGTTGGAAGAGGATGAAATGAGGTGAAAAAAATGAGCCGACTCAGAACAGGGTTATCATCTGAACTTTGGCCTGACACCTTAGGCGGAGATGGATGGAGCTAGTACTGGCAACACATGATCTGGCACGTGACTCGTCTAATTCTGCAAGGTACAATTTTTTATAGCTTGGTGTCCACTGAATCTTCGAGTATCACTGAAAAATTGCTTGTAAGCCCACTGAAGGCCTCACGATCTTGGTTTTTCTTTTCTTCTATTGCAATTGAGAACGCATTTACCAGAGGTTGTTTTTTTTTTCTTTCCTGCGTTGATGATGGTTTCTTTTACATGATTTGTTGTCCAAAACCTGCCATGAAGCTGGACGTTCCAACCTCCAAATCTGCAGTTCCTCGTCCCTCTCCGCCATCAAGTTGACACCAATCCCAGGGCCAGAAGCAGAAACTATGTTCATCCTAGTAAGTTCTGAGTCTCAGCCTCTATTTCCCTTCATATCAGATGGCTAACATCTCTTCCTTACAGACAAAGATAGCAGATCTGGTTCAAATTGGACCTGATGACTTTGCTAAACGAAGCAGAGATGCTATCGAAGACAACATCAATGCCAAATATGCCAACCGGGTAATCCAAGGCATAGGCCTCTGCATATGTCTCTACGATGTGCTGTGGGCTTCTGAGGGTCTTATTGGCCATGGAACTGGCCTTGTCAACGTGAATGGTGTGCCGTCTCCTGTCATCTTGTCCATATAACTCTCTGCTAATGCCAGCGTAACAGTTGAGTTCAGAATCATGGTGTTCCGTCCATTCAAGGGCGAGGTCATGCTGGGCCGAATCCGAAGTTCAACTCCTACCGGAGTATATCGTGAGTGGCCGTCTTCCCCGTCGTCATATCGATATGGCTTGTTAACTTGTCCCCCTTACGCCCAGTACGAACCGACTTCTTCGACGACATCTTCGTTCCCTGCGAGGAACTCCCCCCGGATGTTGAGTAGTAAGCCACCGCTCCTCTCCCATGGTATATAAACACCACAGTTTAACTAACTCGCAATACTTCCGTCTTCCCAGCGACCACCAAGACCAAATCTGGATTTGGAACTTTGATGGCGAGCGTTTCGTTCTTGACACAAACGAAATGGTGCGCTTTCAGGTCATCGACGAAGAATGGCATGACCAAACGCCCGATGGCCCGGCAGCTGCGGACGAGGCCACTCCTCGAAAAGCCCCGTACAAGCTCACCGGAAGCATGGCCAAGGCTGGCCTTGGTATCTGCTACTGGTGGGACGAAAACTAATCTATTGGATTTCAAAGTCTCTCATAACACTACCAAGTTCAGGCATAAAACAGTCAAATAACATACAGCCCCCAAATCATCGGGAGATAACCATCATCGTGCCATGTGCTGAAAATACAACAGCTAGTAGTCGAAAACTGCTGCTGCTCCCTCTCAATCAAAGTCACAATCAAAGGAGCCAGACATCGAAGCAAGGCGATGAAGAATCCATGAAAGCTCCAAGAGTTCATAGCTGGGGAGAAGGGCTGGATCCGAACTCTGAATACTGAACACCTCCCCCGTATGCAGATCACGCCCGACCGGGACTCGATGGGATCTGCAATGCAAGTCCTTGGTCTCATAAAGTCCGACTCGAGAAAGAAGGCAATCGAGGCTCACCCATTCATTCCACTCGTATAGATAATCCCTCGGTATGGCGGAACTCTTTCGCAGCCAGTACAGCTGGACAACGATGCAATTGTCTCCAATCTGGCGAAGGGGTTTCAACGCCATTCCCCCATGGTCGAGCTGTTTCTGAATGAGAATGTGCATAGAAATCATGTTTCTGGGGGATTTCATGAGCTGGTCGTCACTAAGCAACTCAGTCCAAGCTATAGCATCAGTCGGTGCCCAAAACTGTGCCAGGAGGTCCTTCAACCCCGAGAAGCCCGGCCAGTGAGTAATCAGAGGCGAAATGATATAGTGGGGGGAAACAGATCCGCCGACGGTGCCAGAGAGAAGGCACTTTCCATTGTCGCGCATCAGGCACTGGAAAATAATGCAAAAGACTTGTTAGCCTTGGAACCCCCTATTGGAGACATGGACATTTTATATATATACCTGTTGACCAGCCTGTTCGCCGGGGGTCCCCGCAGCTTTTTCATCAGAGGGTAGGACATCTTCTGGTGATGTATCCATCTGGGTGGTAGAAGAGAGGGGATCATTGGGCGGCTGTGGAGTTGTTTCCAACGAACTATCTGTTTCACGGCAGTCTTTCGTGGCGGAACAGTCTAATGTTAACATCTCGTCCCAGATATATGCTCTCTCGTTAACGGTTCCTTGTAGATGCAACATACATGCTCCAACTGCGCTCTGGCTGTTGTGTTCAAGAAAGCAAAGGAAAGCAAAAGCACTCTCTCGTTGGGTGATGTTGTCGGATAGAATCTGGACCATTTCGCTCTGCAGTTGCTCGATCGGCGCAACCATGAGGACTGAAAGTGCCGCTGCATGAATTGAGTGGTCCAGTTCATGCTCCCGTGCAAGCGTCTGGAGTTGTGTAACGATTTCTCTTCGCGCATCCACGTCGGTGATGTAATCATCAGTAGCTTCAAAGAAAGCTGGTTGAAGAGGTGGCGCAGGATCCCGGTTGTCTGCAAGCTTTGTCACTGCGCTCTGGGCCAGCACTGAGCCCAGATCCACGTCAGGTATAACTGGGGGGTCCACCATTTTGGATGGATGGAGATCATGAGAGGATATATGTTGGTAGAAAGGCCCGAGTCATCAGAAGCGACATGATCAGGGCGATGTAGAGGAAGAAGAAGAAAAAACCGGGCCTCGAAAAGGGGCGAGCCCAACATTTTATACACAGTCACAAAAACAGAGATCATGGGCTGCACCTTCTTCTGTATTGATGAAGGACAGCGACTGCCTCCTCCAGTTAAAATATATACTCAGTAAAGCTTTAATAAAAAGATCCATGGAGAAAAGATCGGAAAGAATAAGTCATGATACCCCTAAAAATGGATACACATCATAAGCCTGTCGAGTCGAGAGCGGTCACACTGGTATGGCATCCCGCGAGTTGGAAATATTTGCGGAAGCAACTCAGGAGCCCAAATGCTCACATGAAGAAGGTTGAGCGTCTCAGAAAGTGGCGCAGAGAGTTCGGACAGGGGTGAGATGCCAAAAGGGATTGATGTTTGTACATGATGTCCATCAAGTTTTCGGAAGCAGCAGCTGCAACCAGAGATCAGGTGGGATGGCTTCCTGCAGCTTCATCTCCAGGCACACAGTTCACTGGAGAGCATTCAGAAGGCGCTGCTCGATGCCATCGAGAACCGAGTAGTGGTCGACAACGGCAAGGTTTTCGGCCTCGGCCTGGAACTGCTTGTCGGGGTCGGTTCCGGGTCCGAACATGTTGGGCTGAGGTCCCATTTGGCCCATCTGCGCAGCCATCTGGTTCGCGGCTATTGACAGTAATGATTGAGTCAGTTTCCAAGTAGGTTCATACAGATAAATAGCAAATAGTTACCATTATCGCTTCCCAAGATAAGGTTGAAGACAGACTGAAGACCGAAGATGCAGAGGAAGTACCACGAGATACTTGACATCCACCGCGGGTCCATGTCCTTAGTCGCCACGCCGGCCTGCAGCATGCTCTTGAACTTGATGGTGATTGGGAAAGGAAGTTTCACTTTGGAGAGTACAAAAGTCAGTCAAAGATATCTCTACCGAAACAGAATCAAGGCGGATGTGCAGAAGGTGCTCACTGATAACATATCCGCTGAAGAACGCATTGATCCAGCTCATAATCAGTGTGTTCGGGATGATCATCGCCATGTTTCCCTTCATCATTCCCATCATTCCATCCATGGCCGACGGATCGGTCAGCGGGTTCGCTGGAGGTTGTCCCTTGCGATCCGGGTCCTTCAAAAAGGCGCCCGACTCAAACGCCGGGATTATCACATCGCGGCGAGACTCAAACGACTTCTTCGACAGGACGTGGAAGTTCGATCGCGTGTTGACACCGATAAGCATGGCACGCTGCTCACGCATGGCAGGAGCCTCAAGCGGCTTCGGCGTTACGGCTAGGAAAACGGTGGCATAGTGGCGAAGGATACCGGTCAAGACCTGGAAGCGGAGTATCAGTATGATGTCGAGGGTTGAACGGCGCAACGGAGCGAGGCTATCAGAATCAGTCTTGTTGGAGAAATCATACCATTACAATGGTGATAGGAACTAGAATCCAATAGCTGGAAAAGAACAAGGAGAGCATCAACCCCAGTTAGCTTGACTCGACGCTGAAGAGATTGAACCACGACACCCGCCTGGACTGACAATAATTGGGGATCCCGAGGGATCAACTGAGCTGGAACCTGCGCCATTTCAAGCGACTAGGACGACTTTAGCCGCAGAAACTTGAGGAGCAGGAAGGGGTGATAGTCGGAGATGGGCAGAATGCTTGAAGTTGAGATCATGATGCCCCCCACGACACAAGTCGTTTGCCTTTGATGCTGTCCTCATCGCCAATTGCGGATCTCACCGCCCAAAAGTCCGCATACGCGGAATCGACGCTCAGATAAGCCGGTATGTGATCACGTGGTGATAAGGTAAACTTTCAGCCACATCGGCGCCACACCTCAACGCTCGCCCTAATCCACCAGTTTGACGCACACATTTGCGCCGCAAGCTTCAAAAATTATCTACAACTACTGGAGTCCCCACCGAACTTTTTGACCTTTCACATCACCATCTCTCAACTTTTTTCTTCAATCCCCCCATTAACCAGAACTCGAAGACTCAGTCTCCGCCCAACCTGCGGTTAAAGTGATTGAAATCTCGTGTTCCTTATTCTGTGAGTTTCCTCCATTTGTCTGATTCTCTAATTCTATTGAGAGTCCCGCCCGCAGATTCGACGACGACAATCTTCCAGCGCTCGTCCGGAATCCTCGATTTTCCCTCGCCCATTTCCTTCAAGAAAAGTCTTTGGTCCTCTAACACGATCTCCATTCCATCAAACGCAGATTTTCTTTTTTTACAACAATCCATCAAAATGAAGCACCTCGCAGCTTACCTCCTCCTTACCCTCGGCGGTAACTCCAGCCCCTCCAAGAAGGAGATCACTAAGGTTCTCTCCTCCGTCGGAATTGAGGCTGATGCCGACCGCATCGAGAAGCTCCTCGAGGAGCTCGACGGCAAGGACATTTCCGAGGTACGAATCTGATCTGATCCGGGGCATGGCATTTCTATGCAACAGTCGACGGTTGTTCTAACCCACCACTTTCTCAATTTAGCTGATCGCTGCCGGTTCCTCCAAGCTGGCTTCCGTCCCCTCGGGCGGTGCTGGTGGTGCTGCCCCCGCCGCTGGCGGTGCCGCTGCCGCTGGTGGCGCCACCGAGGCCGCTGCTGAGGCTCCCAAGGAGGAGGGTAAGTTCATGAATCCCCCATACCGCACCAACATCTGGCCTGTCACTAACTGTTTCCACAGAGAAGGAGGAGTCCGACGACGACATGGGCTTCGGTCTGTTCGACTAAGCGCATCATATCTTACGCATTTATGGGACGACTCTTACGACCACCCGCAAACTCTGCGTGGCGGATCATTTCGAAGACGGCGCTTTCAGGTTGGGCCTTGGGTTCTTGCATGTAAAAACGGCGTGGGAGGATCGGTTGGTTTTTCTTTTGGCACGGCAGTGCTTTGGGACAAAAAACTAGATAAAAGGTTCCATGAAAAACTCTGGGTTGCTTCTTCGATGATGTGCGTCTCGATTATGTGATTGTAAACTGTGCCATGGAATGTCGTTGTCCCCGTACCGTAGTTCCCAGGTGTTGTCAGCCGGCAAAGGCTTGAGGAGCTCTGTAAGATGGTGGAGATGTCCGAAATATATGTGAACAAGAGATGTCTTGAGCGATCACCATTCATTCATGTCAGTCAGAGTCGACATGTTGATCGGAGAATTTGCCAGGCCCTGCATCTTCAAAAGCAGTTCAATAGGAAAACATCCGGCCAATCAGGTTCAAGCACCACTCTTGACGAAAAAGTCGTTGCTTCAGCAACCAGTCTCGCTCTGATTGGCCCAATCTGACAGTCCCAGTTTTTGTGTACACAAACCCCGAAAAGGAATTGAATCGCCTCGTCTCTTATATCAATCTCTCGATTTTCTTCTTCTTCCCCAGCCAGCCCAATAAACACACGAATGTGTGCCCTTTTTGGATTGTTTGTTTCTCTTTTTTTGGTAACAAAGTCACTATGGCTGTGATCCCCTCATTCTAGCTTCTTTATTCCTCCAACGCCCTCTTCGTTCTCCATTCTTGACTAAATTCACATCCACCCATCGCGGCCAAGCGCGTCACCCGCGACCAGTTAAATAACAAAGCACCGATCATCCTTATTTTTCTCCCACAACTGTTCTGCGCCAGTTTTCACTCAGAACTGCTGAAGATCTTGTCTCCGTGATCCAACCTCACTGTCTTTTTCTTTCTATCAAATCTCCCATATTCATACTTACTCCCCCATACGCAATTGATCCCTGCCACCAAAACATCTCGCGCCGGAATGGCAGCTCCATCAACTTCTCCCGCGCCGGGTGGCGCACCGGCACTTACCCGACGAACTTCGCAGCGACAGGCCCTCCGCCGAGTGCCATCCCGGTCCGGAATTCCCCGTGGCGAGACCAACGGCGCGTCGTCGTCTCTCTCCCGGTCCCAATCACAGTTCTCGGTTCACCATGACAGCTCGGACGATGAGATTCCTGTCCCTATGAAGCTCAGTGCTCTTACAAAGGCTCTCCTCAGCGACGGTGGTCCTGAGGGAGCCCCCAAGCAACCATCTCCTCCTGCTGTGCGGCAACGAGCCCCAGCCCATGGCGACGAACGCAGGCATCTACGGTCGAGCAGCGTGCAGTTCGCCGATGTGCGGACGTCAAAGCCCCCGTCGCCCCCCCGAAGCCGCGAGGCTAGTCCGGTTCGCAAACGCGTTGTGCGTCTCAGCAACACCCCCAAAAGCGTCAGCCAGATTGGAGGTGGTGCATCCAACGCGAACCGCAGAAGTGTCTCTATATCGCGTCCCACTTCCCAAACCAAGCCGCCCAGTAGACCCCCGAGCCGAGACCACCAGTCTACGGATGACATGCAAAAGGCGGCTTCCGAACCCGTGGCAGATGTCAACACTCCGGCACAGCAGCCGCGAGTGGTACGTATTGCCGTTGGGTCATCGAGCTCGAAAAGCCGATCATCTGGTATGCTGGCTTCGCGGCCCGGGTCTGCGCCGCCTGAGAGTGAGATCCTCGACGACGCCGCCGTGTTCCCCAAGAGCCAAGTCTCGAGTGGCAGCAGCCAGGGAGGCGTGTCTCGATACACAAACCGAAGCCGCCCTGAGGAGAGCGCAGCACTCCCTGGATCGATCCGAGTGAAGCGCGTCAGCAAGATTCCTGGAAGTTTTCTGAGTGGTCCCGCTCGTCGTGGTAGAAGACGACAGAGCGAGGAGGAACCCGGAGCCGAAGGCCAGTTAGACGGAGAACACTACATCTCCAGCCAGGAACCCGAGGCACACCATTCTGCCGACCGGTATGGCAGCTTTGAGTATCCGCCCGAGCCGCAGTCTGCAGTGGCACCAGATATGATACAGTCGTCGTTTGTGGCAAATGCCCAGGTTGATTTCTCCTCCGGAAGCCCGGTTCGCTCTAAGCCTCTGTCTGCCAGCCGCGATGTCCACCCCGCCGTTCGACGAACCCTCCTCGATAGCTCCAGCCCCGAAGTCCGGGTACCCATTCACGCCCGCCCGTTGATTCCCTCGTTGCACGACCAAGAGAACGAAATGCCTTCAGCCCAACGGATGACCAAGACAGCCATGACCCTGATGGACCCGGTCATTCCCGAAAAACTAGCCCCTCGGCCGATGAGTGTTGACTTCAAGGCTTCCCAGTCCTCGGTCGCCGCGGCTGCTGCCCGCGCCGTATCTCCGCAAAGAAAGGTTCTCTCGTCAATTACCGGCAACACTCCCCATAGACCGGCACCCCCGCCCCCTCCCAAGATGTCTGTGGTTGACGTTGCAACGGCGCCGGCCGGAGCTTCGACTACAATGCAGGCCAAGCAGAGACGGAACGTCATCAAGGTCAACGGCAAGATGTACACCCGTCTTGACTGTCTGGGCCGAGGAGGAAGTGCCAAAGTCTACCGAGTCACTGCGGAGAACGGCAAAATGTGGGCTCTCAAGCGTGTGGCGTTGGAAAACTGCGATGAGACCACCGTTCGAGGCTATCGTGGAGAGATCGATCTGCTTCAGAAGCTTGCAGATGTTGAACGTGTTATCAGCCTGTTGGACTATGAGCTGAATAATGAGAAGCAGATGCTCACTCTGGTATGTGCTTTCTGCTGCCTCCTAAGTGTCTTTTTCTCTCGAAATGCTCGGTTTCTAACTTCAATCATCTCTAACTACAGGTCATGGAGATGGGTGAGCTTGACATGCATACTCTCCTCAAATCCCGCCAGGGCCAGGATTCCTCCCGATTCGACCCGGTGTTCGTCCGGTTCTACTGGAAGGAAATGCTCGAGTGCCTCCGAGATGTGCACGCGCACGAGGTTGTCCACTCGGACCTGAAGCCAGCAAACTTCGTGCTGGTCCAAGGCCGGCTGAAGCTGATCGACTTCGGCATCGCCAACGCCATCCAATCCGACATGACGGTCAACGTCCACCGTGATGCCCAAGTCGGTACGCCGAACTACATGTCCCCCGAGTCGCTGCTAGATTTCAACGCAGTCCACGGCCGCGTGCCGGGACGGCCGAAGCTGGTCAAGATCGGCAAGCCCAGCGACGTATGGTCCCTAGGCTGCATCCTGTACCAGATGGTCTACGGCGTCCAGCCGTTCGCGCACATCTCCAACCAGATGGCGCGGTGCCAGGCGATTATCAACTGGGACCATGCCATCGACTTCCCCACGCACGGCATGGGCGGCACCCCCATCCCTGCATCGCTCATCCGCACCATGCGCCGGTGCCTCACGCGCGACGCGCATCTGCGCCCCACGTGCGAGGAGCTCCTTCACCACACCGATCCGTGGCTGTACCCCGCTGAGCAGTCGCTGATGACCGACAAGGTGCTTCCGCTCAACGAGGAGATGCTTGCGCGGGTGATCCAAAGTGTGGTGACCCGGTGCCGAGAACGCATGCCGACCGATGCCGAAGTCATGTCGGTGTGGCCACCGTCGTACTGGGCTAGTGTTAAGAAGGCTATGCTCAACGCGGCGCAACGGCCAGCTTGAAGTCCTTCTCCCCTCTTGAACGATCTCTAGTGTTCCTGTCTTGTTATGCCCCTGAACAGATTGAAAGCCCAGTGATGCTCTCTGGGTCTACTATCTTGCCTCCACTCGACATCCATTCCATGTGTCTCGTTGCCTTCTGTCTTTCTTGTCTCATCGGTCCTCGCGGTCTGAGATCCTAATTTTATAAGCCTCCCTGTCTTCTGTTTTCCTGCTCTGTTGCTTTTTATTCCAGTTTGGTCAGCTTCTTGTTGTGTTTTTAGGGCATTATTTCTCTCTGCCTGTTTTGGTCTTCTCCTTATTTTTGGATCATCACATAACCTGTTGGTGTGGAGTTTATATGTGTGAAGTTGTTCTTTAGCGAGCGCTTGAGTTTTGCATACTGGCGTTTGATTCTTGAGAGAGCCTTGATTTGAATGTTTTTACTGCTTAGTTTTTAGTTTTACCTTTTTGAAGTATATATATTTGGTTGATATCTACCACTTTCATTTCTACACATAACGGATACGGTCGTCTTGGTGACTTAGCCAGTGAATTCAACGTCAAAAGCTCACTCGACTCAAGATTCGAGTCTGCTGTTTCTCTGCACAGAACTGATGCTCAATTTCAAGTCATCCGAAGCTAATAATCATACAATTGGTTGGTGGTAATAGTCCAGACAATAAGCGCAGCACAAATATTGGTACAAGAAGATATATAGTATGGCGTCCATCTCCCTCTTCTCTATCCATTCCTCCAAGTCTAATCAGCGATGGTGCTCACATCGTTGATCTTCAAATCACTTATCCGCAGCAGCGTGTACTTGTGCTTGCTCTTGGCCTGCTTGGCCCGACGAGTCCTCCGCTTCTTCTTGATCTTGATGCGCAGGGGCTCAGCCTCGGTGCCGAGCACGACGGCACGGCACTCAAACAGGCGCTCGTCGATGTAGGGCGCGCCCTTGAGGGTCAGATCGCGGCTGCCGAGCACGCTGGCGCGGTTGAGCCGCAGCACGTCGCCGGGCTGCATGCCGGGGATGCGGAACGGCAGGCGGACTTCGTCGCCGGCCTGCACGAGGAACGGCCAGCCGTGGATGTGGATCGACACGTAGTGGGCCGGCTGCGACGCGAGCACGGGCAGCAGCGTGCGGACCGACTCGGAGATCGGGCCGGCGGCGATCGGCGGCGCCTGGTCAATCGGCGTGTCGTTCACGCGCGCCACCGCGGGTGCTGCGGGAGTCGTCGCGACGGGCGCTTGGGCGGCCGCGGTTGTTGATGAGATGTAGCGGGTGCGCAGCGGGAAGATGAACGAGGTCGACGGGGTCGCGCGGGCTGCTGCGGCAGCAACTGGGCTGCGCAGCTCCAGAAAGGAGCGCAGGAGTAAACGGCTCATGGTGCCGGGGAAGAATCGAGTCCGACGTCTTTCTCGCGATGGTCGGTTGCTTTTTGGTTGAGCCCGACCTGGCCGTTGCGTAAGAGGTTTTGATTCTGTGTCTTCAACCCCCTTTGGCCGTAGGTTGGTTGGATTGTTGAAAATGGGGTTTTGCGTAGGTAGTCAGGTCAATTCCAGATCGTGAAGCTGGGCCAGAAAAAAAGGACGTGAAAATATAAGTGGGCCCCAGCCATGTTTTTCCGGTTCCTGAGTTTTGCCGGCGCTCACCGCCCACAAGAAAAAATAGTCATCCTCCCCGCTGAAAAAGAAAATGTTAAGGTGAGTGAGCATAATGCAGCCTCTCGTTTTTTCCTACCCAACATTACCTCAACCATATCTGCAATATCTTGCACTTCTGAGATTCAGATTATTGTTCTGATTCTCTCCGATTTCCTTTCTTCCTTTTTCTTTTTATTGTTGTTGAAGTCCCAGCTCGGGCACCAAGACTCGCCATGGTTCGTACCCGTCACTCCCAACGTTTTTATTTGTCCGATATGATCCCAACTAACTCGGGCAACTGGTTTCTACACACGAAATAGCCTCAGGGAGAGTACATGGAGAGATGGCGCAAGCTGCACGGCCGCCGGCTCGACCATGAAGAACGAGTACGCAAGCGCGAGGCGCGATCGGGCCACAAGGCGTCGAAGGATGCGCAGAACCTGCGCGGCCTGCGGGCCAAGCTGCACCAGCAGGCGCGCCACAAGGAGAAGATCGCGATGAACAAGAAGATCAAGCAGCACGAGGAACGCAACGTCAAGACCGCCGATGAGAAGGACCCGTCGGCCCCCGTGCCCGCCTACCTGCTCGACCGCAACAACCCGGCCGCCGCCAAGGCGCTGTCGTCGTCCATCAAGAACCGCCGCGCCGAGAAGGCCGCCAAGTTCGCCGTTCCGCTGCCCAAGGTCCGCGGTATCTCCGAAGAGGAGATGTTCAAGGTCGTCAAGACCGGCGCCAAGATCAAGAGGAAGGCCTGGAAGCGCATGGTCACCCAGCCCACCTTTGTCGGAAGCGAGTTCACTCGCCGGAACCCCAAATACGAACGGTATGCAGTTGCCCTCCTCTGTTTTTGCTAGGATACTCATGGCTGGCGAAGAAAGGGCGCATGTCCAAGAGTAGATTGTTTAGACAGGACACTAACGTCTTTGCAGATTCATCCGGCCCATGGGTCTTCGTTACAAGAAGGCGCACGTCACCCACCCCGGACTTAACGTCACCGTTCAGATGCCCATTGTTTCCGTCAAGAAGAATCCCAACTCTCCCACCTACACTCAGCTTGGTATTTTAACCAAGGGAACGATGTAAGTTGCACTCATCTGGATCCCCTTGTCACATGTGTAGCACGCATATACTAATTTGAACGTCTACAGTATCGAGGTCGATGTCTCGGATCTTGGTCTTACCACTGCCGGTGGAAAGGTCGTGTGGAGTCGTTATGCCCAGATTACCAACGCCCCGGCCAACGACGGTTGCGTGAATGCTCTTCTGCTGGTGTGATTCGGGGCATGCTTGTTCAGCGTGGGATGAGAGTGGGTGTGTGGTGGCTTTTCAGGACAGACGGTTTTTTCATGGAACATTTGAATGCATCTTGATGGCGTTTTTCACGGTGTTATGATTTTTATTTGGGTTTAAGTTTGGCCTCTTCTTAATGTCTTATTCGTTGCAAGTTCAAGGGCATGTGTTAAAAGTTAAATAGTGGACGAGGGAGATTTCAATTTCCTAATGATGGACCCGGGTCTTCGAGTAGAATAGTATGAAATTACGCATAAGTTATCATTCCATGATATCTATCTTGACTGTGAGAAACTGTCAATAAATGATGGCTCATATTTTCAGAAATTATTCATTCCATGAACATCCTGTTTGAAGAAGAGGTACCGTCAGTCAGGTTTTCGAGTTATGCATATATCGGGGTTTTGCATCTAGCGGGGTGCTTGCCCCTGCAGCTTTTTTCCTGTCACCAAGTTAAGTGCTGCATTGAAATCACATATACTAGCAAACAAACTGAACATCATAAAGATTCTATCAAATAAACATAACCACGATTTCTCCTGCATCAACAAAGATACGTCCTCTTTTTTCCCTCAATTATTTTCCTCTTTTCATCATCATTCAGCTGCATTCCACCAACGAACCTTGAAGCACTGCAGGAATCATGGGCGGCCGTCGTTCTGGACGTGCCGCAGCGCGCAAGGCGGCTGTTGCCATTGGTAAGTGCGAACGAGTTTGCGCAAGAGCGACCGACGACGTGATTCATGTCGCGGCTATTTCTTTTTTTCGTCGTCGTGGTTGTTGCACTTTGCATTCACTTTGCATTCCTCAACCCTCCAATACTTTCCGTTCTCAAACCTCGATTTCAAATCCTCGCTAACAAAGGCATATTTCCCTCCCGTTTAGGAGTGGCAGTCGCAACACCGCGTCGCCACAGTCAAAGAATCATGATCGAAGAAGACGAGCCCATGGACGACGCGCCCGAACCCGAACCCGAGCCGGAAGAGGAGGAGCAGGAAGAGGAACAGGAAGAGGAGCAGGAGGAAGAACAGGAGGAAGAGGAAGAGGAGGGTGATGAGGAACACGAGGAAGAAGAGGAGGAGGGCGACGGCGAGGATGAAGAACAAGCCGTTGCCGCAGACGAGTCTGGCGAGGATGGCGAGGTCGAGAACGAGGATTCCGTCGGATCAGCCAAGGCGCCGACCCCACCTCCTCAAGAACCCGTGATCCGACGAAAGCGCCTCGGACGACCCCCGAAGAACAAGCCCCCGGACTGGGACCTTGGAGTCGTGGTCAGTGCAGCTGAGCTGAGCGAGTCGGCCGCTCGGCGACGGGGCCGTGGAGGCTGGCGAGGCCGCGGCGGCCGCAAGGGCCAGGCTCCCCCTACGAAGCTCACGCAAACCATCGACAAGGACGGCACGACGGTCGACATTGTCAACGACGAGTGCGTGCTCCCCGACGACCCGGAGGGCGAGACCAAGGTCGACCAGTTTGGCCAGCTGCAGGGCGACCGCGAGTACCGCTGCCGCACGTTCACAGTGCTGGGCCGCGGCCAGCGGCTGTACATGCTGTCGACCGAGCCAGCGCGCTGCGTGGGCTTCCGCGACAGCTACCTCTTCTTCACGAAGCACCAGAGGCTCTACAAGATCATCGTGGACGACGAGGAGAAGAAGGACATGATTGAGCGCAGCATCATCCCGCACTCGTACAAGGGCCGCGCCATCGGCATCGTCACCGCCCGCTCCGTGTTCCGCGAGTTTGGCGCGCGCATTGTCGTCGGCGGCAAACGCATCACCGACGACTACCAGGTCGCCCAGTACCGCGCCGAGGGCGTGGTGGAGGGCGAGATCGCCGACCCGTATGACCGCTGGGTGCAGGGCGAGCCCTACAACAAGAACCAGTACGTGGCCTGGCACGGCGCCAGCGCCGTGTACCATCAGGCTGTTCCCGCAGTTCAGATGCCCACCAAGGCGGACGGCAAGAAGCGCCGGGCCAATATCAACGATGTGAACTGGAAGCTGGAACACGCTCGCGAGGCAAGGTATGTTCGATCTAGGGTGGTTCTGCAGAGAAACCGTATCCTCCTAAAGGCCTGATTTTGCTAACAAGTTCTCGCAATAGCTCGTTTAATTCCATTCTGACGGCTGTGCGCAAGCAGCAGCAGAACGGAGTGTACGATATCCACACGAACGTGATGCAGTACCCCGCGTCAATGCAGCCATCCCGGGTGCGCTTCGAAGAGATCCCTCCCGGAGCCGACGCCATGGACACCTCCGGCGACCCTGACGCGCCCCGCAGCACGGTGTTCCCGCCGCTGCCCGCCCGCATTGCGCGCAACTACTTCGTGACCGACACGATCTTCCAAACCCCGCCCGTCGGCATTGCTGCGACGGTGTACACGGCGACGCCTACCTCGGCTAGCTCCAACGACATGCTCGCGCCGTTTCAGGGCCTCTCGGCGGTGTCGGACGAGATCCGCGACCTGCTCCCGGAGGAGTGCCGGCGGGCGTTCGACTCGGCCCGCGCGGAGGAGAAGAAGTGGCACGACGCTTGGGGTCCGGCTACCAGTGATGCAGGCCGCCGGGCGCCTATTATCGATAAGGCGATTGTCCCGTTCAGTATGACCTAGGTATCCCGCAGGTATTCTTTTTTTATTTTCCTTTCGTTCGCTGTCTCTGTCGCCCGTTTTGATTCAGGTATCGTCTAGCTCTCTCTCTCTCTCTCTCTCTACATGTATTCTCCGCGTCTCTTTCTTTCTCTCTGTCTCCTTCTCTGGTCAAAGCTTGCTGGGGTTCTTGCTGTGTGTTTCGTTTTCTCTTCGGGGGTTGGGATCTGGGCACTCGTGTTTTTCTGTTTCTCTTTGGGGGGTTTGGTAGATTCTCGTTTCCTCGTTTCTCGCTTTTGTTTACTATGGGTTGATTGATCATTTGTTCCTCCTTGCTTGCTTCTTGCTGTCTCCTTGCTGGTTGCCCTACGTTTTTAATCTCCTGGTATACTATGTACAGTGTATTCATACACAAGCGAGTTGATGTCAGTATGCTCGGCTTCTTTTTTGATACTGCCTTTCTAGTTCTGCAATCATACGGGTTTTCTTTCGAGGTGATTAAGTGACTGTCCGGAAAGATAGGGGGAAGTCCAGCCAGTGTGATATGACGCAGTTCTCATGAAGCCTTGCCTAGTCCCGGCTAGCCCAGCAGTCCCTGGAGACCCGTCGACAATGATGGGGGTTTGAGTCAACAGCTCTATTGTTAGTCGGGGAGGATTTCGATGATTCATCGGCACATTGTTGGCGCGGCTCTGGCATTTTTTTCCACTCCAGTTGTTTGGGTGTGGGTGTCCCGGGTATTCTAGGACGTATTCGGAGGATCGTCCGTCTAGCCCTGAAGCGTCCAGATTTGCATTTCAATGAGCAGGGCACTAATCCCGAATTTTGGAGGCAGTGAGGTCACTGATCGGTTCAAGCAAGTCAAGCACCCTGGGTTTTTCTTTTGGTGGTGTCTATCGGGATCTTGTCCTGGCACAGCCTCGTCAAACCGGGGCCCCCAACAGTGGCCTGCGGACAAGGCGCACATGTGCGAGAAAACCCGGGCTTAGATGGATGGCACTGCCTGGAGTGCAAGCCCCAGCAATCCATTCTCTGGTACCTACGCGGGATATCTACACGTTGACTCATAAGAGTCCTGGGAGGTGATGCCGGTGGGAAGATAGGTGAGGCAGCTTGGCCCAGCTTTCTATCCAAGTGGATGTTAGATCGGCCGAACAGGCAACGACATACCTACAGACACACACAGCAGGAAGAAACAAGAAGTGGTTCGTGTGGAGAACAGAGAGGGGGTGGAATTGAAGCGCCATTGACTTCACTCCGCTTGGTTACTGTGTATGTATGTATGTCTATGCTACGGAGAGGAGGGAGAACACGGCTCCTCTTGTGCTACCACCTCACGATGCTGTGTCGGCCACACCAGCTAAACTGGGTGCATTGCAGGATGCCAGTGGAGAGTCAGCTACGAGACACACACACGATGTGTGTGGGGGTTAAGTTGCTGCGTAAACTACATTCATTCTCTCTCTCTTTTTTTTTCGGAGTGGCTTGTTCGGGTTTTGGAAGGTCACTCTTCTCGTGCATTCTGAAGTACTTCGCCAGAAACCCGAGCGCCGCCTGGCTCTGGGTGAGATTTCCGAGGGCAGCTGGATCGGCCGATGGCGTTTGGATCCAAACCGCGGTAGTTGACGACGTTTTACAGGTTGAGGAAATGGGCAGAGACGAGCGAGAGGCGTCATTTGGTCCCGGTTTCGTTTTTTTTGGGGTGTGGTGTGTGCCGGCTCGAGCATCCGCTGGCAGAGACATTTGCGATGGTTGATTGACTACTGCGCGCATTCCAGCACGACGATTGACGGATGAGGTGTTTTCTTTCTTCTTTTTTTTCTTTTTATCTGTTAAAAAAATGGCCAGAGACCCTTGACCAGAACCGTCCTCGCAGTTCCTCCAAAATAAAAGAAACAAAAAAATAAAACCCTCGCCGGTTGGTCGGGCATATACTAAGACCAACTCACACCATCTTCAGTCTTCACATCCACATTAAACAGTGGTAGCGATCCTTCGCTGGGGTTTGTCTTTCGGTCTCCTCATTCGTGGGATGCACGACGTAGGAGAAAGAAAGAAAGAAAAAAAGCTCCAGCCAGTAGGAACCCCATGAACCTCAGATATGGATGGCCATGTAATGCACCGCCGGTCCAATTCGCTGTGAGCCTGACACCCAGAAAACTGCAGCCTTCTGGCCGAGAACATCCAGCTGCAGGCCACACACCAACATACGGTCAGGTCAGCGCTGAGGGCCAAACACGCCGGCTGGTTCCCGGGACAGAGTGTGTTGGCTCTGGCGGTCAGAAACGCCTCCTCTGGGACGCTGCAACTTGGCTGGCGGAGAAACCTTGCATGAGTCACTCGGTGCTGCAGGATCACATGTCTGTTGACATCTCTTGGAGAGAATTATGCGGTGTTAGGGTTCGGGTTTGGCATGCAGCCGTCGGTCGTGGGACCGCGAATTTGGGGGAGGGAACGGAAAGAAAAGAAAAGCGAGGTGTCACATCCGCTCCCAATGAAAAAAAAATATATATACCGTATGTATATACACACATATGCGCCCTCGTTGCATTCGGGCAGCAATACGTCCGCCCAACCGGATATTCATTCGACAATGGCCATTTCTCACCCCACGCGGAGTGGCGCCCGTTGGAGTGGGACGGCAAACACATTTGAACCACAAGAACAAGAAAAATCGTAAAAGAAATGCGTGCATGCAAGACGAGACAGCCTGGACCAAATCGGAACAGAACGGCCCCCCCAGGTCCCCCTCCCCTCTCTCGCTCGTCACATCACACGCATGGTCGTGAGATCGACGGACATGGCCCGGGATATAGAAGCAGAACAAGTGAAGGCCGACGGTATCCAGAGACGAAGCGGACCGGGGGAAGATGAGGAAAGGCGTCGTCTGCAACAGGCAGGTCTAGCAGTTTGATTACGAATAGAGTGGCTTTCGCACTTCTACGGGGGGGGGGAAACACTCACCCGAACAGCCGCGTTTGGCTCCGCACAGCAAAGAGACCCCAAAAAGGAACTTCGTTCTTCCATCTGGCTGTTTGGTCCCTCGTTTCGGCGCGCCCCTCTAGCTGAACAGTAAATGGCAACATTGAGAGAGAGAGAGTGGGAAAAAAAAGTGGCCACCGTCGAAACTACACGGATCCGTTGGCGGCACGACTTTTTTCTCTCTTTCGTCCTTCTGGGAAGGGGAGGACACAACCGACCGAGGGGGAGAACGAGAAGAGAGGGAAAAAAACGCCAACTGCATGCACCTTATGCACTGTAACACTAGAAACCCACAGAAGAGGATGGCGAGGATGCGTATTTTGCACCATTTCCCAACGAGGAGAGAGGGGGAGCGGGGGGGCAAGTTGCTAGTTTATTATTGCTATTATTGAGGTTGGTTTTTTTTCGGCCTCTACGTCACCGACGATGCAAGGCTCTGGATGTATACTTGGTGGTGATTGTTCAAGTGGAGAACCGCCAGCCAAGAGAAGGAGGGGACAAGAAAAAAAAAGAGGAGGTCAAACAGACGACCGAAAAAGAGCCTGCAGCTTGGAGATGCAGTGGAGGGACTCCGCCTGCACGGGAGGCCCAGAGCGGGGTTTTTCGGCAGCGGCGTTGGATGAGAAAGAAAAAGAATGCGAGGATACCAAAGAAGCATTAGAGAGAGGAGACTGGTGATGTGGAGAGTGTGCTGAGGGCAAACGGCGGCGTTGCGGCAGATACGAGGGGACGGAGGGACCATAACATCGAACTGTTCCGAAGGGGAAACTGGACAGTATCGCCATCGCCAGCCTCGGGTTCTCTGTGTCGGTCTTGCTCTTGCATTTCGGGGATGTCCATATAACGAACGGGGTCTATAAAAAAAACAACACAAACCATCCATCCATCGTGTCACCTTACCGAGCATGAGACCGGACCAGAAAAAAAAGAAGAAAGAAAAAAAAAAGAGGGCTAGAATCTCGAATGCAGGTTCCATGCTGGGATGAGGGGACGAGAGACAGGAGACCAAAAGAGACGGTGAAGAAGAAAAGCCGACCCTTTTTTTCTTCTTTTTTTTCCTTTTTTTCCTTTTGTTTTTCTGGGGGTTGTGACCTGTTTCTTCCCACACGTCGAAGTAGCACGACTGTCCCCAGTCGCTTGGGACCGCCACCCACTTGACCAGGCCGAATTTTCTTCTTCCTAATCTTTTACGCGGAGCACCACCACCATTTACCCGGGCACCTGTGATTTGGTGGTCCCGGGAGGTTGACAACTGGCGGACAAGCGCCGAAGAGCAGCCAAAAAATAAAATAAAAAACCTGCATCGAACGGGTCTAGATGTTGGTCCGAACACACCCACGGGCTGCAGGAAAAAAAATCTGCACAGACTGGCGAGCTAGCTGGATATTCGTTCTTTCTTCAATGTTGGGAACACACACTCAGCGTTGAGTCGGCGACAAGCTGTTCCCCAATTGCTTCAAGGATGTGACGTGCGTCTGAAGGCGGCACTCCGGGCCTTTCTCTTTCTCTCTCTCGCTCTTTTCCGACCCCCATCGAAATCGTAGGCACACGCTCGTAAGGTCTGAGTTAAAAGGAAGAAGAAAAAAACCAAAGGATAAATCTTCAGACGATGCCCCCCCTCCACCCCTTTGTTAGGATCTGATCCCGTTCGGGATACTCCCAGAGTCAGCTGACCGAGCGAAAGGAGACATACCACACACATGCCATTTAGGTGTGAACAGGAAGGAGATCGCCAAAAGGTCCCCCTTTTCCCGAGAAACGAAATCGCCGGCCGATCAGGACTCAACGAACCAGCGAAAATCAATTATCACCGTCAGGAGCTGTGGCCACATCTTGCCCCGTCTTCCCTGTTCGAATCGGAGGTCTTGTATTTTTTTTTGTAGCGGTCAGGAGAACCCAGAGCCCTGCCCTGCCCTACCGCCAACCGAAATATACCTGAACATTGGATTCGTTCGGCCACAAATGCAAAATACACCGTGGAAACCTGGTCGTTTCCCCCTATCCAGGAACACCGGCCTCGTCCCATGGCTCGAGAGCGAGACCATGCTGGATCCTGGGCCCTGTTTAAATCGATTGCTGCTGCGTTTTTCCCTTTTCCGCTCCCCTGGCTGCCTGGCTCGTGTCTTGTCCGTTCTGGAAGCCTACCACTTGGTCTCCCCGGGGGCCCCGGGGGTGACATCCGTATTCGGGAGTAGCACTTCCTATGCGTGCTGTACGTTACCTTTCGGGTCTCCTGGTGGTGCTGCTGACCGTTCCAGTGTCCCAGTGGCCAATACTCCTCTTTTACACGGCTGCCTTGAGTCCTTCCTACACTACCGCCGTATCCGTCTCCGGAACGGTGGTGATGATGAGGATGAGGATGATGTGTCTTCTCCATATCTGCAACCATGGATCTTGATGGCCTCGCCAGGACCTCCGAGAAATATCAAGCCCCCCCCCACGCAGCTGCAAAAGCCTCGTAACTTGGGTGGTACACGTGTGCCAGGGAGGCGTGAGATGGCCACTGGCCAGCGGAAAAAAGAAAAAAGAAAAAAAGACCAACAACGATGAAAAAAACCCCCCCAGTAGTTTCTCGCCGACACATTCCCACTCCCACGCTCTGCTGCTGCAGGATTTCCGCCACCTGGGAAATCGGGCAACCAGGAAGGGAGGGAAAGTGCATGCATATCCTGCGGATGCACAAGTATTACACAATCCAGTACATGTTGTATACTGTACTGTACAGCATGTGCGGTACAGTCTTGGACATTGCTACGGCCTGGAGTGTAGGCGCGCGCCGTGGTGTGTCGCATCTTCCCACGTAATCCCGGAGGAGCGTCTGCCTGTGTCCGAGTCCTCGCTCTCACTCACCCTTTATGTGTCGCTCGGCACAATGCGTTTTTCAAGCCAGCCCGGAAAATGAGCATGCCACAGTGTACTGTATACGTGTGTATACGTGGACGTATAATAATGTGCGGTAGATTGTTTTACCCAGATGAGCAGCAGCCATGCCGCGTGAGACAGGCAAAGTTACAGCCCATCACATGTCACAGGTCGCCTTTAACTATCTGAAAGACCATCCACGCGAATAGCCTAACCATCCATCCACCCGCCACATCCCATTCACCTCATTTTCATCTTGAAGGGTGGTGGTGGTGGTGGTGGCCCGCCTGATAGGAAGGAGAGTGAATGAATGACTCAGTCTTGATGTCAGTCATCAGGCCAAAAGAACAAAACCACCGGTCAATATCCTGCCGTTCTGGGACGAGTATCCTACTCTCCTTAGGCAGTGAAAAGCACCCGGATCCTGGAGGTGGCACAGGAAAAAAAACAGAACACCCTCTCCCACCCTCAATATAACCCGGAGCGTGTTCATCCAAGACCGTACTGTACAGTCCGTGGACTTACACAGTACGCTGACGACGGCAGGCTTTGTGTGTATAGATTGGATGGCTGCAGGCGGAGAGGCAAGGTGCAGTGAGAGAAGGGCTGTACGGGGATGCAGGCGAGTATGAACAGGGCAGGAGGGAGGGAGGATCCTCCGGCCAGACTGGCCACCCGACCTACTCTATGCAGACAAGAGGGAGCGAGTCTCGTCTCGTGTGCCATATTTCGCTTCCTGCCCGGCGGCCAGGCGGATCCGAGGTCATTTCGGCCATTGGCTGGGCGAAGAAACGAGGTCCACTCTGGATGGAGGAAGACGTCAGGTCCGTTGGCCGCAACATCAGATGAACAACCGGATGTTTTTCTGGTGTGGTCGAATCGGGGGGTTCTCATCCTGTTTTATCCACGGGTAGCGGGCTGGATGCCGCGATTCAGATGGCGCCAGTTCACTCTCCTATATGGACTCCTATCTGGAGGTCAGGATGCATTCCCCCGTGGGCTGAATATGTCTTCATCTTGGTGGTCGGAATCCCCTTCGCTTCCTCAAGCAGAGATCCCATCAAATTAAAGTAAAATGAGCCAATACTGGAAGTTCCGCGAAACTGCAACCTGGTGACAGACAGACCACACACCACAGCAGCACACTAACCCTGAAGAAACCAGCGAACAATTCCTACGGCCTTCCCGGCCGCCACCCAGAGCCCAGAGCCCAGAGCCCCGAGCTTCGTGAACCGGCACAAAATACAGACAATCTCACACATACCAGTGAGAGCTAAACCCCCAAATCAAACTTCAATATATATATACAGTATATATCTCGTGTTTCCTTCTGTACAGTAGGTAGTTCTCGGTCGACTAGTGTACTAGACGGCGGGCGACAACAGCCGCGTCGAGCTGCACCGTATAGCTCGCTCCTCCAAACGTCGCCGCCCGAGCTGCCAGAATAAGCTCTTTCTTGTAGGCATGTAAAACAACTGCTTCCACTACATGCGGTTATTACGCATCGAGTTTCTTCCCTCAAGATTGGGCCCCCGGAATGCGCAGTTCATGCGTGGAAGATGACGAATTCAGGGGGAGGGAACGCCAAAAGGAAACAACCCAGCTATACGATTCTGCATATTATATGGTGGTGTATTTGTTCCTTAACCGCATAATTGTTCCGAGGATGCCGCGAGATATTCCTTTTGTGGAGCCGTTGTTAGCACTCCCTACGAACGCTGTATGGAGAGCCTTAACACTTGGTCTTTCTTTCTTCCTTTTGCTGGCGGCCTTCTCGAAATAATCACCGGGTCTTGGCACATCTTCTGTGGACCCAGCTTTTTTCGGATCAGCAGTCTCTGAAGAGTCGAACATATTAGGCTAGGCGTCCACGGCGCTGTCCCGAAGGCGCAAGACGTTGGCTGCCCAGACGAGCTTGGACATTATTCTTCTGTGAGACCTACTTGGTTTGCTCTCCTCCCCTTCAGTCTTGGAGGCTGACATCCACAGCAACGGTTTCTTCTAAAACTTCCGTTGTCCTCGAGGACGCAGTGTCTGGAGCTGGGAAAGGTTGCTCAACCGGGTCAGTCTCGGGCGAAGGCGATTCCTCCGAATCCGCGTCATCGTCCAAAGCCGCTCCAAACAACGCTCTCGCTTTCACCAAGTAATATTGGAGTTGCATAATACTCCAACTCGGCAACAGATCGGGGCTTTCGGCAGAGATCACGATCTGGCGGCCAGAGTGGATGGGCCGGCCATTCCGGTGGTCAAGAACGAACGAGATTGGCGGCGGGGGACCTGCAATCGACGGGTGGGATGGGTCCGTATCCAGTGGAACACGAGCTTGGGTTTGCCATTTGCTATGGCGCATCCACTCGATCTGGAGGCGTAGATGACACGGATTGTCGTCATGAACTGGCTTAAGGGCAAAGGCGCCGTGGCTCCAGAGCCGGTGGAGGTCCGGGCTCAGGCATAACACGTTGCTGATGGTGTCGATGCAAGAATCCGGACCAGAAAGAAGGTTTAGCCAGCCGCTGACTATCACTGACTCAAAACAGAGAGATAGTTGCCCAATACAATCAGACATATCGTCAAGTCTGTTTAAGTTAGAGTGCGGAAAAATATGGGCCACCTCATAAACGCCAAGCTTAGTCACGACACACTGCGACCCATCCCGGCGTTCGCACTGATAATCAATAGGAGTTAGTATTGACGTTTATCGTAGTCCAAGTTCGCGAGATGGCTGATACTCGTACCATTTGTCGGATATTGGCATTGCGCCGAGCAAGAGTCCCGACTCCTCTCCCATCTATTCCATCAGTCTGGCGTGTCCGAGTCTGCCCGAAAACTTGAAGGTCAAGGAACAGGTTAGCACCGGGGACAGAACGAAGGGCGGGAGCTCAACCCACAGATCTTCACAGCCGCCTCAAGAACAATGCCAGCAGTGGAAAGCGCTGTTGCCGCTTCGAGGGGGGCCAAAGCCCGGATCTCTCGCAAGCGCTCCAGGGACATTGACTGTGCTGCCACCCAAGCACGGGGGGCCACATGGTCCGAGGCTAGTAGGTACTTGACATCGTGGATGAGGCTAGCCCGAACCTCAGCCTCGTGGATATCTGAAAGATTGTTTCCGGTCGCGGGGCGTGCCGTGAGAAACCTCTTCAGGATACTGCGGTCTTCCGGTGAGGTGTGGTTGGAATTGCAAAAGGCCAAAAAGTCGGCAGTCAGAGGGTCACGAGAATCCATGTTGGAAAAGGTCAGGTGAAGCAGAGGTGATAAAGAGGTGAATGAAGGGTGAGGGAAAAGAACAAGAAAATTGTAGGAAAGACAAAAAGAAAGGTGCAAAGGCGTAAATGCAATCAGTTTTGATTCTATATATCTACTGTACTTGCCTACATGTACGTAACTTATTCTTGCCCTTTCCGGTCATACTTGCCATATCCATTATCTTAGGGTTTAACCTAGCCTCTTCCCTCTCCATCAAGCTCAAATCAGGTGGTAGAAAAAGGCAAAACCGCCTTAGATACATCAAAACTGAAGAGAAAAAAAATCAAGAAGGTAATTACACAAGGATCGCAGACACAAAGCCAAGACTGCTCAGGCAAGATCATCAAGCTCATCTGGCCAGAGTGAATGGCCGGCTACATTTCTCGACATCGGACTGCGTAGAAGGAAGCAGCAGGAGGGATCAAACAAGTCGCTGGCGCAACCTCGTGATAGTGGCTCAGTACCCTAGGGTCTAAGGGTCCAACAAGGAGACCTCAAGTTGCCAGAATCTCGTAGGGAGGAGACCGCTCACGGAGAAAGAAGTCTACAGTACATACATGAATACAGTACAGTATGTCCAGAGTACCTGAGTCAACTAAAGCCACATGAGATTCAAAAGCATTGAGTTCTCCGTTTAGGGACTGACTCTCTTAAAGTCTTATCCTCTTATAATTATCATGGTCGAGACTTGGGTGGTCAGACGCATCAAATCCCGCCAAAACGATCTTCCTCATTCAGCAGCTGGGGGAAAAGCACGGGTAAACACAAACCCCCACGACCACGGACGGCTGATCATTTCTCCTTTCCTTTGGACGATTCCCCTTCCCCCTTTCCGATGGAGGGAATAAACAGATCAAAGAAATTGATCAGTTCGGACCCTGGGAGACGCGTTGTCCATCACTGATAGGTTGAGGCTGGGCAGGGGCATTTGGAAACAGGGTGTCCATGTTCGAGATGTGCTCGTCCGTGAAAATCAATAGTCTAGGATGGTGCGGCTTAGGCGTAGGGTTATGAGAAAAACACCCGACTGGCTGCTACCACGAGCAACGACATCCCAACCAGCGTTGCTCCCCCAAAACATCATATAAACAAAAAGAGGCACACGTTGCTTGCCACTTCTAGGGTAAAGTGCCGTACTTGAAGAGGCCACATTGTTCCATCGTCGCCTCTCGCTCTTTCGGCGCCTATTTGGGCTCCTTGTGTTTTGATTTTGTACCCACAGACCAAGCCCAACCCGAAATAGAAAACTGCTCGCCTTCTTCCCTCCCCTCGACAAAGAGCTCAGGCCATCGAGCGCGCCAACGCCCTGGCGAGCCAGCACGGCGAACAGTGGCCGTGTTACGCTGACCTGGGGCACCAATTATGCTCCGAGCTCCCACAACGAGAGAGAGAGCGAGAGCGAGAGCGAGAGCGCGAGTGAGAGCAGAGAGAACTTGGCTGAGTGCTCGCAGAAATGACCTTCGCGCAAAAACAACACACGCACTCAAACGGCCACCACCATGGCAACCCTAGGAGAGCAGGCAAGGAAGCCAATCTCTGCGCCCCTGGTGTCCCACATGGCCGCGGTGGGCCTTTCACCAGTCAGAGAGGGCTTGGGGATAGGTGAAAAATAGCCATTTTCAACGCCTTGCCTGGTCGTTCTAATTGCAGGTAAAAACAAACCATCTCAGCCTCCTCACCAGGCGGGAAGCGGGCGATTAACCCATTTTACATGCAGGACCTGGAGACAACAGGCAGCTCACGCAAGGGGCTCCTGTGGTTCAGCTCCCACTCCCACAGAGCTTTCATCCCTCATCCCTCATCCTCCCCCCCGATCCCCTTTTTTCTGGGCTGGGGGAAGGAAGAAGGTCTGTTGTGCAGCATTCCCGCGTTCCCGCCAATTTCTCGCGCTGCTGCGCATGCACAACACGCCTGTCTGGTTGGTCGGTCGCAAAGGAAACATGGGTGGGTGCGGGTTTTCCTTTTCCCGTGACTTTGAACCTATTTCGCGCAGACGCTCCATTCCTCACAACTGTGCTCCTGGAGCCCCATTCTCCAGGCAAACCAACACACACACGCACACTCACACATACGGGGTTCCGGTCCCTCAACGTGACAGCCGCCAGTGTTATATACCTCCTACGCAATCTGCTATAGGGAGGAGATGAGAGGGGAACACTATAGCGACGTGCGTGTTATACCGGCGCAAAAGCGTCAGGAGGGAAAATACCCTCTTCTTCACAAGCCGTACCTGCAATTGTGTTTGAGCTTTGTGTGTTCCATTTTCTGGTTGTGGGATCTGCAGCTTTAACCAAACAGTACGATCTGACGGGTTTGTTGCAGTTCTCTTGCTCCCTCCTGTCCGTCATGTAATGCGAAGGATATCTCCCTACGCGCGGCACTTGGGCTGGCCGTTCCGTCGGTGGCCGGAAATTCACCCTGCTAGGCCGGTATATATATATCGGCTTTTATCTGCGGGTGGGTGTGTTTGTTGATCCGACGCGGATTTCATGTGTCGTTTCCTCTTCTGGTAAAACACTAAAACACACACACTCTTGGGAGACGTGAATATCAGCAATTCGGAGGAGGCATACAGCTGACCACACACATCGATTCCAAGCATGCGGCGCTGCGTGGGTGCCCCCCCCCCCTAATAAAAATCCGTGCATTTTCCACTAACCTACCTAGACTATCCAATATCGTTACAGTGCCCCTCTCTCATCGAAAAAAAACAGAGCGTCTGGCACATGTTTTAATTTCAACTCAGGGACGAACGAGCAGAAAAAGGAGGTGGGACCACTCTATTTTGGGCAGCACCACCGGAACAGAAATGTCTGAAGGAAGGAAATTAGAATAAACAAAAGAAGGAACGCCAAAAGGAAAGAAAAAACTAGAAAACAAATCCACTAACCCCTTCCTAGCGCTAACGGAATTATCAAAACGCGACACGAACGAATCTGGGTGTGTGTGTTTTGCTTTCCTTTTTTTGCGTTCCTTGCTTTGCTTCCCGGAAGAGGCTCTGCTACAACGAGAACTGCCTGGCTGAGAGCTTGAGATCATTCTGAGCTTGGGACACGCAAGGGCTTGGAGCCCCCCATCGTCGGTCCAAAATGACCAGACCAAAACCCTCCGGGGGCTCGAGAAATAGCCCGGGGGGAAGAGGCTTAGGTGTGTGAGAGTGGTGAGGCTGTACTGTATAAAACGACACTGTAGGGCATGCTCCGTATTTCTCACAGCTTCGGCGAAAACAAGGGCACACGCACGAACTTTGGATATGTGGTTTTTTCTTCTTTTTTTTTTTCTGGGGACGAGGGGCGCTCATTAATTACCGGCGGTGAGAGCGGCCACAAGACCAAAAAAAGGGCATGTTAATGTTATATGCGAGCAATTTTTTTTTTCACAATCATGGGGGGGAACGGTCCCCAAAACTGGAGTTTGTGGAGTATCCAGCAACTCCGGCATGGTTTCTCCGGAATGCGTTTCGTGGAGCTTGCAGCATCCACGATATATCGGACCTGGTGAGCCTAGATCGGTGTGTAGAGCTAGCCATGACTGCGGACTACGTTAATACTATCGAAGAGAGGCGAAGTGTTGTGCCCTCTTTTCTCGTGGGTGGTCTTTCGCCATCCAGCGCATACTTACGGCGGGTGTGGTGGCGATGGTGAAGTCCGGGTACGTCTCGTGGGTGCGAGTGTCTGGTGTCTCCTGCACACCATTATAGCCATTATAACGGATCATTGTCACCGGTGTCCGTCATCATACTGTGTTCGCGGGGATGGTTCTTATCCGTCCAACGAGAAAAACGAACCAGACCTTGGTCCACTCTGGCGGTCCCATAAATGAAGAATTTTTTTCTCTCTCTCATCGGCTTCTTCATTTAAGACCCAAAGGGCTTTTTCATCCACCAGTTTGTGGGTTAATCGGAATCCCCACTAAGCGCTGCTCCCGATAGAAACAGCACAGGATGATATTGGCTTGAGCATACTACTATGAAGGGTAAACCCCATTGCCTATGCTTGTGCCTTGTTTCTGGGCGGCCAAAGCCGGGATCCGAGGGCACCTGAGGGTGCTGACCTGCTTTTTTCCAAAACAGTTGGGATGGATGTGGATACACCGCACATATCTGAGACTGGATTGGAACAGGAGACAAGAACGAAGGCCAGCAGATGAAAACCCTTTCTTTCTTCTTTTTCTTTGCTCTGGTCGGGTATTAAAGGGCGATCAGAACCAGCCCGGCACATGCAACGCCATTTGTGTGTTCTCAAGAGGGCAGGACAAGCCCCAACTCATCCTGTGCGTTAGTGGTACCGTTCGTTTGGGAGACCGACCAAAAGGAACTCCGGTGTCTGTTGGGAAGGGTTCCAAGAAGCTTCCGGCTGGGGGGTGTGGTGGTTTTCTCGACCAAGAAGAAAGAAGAAGAAGATCGGAAAGCCGTGGGTGACATGAGGCGACGTATCGAGCAGGCAGCCGAAAAAGAAACAAAATTATGACACACTCATGACCCAGACCAGACCACCCAGGGCAGGAAAGGGAGAGAGGGCAATGCAAGGAGGAGGGAAGAGAGATTCTCGTTCGTTTGGTTCGGCGGTGGCGCGGCTGTGAAGCCGCCAATAACCACCACCGCTTCCACCACCACACCAAACTGTGTGTGTGCGTGTGTGTGCATATCGTGTTTTACGAGCTGTGTGTCCCCTTTTCCCGTTTCGACACACCACCACCACCCCGGCTCGTTTCTTTTCTCTCGGATTCTAGGGTTCTCTCATTCTTCGTCTCCTGGCCCGGTGATTCCTCCAAGAAGGCGAAATGAAACCCTCTCCCACTGACCACCACCACCACCACCACACCCACTCACACCAAGTCGCCATCAAATCAAAGCACAGCTGCTGGAATTCAGACTAGCCTGTGCATACGTCAACGGCCTGGCGTGTGTATGTGTGTGTGTTTGCCTTTTTTGTTGTTTTTCGCACCTTGTCTGGAATGGCCGGTGCTGGAACTGGTCTGCCCGCCAAAACCCGGCTGCACGAGCCGGGACGAGACAGCGAGCAGCCTGTGTGTCCAGAACGACTGGTGATTTCGGGTGCCTAATTTAGCTGCCAGCCAAATCCACTCCATGGGGTCTTTGCCTTCTGCCCTCTCTCTCTCTCTCTCTCTCTCTCTCTCTCTCTCGGTTTCTTGTTTGATACGAAGTTGGTCCCCTATACAGGAACGGAATACGAAGACAACAAAACACTGGCGAGACAAGACACGAGCGCTACAGTGTGCGCGGGGCTGGTCTCAGACGGTGTATACATATGTCTATACACCTGCACAACGCACATTTGTGAACGGCTGGGGCGGGTGCAGTTTTGTGCACGCACGCACTGGCTGCAGACTTTTTATGCAGACTGTTTAATCCGGATGTACTGTACAGCACACAGTGCGTGACACATGACCGCACTGTATTTACATCAGTGCTGCAGGCGTGTCAAGATGCTCTCAAGATGATCCCATCCACACATCGGCCAATTTACGTTCGCGATCAACCGCTCGACATTGTGACGAACACTCAAACGATGTCGCTGTCCAGACACAGCACCGGTGTTGGCGCCGGTGGATGTATCGTCCATGCTTCCTCTGGGTGTGCCTCGCTCATGTGCCCGGCCAACCAACGCCCACACAGATTCTCCGTTGTACATGCACACACATTATACAACCGCAGTGTACACACAGTTGTCTGGACGAGCAGGTGAATGTGTCCGATATAATACAGCGGGTATTTGAGGAAGACGCCGGCTGTGAAATCTGGCGTTCGTCGTGTAGTGGGGAGCATTTCCCACCGTTTCGGCACTGGGTACGTCGGGATACTAATTTCTCTTGGGAACCGCCACCCCTGGCCCTCCATAATTCTTTTCTAGTCTCGCTTCACTATTGGAAAAACTTTTTATTTTAAAATTATTAATTTTTGATTTCTTGCGCTTCCTGTTTTCCTGCCTTAACCTAAACCACCACCACCACAACCACACACAACCACCCCATTTTCATTACCCCGACTCACACCCCCCAGCCACTATGGAGACTTTGCCTTCGTAAAACCCTCTCGCTGCATGTACTGTACAGTACACACACATCGTATATTCTACGGACGTCCTTGTAACTTGTACCTCCATCTGCACCTGTTCCACCTGTTCCACCTGTTCCACTCATCCACTCATACCCACCGCAGCAGAAAACAGAAGGCGTTACTGCTGTGAGTAAGTGAATGAATGAGTACAGCACAGAAAAAAGCCTCCACTCAACCAGCAAGTGCGAGTCTCCCTCCGCCCGTCCACCTCTCTCTCTTTTGTCTGCATTCTCTTTCTCCTCATCTCTCTCTCTCTCTAGCGGCGATATCTCGCTTTCCCTCCTCTCGTTCTTTTTTTTCTCAAGCAGCCAAAATATATGTCGACGCACCACAGTTACAGCACTGTGCCCTAGGGAAACCTGCTGTACCCGCTACTTCACATACTACCAAACAAATTTTGCCCTCTCTCAGGCCCAGTGGTTGATTGTCGCCTTTTCTCCTCTAATTTCTTTCCTCCTCTTCCCGCTTTTTACTCGTACTCCCCCCGTCGACTTACCCTACTCCGTCATTCCTTTTTACTCCGTGCTGCTCCTCTCGCACCTCTCCACCCTTGGCTATTATTTTTCTCTCTCTTATTCTTCCTCGCTTCTTTTTTTCTTTTTTTCTCTCTTCCTTTTTTTCCTTTCTTCACTCTCGTCATCCATCAAATCCTCTCACATTCTCTTGTCCTTGCTTTCCTCCTCCCCCCTCCCGTCCTCTTCGTTTTTTCTTCATGGTGACGCCGAACTTGTTCTTGATCCGACAACTACTTTTTTCTTCTTTTCACGCCCACGGCAAGTGATTTGTTTTTAGGTATTCCCGCTTCACTGCGCTTTACCGTTGCAAAAAAATAAACACAGCATCTCTGCCGTGATCTCGTCGACCCAAGGATTCGAGCTTTTGTCCAGTGTCTACCGCACTCCCTCTCCCACTCTCTATCGACAACATCAACGTCAACAAACATCCTCTCCAAGCATCTTTCAGCGTATTTCCTCTCGAGGTTATTAGCAAACCGTTCTGCCTGTTCTTTCCGTTTTTGGCGAATTCTTTTTCGATACATCCTTGTTCCGAATTGCTTCAATCTTCTACTCCTTTTTTTCTTCTTCTCTTCCTTCTCTTTCTTCACGATTACGATACCTTCAGCCACTCTTCTTCTTCTTCTCTAACGCTTCTTCTTACGTCTCTCTTGTTTGTTTTTACTTCGTCGACTTGTGTGTGTTGATTTCTCCTCCAAACTTGTTCTCGTCATCAACTGGATATTGTGTGTCCTGCTTGTTTCCGCTGTGCGCGACTGTTTATTTTTATCCCTCCGCACTCTTCTACAGATCAAACTTCTTTTCTTCATAAGCCTATTTTGATCCAAAAAAGTCCTCTGTTTTGTACCTTTTCCAACCTTTTTTGTCTCTACGGAACGGTACGTAACCACTCACTCACTTCCCCAACGCGACCGCTTGGTGGTGTTGTGGCCTCGGCGTATTTTGCCTCCTCTTGTTTTTCTTGACTCGCTCGTTCGTTCACTCCAAGCCTAAACCGTCAGCTGACATCTGGTGACGTGAATTTCTAGCCTGACTCGACGTGTATTCTTAATTCAATCTCGACATCGCCGCAAATCCTCTCCGTCGATAAATTTCGTCCCATCTTCCTAATTTTTACGGCTTCCATTCTTCTCCCACAACCACCACTTCTCCACCCGCGACGAGAACTATTTAAGTTTGTGTCGCTTCTCCAGTCGTTGCGTTCCTATTCGATTTCCCGTTCTGCTTCTTTTTCTTTACATCAAGATACGCGAGACGTATACATCTTGATGGCGAAATTGATCCAGTAAAGGCCTCAGCCTCGGTTTTCGTTCATTTCCCCTCCCCTCACTGGCCTTGAGAACAGCATTTTGTGCAACTTGGATTTACTGAAACCCTACCTTGCTAAACTGCTTTCCCAAGTGCCTTGAGCCTTTTCTCTCTCTCTATCTCTTCCTCTTCTCTCTCCTCGTTCCTCACTGAGAACCGTCCTCATCTCCTCATCTCTCTCTTCCACACCGAGAATCGTCCTCGTCTCATCTCTCCGAGTCTAACTCAACACCTTACACTACATACCTTCCCACCACTTCACTTCTCTTTCTTCCCTCGGCGAGAGGTCGACCACTGTCGTCCCCTCACCTTCTTTCTCCCAACCCGACATCATGGCTGGCGGTGTGTGTGCCCACCTCGACTACGAGGTGGACGAAATGACCCAGTATGTCGCCGACATGGCTGTTCGCATTGTCACCCCTAACGCCCAGGTGTCAGACCGATTCCGCAAGTTCGTCTCTCAGATCCTCACCGCGACTCGCCTCCCCAGTACTACTATTCTTCTCGGCCTGAACTACCTCGCGAAGCGTCTCAACACCATGCGCCTTCACGGCCCCTGCGACGTCAACGAGGGCCAGGTCTGGCGCTATCTTACCGTCTCGCTTCTGCTTGCCAGCAAGTTCCTCGACGACAACACTTTCCAGAACCGCTCGTGGTCCGAAGTTACTAGCATTCCCGTTTCCGAGCTCAACCGTCTCGAGTATGAGTGGCTGGACTCGTGCAAATGGCGCCTGTACGTCAACCCGGACTCGACCGAGGATTACCGTGCTTGGCTTTGCGACTGGGAGAGCTGGGTTTCTCGCCGCAAGAGACGCGCTCTGGAGGAGGCTCGTGCTGCCGAGCAGGCCAGAGTCCGCAAGATGACCTCTGCCCTCCCCATGGTCCAGACCAACTTCGCGAGACAGTCCATTGCCTCGCCGCTCTCTTCCTACGCCGTTACCGGCAATGCTGGCATCTCTCCTATGACCTATGATGCTCGCTTCGCTCCCAAGATTGATGCTACCACCGCTGCCAACAGCTTCCGCCCCGTTGACAGCAGCTGGGGCCGTCCTCAGCAGTTCCGCCCCATGCAGGCTCCCATCACTCCGCCGGATTCTGGCTACTCAACTCCCGATGACATGTCGGCGGCTTTGGCCAACTTCCGGTACAATGAGTGGTTTGCCCAGGCCATCCAGTATGGCTCTGGCAACGGGTACCAGTCCTCCAATGCTGGCTTCTATGCCCGTGCTCCCGCTTACACCGGCCACTACCCAATCTCCCCCTGGGAGCACTACGCCGAGTACTCTGATTCTGCTTATCAGAATGCCTCGTCCAAGCACTACTTCGCTGCTCCCCCCGGCTTTGGCCAGGCTGTCATCGGTTAAGCTAGCCTCACCAAAAGTCATTCTCTCTTTCCACCCTCTTTTTCTTTCCTTCAAATTCCACTTTATTTCTTACGTCTTTTTGAATGGGGTTTCTCAGTTTGCGACTTATCCATTCTCTTTTGCATCGTCAGATACCCCTTTGAAACAGAAAAGCCGAGGATGTTGTGTGCCGCCGTTATGTTCCTCTTCTTTTTTCAAAATTTCCGCTTTCCCCCTCTATGACTGTTTATGATCACCCATCGAATACGACCCCTGTGCAACCACCGACCGGAGAGATCGTCTAGGAGTTTACGATGTAACCTGCTGGCGTTGAATGCGCATTTCTGTCTTTCCAGTTTGCTTGCATTCTCACCAACACGGCCATGCAACTCCATTCGATGCATCTCCACGCGGTGTTTCCGGCGTCAACATTCGATTAGTTTGTTTTGATTCTTTTTTTCATCTTTTTTTTTTTCGGGCTCATTACACATTTTATACCTCGCGCACATTTCCGGCGTTCTGCGTTTTCCACAGTATTATGGTTTAATTGGACTTTTGGGTGTCTCTCGATAGACTGGCTTTTGTTTTTCTTTCCCTGTCTTGTTTACTCTTCTTTTTCTCTCACGCACCCACGATTGGATGTGGATACCTTGAGTGCGCTTTGTGTGGTTTTCATCATTTTATTTTGCTACGATTTCTCTTCTCTTGTGTGTTCTGCCCAGTTCGGCTTTTTCGATTTTCACACCGCGCTTCATACGGTGTTTGGATGAGCAAAGACTTGTCTATTTTTTAATCCTACCCTGGAATCGATTTTGCTTGTTCGAGCACCAGACGCTATGATTCCAGTTCCCATTTTTGGTGGCATGTTCCAGCACTGATTACTTCTGCTCTTCGGGCTGAGCATCTGTCCACGGTCTCTCTTTTATGATTTGGATCTTTTTTTCTTCTTTTTTCCTTGCCTTTCATTCGTCTCGGCAGTTTTCATGGTCATGGGATTGGAATTTCCTGGTCGACCAGCCATCGAGGAGGCCTATTGAGCTGTTGGGTGGAACGCCCGACCGGATTGTTATATTCGACATAACTAAACGACACACATCGAGCTTCTTTGGGCCCGAACTCCTGACGACGACTTGCGTTCCATTATTTGGACAGGACCTATTGCGGAGGAAAAGTTTACGATTTGTTTTTTGTATCGCGGTTTTCTTTTGCACATCTTGAGAGAAGACAAAACCAAAAAAAACCGAAGAGCCAAGGTGTGCCCGCCTGCATTTTTCCAAGCTTGCTTGCGCCTGGGCCGGCTTTCTCGTTGGAGTTTTGAGAATCCGACCATTTGGAGTGGATGTTTCATTTTTTCTTCTTGCGCTTTGGAGGATGGATATAAAACTGTTTTGTGCGCTTTTCAACGTCTTCATATCATTTTTTCACCTTGTTTCTTTTTTGAACCCCGGAATATTTGCCAGCATTCCCTTTTCGTTCCGGTTTTTGTCATGCATCGCGGTTTTCGATTTCATCTTTTCTTCTCTTTTTTTTTTTTTTTTTAATGGGCTCAAAAATGTGGAGGGTGTTTTATTTTATGTCAACTATTTGGGCAGGATTTGGTGCTTTTATATCTTCTTGCTGGCTTGTCTCTTTCTTGTTGCCAACGGATTCGTTTGGCGCTTCATCTTTTCCACTTCTTTTCTTTTTACATACTTTTTACTTGTTGGGATGACGCTATCGACACCACGATTAGCCTTTCTTTGGGAAGCCAACATCTCCCCCCCCACCGTTTTCTTCACTCTCGAAATCGCTTCATTTAACTTACTCCTTCATCTTCTCTTTCTTCAAACGGTGCTGGCTGGCTGAATCATGAATGGTATACGATGGCGTTGTTCTTTTTTCGTGCTTTTCTCTGCTTCGTTTGTTCGGTTTTTTTTCTCTCTCTTGACGCGGAATTTCAGTGTTGTGGCTTTTTTTTTTCTCGTTCACGGCCTTCTTTGTTATTTCCGCCCCATACGTTTTTTCAGCTCTACGGACCTGCTTGCATGATAGATGTTGCGCTGTTTGTCTCCCCTGGTCCATGTTAATCAATATTTGGATTTTCTCTTGTGGTGGGAAGGGGATGAGATGCTCGTGTTGGTTGGCCTTAGCTTGTGGATGGATGGAGGACTAGAGTAACTTGGGTCCTGTCTGATATATCTAAGAGATTTTTTTTTCTTTTTGACCTTTTCTTCACCGTGAGAGTATGTGTGTGCTGTGTAGTGGTAATGTCTTTCCACTGGGCTGTTTAGGACGTTAAGTCCGGTGTTAGGATAGACGAATCTGCAGCTCATTTGGCGGCGTTACGAGTAGGATGGAACCTTGTATCTTGGTGAATAGATTGAGATGTTTGCGAGCAAACTGACTTGCACGACACGAGCTTGGGGTGTTTCGGACGGAGAAGTATCTTCACCCAGTAGCTTGGATGAAACAGCTATACGTGTTTTTGTAATAGTTTCTCAAAATAAAATCAACTAATTTTCCATATTAAAATCAAAGGAGGAGCTCCTTATCACCCACCCTCTCGAATCGCTCCTTCCCTTTCTATCTTCACGATCGCTCCTTCCCGGACGTTCGCCCCTTCCCTAGAGGCATACCATATGTGTGTTAACTTTACATATCGCGATTGTGTATGTGTATTTCGAACCCCAAGAGTCTAGTGAGTTCGACTCGAAGCATGTTGTTAATTTCCAAATTCATAACAGCCGCTCCTTCGAATCACCGCGATGATGGCTTCAAGGGTCGCCGTGGGATTTTTTTTTGTCTTTTCGCTTCTTGGAAACGCAGTGTGTGCCGACCGTCGCATGTTGATGTTGAACAGGCGACGTTGAAAATTTGGCGATAAGCGGACGCGATCCTTATCGCACGTGATTGCATTTTTTTTTTCTTAGCTGGAGCTTCAACGTACGTTCGAGACAACCCCGTTCGTTAAGCCGAAAGGAAATATCTTCATCAAAACCTCCAACGCCGAATCTGAATCCACGAGGATTCCGTCTTTCATCATTTTTACCTGATGGGAAGATACATGCCGGGTATATGTTACGGACCGATTTAACTCACATATACACACATAGTTTCTGATATGTCAGAATCCCAACCCGGGGCATCTGGGCCTCAGGTGAGTTCGGCAGAAGATCGAGGACAGCAGGCGTTTGCCCTCGCTTGTCTATGCAAGTCGAGGATCCCGGTGCGACCTGAACCAGATGGCTAACACGAGATCTCACCGATCTGTCCGTCGATCTAGGCCCCTAATCCCACACCCGCAGCGACGCCGGCCTCCACAACGAGTGCGGCCGCCTCCCCGACCACCGCAAATGCCGCGACGTACAAGAAGCCGAGCGGCGGCAACACAGCGCTGCGCATGCTCGGCATCCCGAAGTTGCCGCGAAAGCTCCCGTCGCGCAACTGGATGATCTTCATAACGCTGTCGACAGCCTTCGCGTCGGCCATCATCTACGACAAGCGCGAGAAGAAACGCGCGACGGCCAAGTGGCGCCGCGTGGTGTCGTCGCTCGCCGACGAGCCGCTGGCCGTAGGCGACGAGATGCCGCGCCGTCTCACTGTGTTCCTGCAGAGCCCGCCCGGCGACGGCCTGCGCGTCGCCCAGGACTACTTCATCGAGTTCATCAAGCCGGTGCTCGGCGGCTCCGGCCTCGACTGGGAGTTCGTGCAGGGCCGCCAGCAGGGCGACGTGCGGGCGGCCGTGGCCGAGAAGATCCGCCGCGCGCGCCGCGACACCGAGAAGCCCGGCGCGGCCGCGGCCGAGGCCGAGGCCGAGCTGCTGACCGACGCGCAGAAGATCGACAGCTACCGCAAGTCGCGCGGCATCCCGGACTATGACGGCGTGCGCGGCGACATTGTGATCGGCCGCCACGCGTGGAAGGAGTACGTGCGCGGCGTGCACGAGGGGTGGCTCGGCCCCGTCGAGCGGCCGCCGCAGGTCGACGCGCTGCTGCACGCCGAGGCGGAGCGCAAGCAGCGCCTCGCGGACGCGAAGCCCAAGCCCGCGCCGGGCAGCGACGCCGAAGCGGCGGCCGAGCGCGCCAAGAAGAACGAGCGGCCGCCGCAGCCGCCGCCGTACAACAGCCCCGAGGACTACGACACGGCGATCCTGCCGCGCGCCGCGCCCGCCGAGCTCGGCCCCGTGGCCACCGTGCAGTTCCCGCACATCCTGGGCTTCTCGAACACGTTCATCCGGCTCGGGCGGTTCCTCAACCGCCGCAAACTGGCGGACGACGTTGGCCGCGAGGTTGCGGCGGCGTGCTTTGGCGCGTACGGCCCGTTCGAGGTGCCGGCCACGGCTGACGGTGCTGCCCCTGCTGCCGGGGAGACGCGGTCGTCGGCGGCGGGCGATGTCGAGTCTGCGCTCGCGTGGGAGGAGCGCGACTGGCTGAAGTCGGTGTGGAAGGCCCCCGCGGAAGACAAGAAGGAGGCGGACAAGGCGGCGAAGAAGCTGGCTGATGACCTGAAGAAGCACGCCGAGAGCACTGCCGCTGCCGCTGCCGATGCCGCTGCCGCCAGTGCTGCTGCTGCTTCTGACGCTGACAGCGCCACGACGCCCCCTCCGCCCACACCGGAGCCCGTGTCCGAGCACACACTCATCCCCACCGAGTACATCTGGACGTCGCCGATGGCGGTCGACGCGCGGGTCGGCGAGCGGCTGCGGCGGTTCCGGTTGCCCGAGGAGATCGAGGCGCGCGCGCGCGCCGTGGTGGTGCCCGAGGAGGAGGTCGAGGGGTGGATCAAGGGCCAGCTGCGCGGGCTGGTGCGTGCTGGGGCCAAATGGTGGGCCGGGCCGCCTAAGTTGAATGTGGGCGATCTGGATGATTGAGGGGTCTGGGCCATCTGCACCTCCCACTCTTCTCCCCTTTTCTAACCTGCACAGGTGGTGTGTGTATGCTGTGTGAGTGTGGTATTGGATTCTCTCGTGTTCTTTTTATTTATCTCTTACACTGTACTACTATTTTGCTTTGCTGGGCGATCTTCTTCTATTTCCTTCTTGTGCTTGCTATGGGGAGCATCTTCATTACAAGCAATACGGACGGACTTCCTGTTGGTGCCCCATAGGTGGGGGTTGTGTTAAAAAATGTACATAAAGCTGGGGCTGCCTCTGCATGGAGGAGCATTTTGAGGGGTATCATTGAATTCATAGACACTCTACTTTCCCATCTAATTCTTCTTTTCCTTCTTTTTGTTTTGTTTGGTGTTGGTCTTGTTATTCATCGTCATCGTCATCTGAGCCGTAGTCTACAAGACTTAGCTGTGGTTTATTCACTGGCGGCTTCGGGCCCGGTTTTGGTATTTGCGCGGGTACGGGGGCCGACTTCTGCTCCTCGGGGTTCTTCGCGCTTGCCGGCTTCGCTTTCGCCCCGGCCGGGCTGCTCTCCGGGGCCTTCTGCGCCGTCTCGTCTGCACCACCAGTCTTCGCGGCACCGGCCGGCTCTTTGCTGGCGTCCCCACTCACCCGCCGCGCCTTGAGCCCTTTGAACACCGTGCCGCCGCCCGCATCCTTGATCCCGCGCTTGCGTTTCCGCGCAACCGCCCAATCCGCCGCACTCGCGCCCAGCCCCTCCAGGACACCATCACCGCCGCCACCGCCGCCGCCTGCACCGCCACCACCGGCCGCGACGGCCGCATGGTTGAGTTCCATGTTCTGCGCGTCGCGGAAGGCTTGCAGCCGGTCGGCCGTGTCACGGCGCAGCTGCTCCTCGAGCTCGCGGCGTGAGCGGTCGACGCCGTCGAGAAACTCGATCTCGTCGTCGTCGAGGGCGCGGAACTGGTTGCGGAGGTTGTTGGCCTCGTCGAAGGCGGCTTGTTTCGCGGCTGTGTTGATTTTCAGAAGAGGGGTCAGCTCGGCCGTTCACTTTGCATTCCAGCATGACGACCTCCCGCCACGGAGAGCCGCGAGAGAGGATGCACCCACCCTTGTTCTCCTGCAGTATCGCAAACAGGCTCTTCTCCTCGCCCGCCATGTGGCGCGCGTGCTCCTCGGCGCGGCGCTGGCGGTCCGACTCGATCTCGCGCTGCACCACGTCCCACTCGCTGGTGTTGTGGCCGATCTTCGCGCTGCCGTCACCGGCCGCGGCTGCTGGCGCTCCGGGGCCGCTGTGGACGGCAGCTGATGCTGGGGCCGTCACGTCGCCCTCGATGGTTCCGCCCGACACGAAGCGGGACATCTTTGCAGGGAGGGGTTTGTCGGGTGTTGGAGACAGAGTAAGAGGGAGAGAGAAAGGGTGGTCGTCGAGGGTGAAATGCTGGCTCTCTCGTATGCGTTGGAGTCGAGGTTGGAGTTCTTCCTTGTATCACGCACATCTCCAGTCGCAACCAAAAAGGCAGCATGAAATTGAAGCCGTGCGAATACAGTGTGCACATACTTATTCGAACAGTATGTGACACGTGACTTTGGTGAATCCGACCTTGATATCAAGAAGATCTGGGGCAAAGGAACCTGTGCATGTGAGAAAGAAGACCCATGGATGAACTGGTCAAATTCTGCAGCCCGAATGTCCTCCAATCAGACCTGTAACAGCCTTTCCTACCAGTGCATGAAGATTCATGAGTGACGGGGACGGTGAGGCCAGGCTTACGCAGGCGGGCGGTTAAGGACTTGCTAACAAGAAACACACCAGACATTCTCACCGCCTGAATCCTTCACGACATTCTGCCGGGCAGTATCAAACTCGCCTTCACCGTCTTTCATGCCAGCACAGATGATCCCCCCTCAACCCTTTTCTGCGCTCTCTCACTTTTGCTAGATCCCAAACAAAAACGTCCCAGTGCCCCCCACCCCCCTTTCCATTCCATCATGCTGTGCTTGTTTTGTGTTCCCCTAAACTTAAATCTCCCACACTCGTGTTTGTTGGTGTTTTTGGTACTGTTCTAGATACGCTAGAAGAGAGCCTGGGCCCTGATTTTTGGTATGGCTGTTATGATATGCTGCTTCTCCTAAGACCCTCTTGATCCTAACCGTTTTTTTCCAACTTCCCCCCTTCTTCTGCTTTTCCCCTGTCAGCTTAGCCCTCACCTCCTTTCATACCTCTTCTCGTTGACTTGCTAAGTTGAAGCTTTATCTGTGGCCCTATTTGGATCTGTGATCTTGATTGCTGTTTTTGCTTCCAGGCCATTGACGTGGTTCTGCTTGTATCTTGCATAGGCCGTTGGTTATCTCTCCCCCCTATCACCTGTCTGACCCTGATATCCATATATGCCTGCCTTCTTTTTTCTTTCTATATATCCATCCATCTTCCTTGCCCTATCTTGTTCTCCTTGCTCAAGCAGTGAGACTCCCTTCCAAGCTTCATCTCACCCCCTATCTGCACTAAACATCTTCCTGGGACTTGTACCGTTCCAGTAACCCAAATCCCACCATGGACTCCGCCAACCCCAACCGTCTGTACCTCAACTTCGGGAACAACAACGAGCGTCTCCCTCCCACCGACCGGACCTACCCGACCACGCCGTCGACCTTCCCGCAGCCCGTGTTCCCCTCGAACCCCACGCCCGCCGCCGGCCTCCCGAACCAGCAGTCCTCGCAGCCCCAGCAGCCGTACACCGCCGGATATGCTCCGGCCGGATACTTTGTGCAGGCCCAGTACCCTGCTGGCGCCCAGTACCAGCAGCAGCAGCAGCAGCAGCAGCAGCAGCCCCATGCCATGAGCGACTACTCGGCCCAGCCGTCGCCCGGATACGTCCAGCGCGGAGCCGGCCCCGCCACCAACGACCCCAACGTCGGCCTCGCCCACCAGTTCTCGCAGCTCGGCGGCGGTGCTCCCGCCCCGGCTTCGGTCGCTCGCCCCCAGCAGTACGCCAGCACTCGGGCCGCCCCGCAGCCGAACCAGCGCCCTCGCACCGCGGGTGCCACTGGCCAGTCGGCCCCGTACACCGGATACGCCAATGCCCCGCCGCTGCCGTCCAAGGCCGCCGCTGGCGTGGCTACCGCCTCGCACAACGAGTTCCAGCCCGCCCCTCAACGCACCCCCGAGCTTTATGGCCCCAATGCCAGCAACAACCAGCGCAAGTGCACCCAGCTTGCTGCCGACTTCTTCAAGGATAGCGTGAAGCGTGCCCGTGAGCGGAATCAGAGGTCGGTTACTCTCCATCTGTTTTTGGCCGTGGTGCTGTCGGACCGCCAATATATAACCATCTGCGCCATGGCTCTTTCCCTTTTATCTACCGATTTGTTCACGAAGCTAACAATGGCCCCTCCCCCGAACCTAGACAGAGCGAGCTTGAGCAGAAGCTCCAGGACCCCAACCAGAGCACCACCCGCCGTGAGCAGCTCTGGGCCACCCATGGCCGCAAGGAGGGCCAGTACCTCCGCTTCCTGCGTACCAAGGACAAGCCCGAGAACTACAACACCATCAAGATCATTGGAAAGGGTGCCTTCGGAGAAGTCAAGCTTGTCCAGAAGAAAGCCGACGGCAAGGTGTACGCCATGAAGTCTCTGATCAAGACGGAGATGTTCAAGAAGGACCAGCTTGCCCACGTCCGTGCCGAACGAGATATTCTTGCCGAGTCGGACAGTCCGTGGGTGGTCAAGCTGTTCACTACCTTCCAGGATGCGAACTTCCTGTACATGCTCATGGAGTTCCTTCCGGGCGGTGATTTGATGACCATGCTCATCAAATACGAGATCTTCTCAGAGGATATCACGAGATTCTACATTGCTGAGATCGTTTTGGCTATCGAGGCTGTGCACAACCTACAGTTCATCCATCGGTGCGTGGACCCCTTCCTTCTGTTGAAGAGTTTTGGTGTCAGTAGCTCACAACAGCTTGCTAACCTGTAAACCAACCTGATAGTGATATCAAACCCGATAACATCCTGCTCGATCGTGGTGGCCACGTGAAGCTGACCGACTTTGGTCTGTCCACCGGCTTCCAACGCCTCCACGACAACACGTACTACCAGCAGCTCCTCCAGGGCCGGTCGACGCGGCCAAGAGGCGATCGTAACTCGATTGCCATTGACCAGATCAACCTGACTGTCAGCAACCGCTCCCAGATTAATGACTGGCGTCGCTCCCGTCGGTTGATGGCCTACTCGACTGTCGGCACCCCCGACTACATCGCCCCGGAAATCTTCACTGGCGGCGGTTACTCGTTCGACTGCGATTGGTGGTCTCTGGGAACTATCATGTTCGAGTGCCTTGTCGGATGGCCTCCGTTCTGTGCTGAGGATAGCCACGATACCTACCGCAAGATCATCAACTGGAGACAGACTCTGTACTTCCCTGATGACATTCAGCTCGGCGTTGAGGCTGAGAACCTGATCCGAAGGTATGCAGCTGCCCTGATGTTTCCTTCCCCCTTATTAGCTACCTGTGAACTTTTCATTCCGGTCACAAAACGAAAGTCCTGATCAACTAACATCTCTCACCCTCTACCAGCCTTGTCTGCAACTCGGAGAACCGCCTCGGCAGCGGCGGCGCCCACGAGATCAAGGGCCACCCGTTCTTCCGCGGCGTCGAGTTCGACCAGCTGCGCCGCATCCGCGCTCCGTTCGAGCCGCGCCTGACGTCCAACATCGACACCACGTACTTCCCCACCGATGAGATCGACCAGACCGACAACGCCACGCTGCTCCGCGCCCAGGCCATCCAGCAGGGCCGCAACGTGCAGCCGGAGGAGTCGCCCGAGCTCAGCCTGCCGTTCATCGGATACACCTTCAAGCGGTTTGATAACAACTTCCGGTAAATTCAGGGCCGGGAACGGCCTTTGGGAGAGGAGGAAATATGTGGTCGTCTTTTGATGACCCGCAAGAGGCCTGGGGCCTTTAATTTTTCGAGGTTTCCCCCCCAACCACCCTCTCTTTTGCTGTATATTTGGTTCGGGTATAAACGGGAGGAAGCACATTCGGGATTTGCGTTTCGTTGGACTGGGGGTCAGGAAGAGGAGGAAGACATGGCCAGCTCTGGAAGCAAGGAAAGGAAAGGAAAGGGGTGGTTCGTTATCCAAGAAACCGTATCTCTGACCCTGTGGGGGATTGTGTTCTCTTTTTTCCTCGTCTCTAGTGTTTTTTGCTCTGCTGGTTGTTATCTCCAACCCTTCGCTCGAAAGTTCTGATTTCGTGTGCTTGAACTCCTTCCTATCTTTTACTAGTCAGTTTGAAGCAAGTTCCGTTCCGCTATTCCTGTTCGTCTACTCATTTGTCGTGATTTTTGCGCTCTGCTTTAGCTGTGTTACGGTGAGCAGTCATTTACGGTTAGGGATCTAGCGTTGACGCGTTTCCTGCATGTGGAAGCAGTGTTGTGAACCACACTACGAAAATCCAGAGGGTATCTACGCATCTCTCAACATGAATACACGCGATATCTGGGCCACTTCGTTCGCATAGAGTATTAGTGAATTGAGCAAAACGCCAGAAAAAAAGAGGAGTTGCCAATGAACAAACCAGACATACATAAGGGTGAAGATAAGCCCATGATATATAACCCATAGCCAGAAAAAACGCCGAATCCGCCCAGTCCTAGACGCCAAGACGGGGAAACTTTTGAAAAGAAAGCCCGGCTCCGTGCAGAGCAGAGAGGGTTACCGAGAAAAATTGCCGTGAAGAGCAGGTGATAGACAAAAAACAAGCAGGAATGCATGCAAACAGATAGAAACGCTCTCAGGGCTTCCTCATAGAAAAAAAGAGAAGGGGAGTTTATTTGCGGCCCGCAAGACCCGGGGCTGCGCCGAAGTGCTGCTCGCGATCAGTCATGAACATGACCTGCACCCAGAACTCGCGCGCATCGGGGTCCCAGAAGCTGAAGTGGCGGTCCTCCCTGCGATCCAAGTCGCGCGCCGGGATCTTGAACCCGACGGTCTCGTACGGCTCGGCGGCGACGAGCAGGTACTGGAAGTTCTTGTCGGCGTCCTCGACGCGCTGCGAGAAGGCGTTCATCATCTGCCACTTGGGCACGACGGCGGGCGTGATGTCCGGGTACTGCAGCTGGAACAGCAGGCCGTTCTGGCGGGTGGCGGCGTCGCGCACCTTGGTGACCTTGTAGCCCGGGCGGCCGATCTTGATCAGGTTGCGGCGGCTGGCCGACACGTTGCCGAGCGCCGTCGGCAGCCCCGTGGCCGGGTCGATGTCGCCGCCGGCCCCGCCGGCGCCGCGCGCCCGGCTCTCCTTCTGCTCGCGCGCCGCGCGCCGCGCCAGGTTCGTCTGGTGCTTCTTGCCCTGCGTGTGCGCGAGGTACGAGCCGTCGTTCTGGTGCACCGTCAGACACAGCCGGCACTCGAAGCTGCCGACGTGGTTCTTGAAGAAGTACGGGTCTTTGTCGAGGTCGATCGTCTCGAGGGCCAGCTTGCGGAGGCGCTCGCGGCGGTCGGCGTTCGAGACGCTGTGCGAGGCGACGCCGCCGCCGCCGAACTTGGACCCGACTCGGTTCTGGTAGTCCATGGTTGGGGATCGTGTGTGTGTGTGTGTGTGTGGGTGAGTGTGTAGAGAGGTGAAGAGAGATATGAGGTTCAGGGTATCTGTTAGGATGGAATGGAAGGCCGAGGGAGATGGTGCGTGATAACACGATGAGAGTGCGCTCTCGATTGGGCTGATATCAGGTCGAAGGGTTGATGGGATGGGTGAACTTGATCAGTTTGAATGAAAATAGTGTACAGAGAAACTCGACGTTGAAGAAGCAGATATACGGGACCAAAGGTCTGAAGACAGAAACAAAACACCGATGTTTAGCCATCCGCCAGTCAGCTGAATAATCGGGGCGGCTAATTGTCGGCTCGTGTCGCCAGTTTCAATGCAGGCTCCAGTGCGGCTCGTCACCATCCAGCATTGTTTGGTGGCGGTTGCTGCGTTTGTGTTGAAGCTCACAAGCAGCATCACAGCTCAGCATCTTTCAACTTCACTTTTCATTGCTTCCACCACATCACCCTTCATCCCCACACTGCCCTTCATCTTCGCCGATTCTTTTTGGAAGTTGATTGCCATTCTTTCCTTGGACTTCCATTCTCTCTTCACCCTTCCATTTTCTTGGTCCCCAACCCTCCGTTTCCCTTCGACCCCCCGATCCCTCCAACGACCTCACGCGAATCTCGGTGCCTCTGAATTTGTCATCTTTCAGAGTGATCACCACCAGAAGAACGTCTCTCGGTCTGTCACCTACCGAGCCGTCTTCTCTCTGAGCCCCCGAATTTTCCCTTATATATACCTCCTCGATTCCCCAGGACCCTCACCAACACACCCACCGCCGCCCCCCACCATGAGTGCCGAAGAAGAACGCCAGGCGGCTCTTGCCGCGTACCGGACGAAACTGATCGAGTCGCGAGAGTGGGAGGCCAAGCTAAAGAACCTGCGTCTGCAGATCAAGGAGTTGGTGAAGGACTATGACCGGACCGAGGAGAACATCAAAGCGCTGCAGAGTGTAGGCCAAATCATTGGCGAGGTCCTGAAGCAGCTGGATGACGAGAGATGTATGCATTCTGTTCTTCTGCCCCCCCTTGCCGTCGTTCTCAGCGGTGATCCATAAGTACTAACGCATCCTCTGTTTCCCCTACGCAGTTATCGTGAAGGCCTCGTCGGGCCCCCGATACGTGGTCGGCTGCCGGTCCAAAGTCGACCGGCTGAAGATGAAGCAAGGCACGCGCGTGGCACTCGATATGACGACGCTGACCATTATGCGCATGCTGCCGCGCGAAGTCGATCCGCTGGTGTACAACATGTCGCTCGAGGATCCCGGCCAGGTCAGCTTCGGCGGCATCGGCGGCCTCAACGACCAGATCCGCGAGCTGCGCGAGGTCATCGAGCTGCCGCTGAAGAACCCCGAGCTGTTCCTGCGCGTCGGCATCAAGCCGCCCAAGGGCGTCCTGCTGTACGGCCCGCCCGGCACCGGAAAGACCCTGTTGGCGAGAGCCGTCGCGAGTAGCTTGGAAACGAACTTCCTGAAGGGTATGTGCCGTTTCCGTCCTTGTTTCTTTCCTTTTTTTTCTCCCCTTCGTTGGTGTCCATGCTAACCCGACCACCACCCCCGTCCCAGTCGTCTCCTCCGCCATCGTCGACAAATACATCGGCGAGTCGGCCCGCCTGATACGAGAAATGTTCGGCTACGCCAAGGAGCACGAGCCGTGCATCATCTTCATGGACGAGATCGACGCCATCGGCGGCCGCCGCTTCTCCGAGGGCACCAGCGCCGACCGCGAGATCCAGCGCACGCTCATGGAGCTGCTCAACCAGCTCGACGGCTTCGACTACCTCGGCAAGACCAAGATCATCATGGCCACCAACCGCCCCGACACCCTCGACCCCGCCCTGCTGCGCGCCGGCCGCCTCGACCGCAAAATCGAAATCCCCCTGCCCAACGAGGTCGGCCGCCTCGAGATCCTCAAGATCCACGTCGCCAGCGTCGTCATCGAGGGCGAGATCGACTTCGAGTCCGTCGTCAAGATGAGCGACGGCCTGAACGGTGCGGATCTGCGTAACGTGGTCACCGAGGCGTGAGTCTTTCCCCCCCCCACTGGCACCCGTCTTTGCTGCTGTCCTCTGGATATTCTCTCGTTTTAGATGCACATTTCACTAACATACTCCATATCTCTGCTTCACAGTGGCCTCTTCGCCCTCAAATCCGACCGTGAGGCCATCATCCAGGAGGACTTCAACCGCGCTGTGCGCAAGGTGGCCGAGGCGAAGAAGCTGGAGGGCAAGCTGGAGTACCAGAAGTTGTAAATGGACACTTCCCCGTCTTGTCTCTTCATTGTTATCCCCCCCCTTTTTTTTTCTTTTTTCATCACTGTTGAAATGCTTCCCGTCCCTCACATGACGAAGAAAAAAAGAGCGACACCTTTTTACAATACAATCACATACGTGAAGATTAAAAAAAAGAATTCAAGACACTGCTTGTCTACTGTGCATATAGTGAAGCATGACGAATGTATTCTGTTCACGTATCTTCAAAATCTGTCACATGGTGTCGACGGTTGAACCTGGAGGGCGAGAGATCACCACTTCGATTTAAGATCGCCAATTTCTCCTGCCACAGTCACAAACAGCACAAGACGACACTGAAGAAGAGTCAGACGAGGGAACGAACGGTGAAAGAGATAATCAGTCATGCCAGAGAAAAAAACGCCCCGACGAAGAAAAATAAGATTGTGCAATAAGCCAAAAAAAGTAATAAAACTCATCATTTCCCAATTCCATTCGTCCCGTCCATTCCCATCTTCTTTCCTGTCGAAAGAAACAAGAAGCCAAAAGAAGAAGCAAGCAAAACTGCGCAATTCAAGCTTAAAGATATCAACGGAAATCATGAACGATAAAAAAAACAATACAAACCACCGTATCGTGGTCGGTCTCCCGGGCTCCTTCCCTGCAAAACCTTGCAAGTGTCCAAGTGATTATCTAATCTTGAACAGATGGTATCTCTTTCCCTCCCTTTTGTGACGATTGAGTTGCTATTTTTAAAAATAAATATTTTTTATTTTTTATTATTTTTACTTATCAGATGCGACATCCGACGAGTTTACTCGACAGTCACAGACTTGGCGAGGTTGCGAGGGAAGTCGACGTTCAGGCCCTCCATGACAGCGAGCCAGTAGGCAATCAGCTGCAGGGGGATGACGTTGAGGATACCCTGGAGGGCATCGACGGTCTTGGGAACCTCGATCGTGAGGGCCTGGTCCGTCTTGAACTCCTCGTCTCCAGTGTTGCAGATGACAATGGGCTTTCCGCCACGGGCAGCCACCTGCTGGTAGGCATTCAGCGACTTCTTGAAGAGGCTGTCACGGGTCAGGATCATGATGATGGGGAGGCTCTCATCAACAAGCGCCAGAACACCGTGCTTCAGCTCGCCCGACATGACGGCCTCGCAGTGAAGGTAGGAAATTTCCTTGATCTTCAGAGCACCCTCGAGGGCAGTCGAGTACTGGCTGCCACGGCCGAGCAGCAGAAGCGACTTCTGGTTGCGGAAGACCTTGGCGCAGAGGTCCTTGATGTAGCCATCAAGCTGCAACACCTGGCGAATCTGCTCGGAGATGTTGCTGAGACCTTCCATGATCTCCTCGCGACGGAGGTGCTTGGAGGCGCGGTCCTCGCTAAGGGACAGCGCGAACATGACCATGGCGACGAACTGCGAAGTGTAGGCCTTGGTCGAGGCCACTCCGATTTCGGGACCGGCGTTGACGTGCACACCGCAGTGGGTGAGCAGCGAGATGGACGAACCGACAACGTTGACAATTCCAACGGTCAGAGCACCACGCTCGAGGCAGTAGCGCAGAGCCATCAGCGAATCGGCAGTCTCACCGGACTGCGAGACGAACACGCAGGTGTCGTCACGGAAGACGGGAGCCTGACGATCCAAAAAGTCGGAGGCCAGCTCAACCGAGATGGGGATCTCCACCAGCTCCTCGAAGATACCGCGCACAGCCATGCACGAGTGGTAGCTAGTACCGCAAGCAATGAAGATGAGGCGGCGGCAGCGACGGATGGTGGCAATGTACGATCTCAGGCCACCGAGGGTGACGGTCTTGTTGGCAATGTCCAGGCGACCACGCATGGTGTTGACAATGGACTCGGGCTGCTCGAAGATCTCCTTCTGCATGAAGTGGTCGAACTTGCCCTTCATGATCTCCTGCAGCTCCAGCTCCAGGGTCTGGATGGTGCGCACGTTGGAGCTTCCGTCGGCCTTCTTGAGACGGTGAATGTTCAGCGAGCCCTCGTGGATGTGGGCAATGTCGTCATCCTCAAGGTACATAACCTTCTTGGTGTGCTCGACAATGGCCGAAGGGTCGGAGGAGAGGAAGAACTCGGTGGGCATGGGCATTCCGTCGTCGGTCATGAAGGCGCGCGACTGCGAGCGGTGCAGCAGCGACTTGTCGGGGGCGCCCAGCAGGCTATCGGCACCGGGAGAGAGGAAGTCGCCGTGCTTCTTCTTGATGGCGACATTCTGCGACGCGGTCTCGGCGGGGAGCGGGGTGTTCTCATCGGCATACTCGACATCGACAAAGTCGACCTTCATGCGGCGCGAGGTGCGCACACCAATGACGAGGGGCGAACCCTTGCGGGCAGCGATGACCTCGTGGGGGTAGTGAACAGACTTGATAAGGACACCGTAGGCGCCCTCAAGCTCCTGGATGACGGCCTTGGCCAGGTCGGTGAAGCCAACGTTGGGGTGCTGGTCATACAGATACTTGGCCAGCTTGGCAATGACCTCAGTATCGGTCTCGGTCTCAAACTTGAAGCCCTTGCTGGAAAGGAGGGTCTTCAGCTCCTTGTAGTTGGTGATGATACCGTTGTGAACAACGGCGAATTCCCAGTTGGGGTCGGACCTGTTAGAAGCCAAAGAAAAAAAAACCCCCCCAAAAGCAATTAGTAGCTGGCCAATTGTTTGCGGGACCGCGAGGAACGGCCCTGGTGAGAAACAAACGGGAAATGGCCGGAAAGATTACGTGGATTCAGGCAGGAAGGAATACGAAGGATCCACTAGAATGGAGGATGGGCGGCAGAAAAAGAAATACATACCGGTGAGGGTGGCAGTTCACGCGGGACGGGGGGCCGTGGGTGGCCCAACGGGTGTGAGCAATACCAGCATGGCTGTCGAAAATCTTGGTGAGGTCGGGCTTCTCTTCGTCGATGAGCTGTCTTAGTTTGGCAACCTTGCCGACCTCCTTGAAAGCAAGCACCTCGTTCTTCTTATCGCCATCGATAGCAAGACCGGCAGAGTCGTAGCCACGGTACTCAAGACGGGAAAGACCTAAAGCATTGAAAAAAAGCCCCGCCAAATAGGAGAGGCGGACAGAAGCACGTTAGTCTCGGGGTAAGGATTTGGAGGGCAGTAATTAGAAGTGTTCTCTCCGGGCCAGTAAATTGGGGCTGAAAAGCTGAGAAGCGAGGCTCCGCCGAGTCGGGCGGTCATGGGCCAAGGAATTGAGGCTTGTTGAGTGGATGCACACAACTAGCAGATCAAGCCAGCCAGAAAAGGTAGTGTTTTTTTGTTGGTGCTTTTAAAGCGCCAAAGACAGTGGAAGCCAAAGACGATGAAAAAGGGGGGGAGGGGAAAAAAGAGAGCCGGATGTCTCCAACATGTAGCGGGAGAGCAGGCCAGAGCCCGAAAACCACCGGACTGGCAGCAGAGACAAACACAAACCAGAGACAGCAAACAACACACAGCAGCAGCAAAGCAGCGTATTGGCGAAAGCCAATTGGGTGTGTCACCGGGCTGATTTCTGAGTGATTCGTGGTCGTCTTTGCAGCTGGAGCTTGTGGTTGGCTGGGGGTTTGGTTTTGGGAGGGAGGGGGGGGCCTTCGCTTCGTCTTAATGGTTGGACTGGGTTGGGCTGGGCTGCTTACCGTTCAGAAGAGTATCGAGGATGAACTTGCGGTCCTTCTCGACGAGGTAGTTGACGTAGCCGAAAATTCCGCTGGATCAAGAGACATAAAAAGTATCAGCAGATGTTCAGTCAAGTTGTCCCCTTCACGGCAGGGACATTCACACAACGGATCCAGACGAGAGCCTCCATGTTCTGGGCCTGTCGGTTGAGGACCGGCCGAAGAAGAATGTGGTCCGAAACATAGCGGTGTAGCGGTCGGGTGGAAGAAATGCTGTTCCAATGCCGGTCGGAGAAGAGAGAGAAAACACATACCACATTGTGTATGAATTATGCTAGATATAAGAGATAAAGAAGGAATAGAGGCGACTGAAAGGAACGGATATTCAAGAAGAACACAGCTGAACGAAAGCAAGAAGCCGAATCTGTTACAGCAAGCGAACTGAGGGAGACTGCACGGCTCTTTGGCGGGGTATCACAGGAGGATTTCGAGAGAAGGAAAGCTGGAACAGAGGGATTGGATTTATGAAGCGAGAGTATAGCAAGAGAGCAGGCCAAGAAAAGATCGAGGAGGAAGAATATGAAGCCGTGAGAAGCCTTTGGTGATTGGTGATATAGCGAGAAGAGGGAAGAAAGGCGGAGAGAGAGAGAATGTGTGAAGGGGCAAGTGGAAGAGGAGAGAGTGAGAGAGGAAAGGATTATATAATAGCACAGCAAGAAGGAGGAAAGACGGGAAAGATACAGAATGGAGAAGGAAGAAGGGAAAGAGGAGAGAAAAAGATCCAGAGGAGGAATGAAGAGCGAAGCGAAGACTCGGGGTTTTTATTCTGTGGCAGTCAGAAGTTTGGGGGGGCAGTTTCCAAGGTTCCGAAGCTGCTTTGGTGTGGAGGAGGTGACGAGGGAAGGAACGAAGGGGAGGGGGGTGTGTGGTTATTCCCCAGGCTGGACGGCTGTTGACTGCTGCCCACGGTTGGCAGACGGGGGCCATAAGACTGAGGACAGCAGCTAGGAAACGTGGGGCTCTCTCTCTCTCTCTTCGTGTGTCTTTTTCTGCATGAAGCTTGGTGCAAGGTACAGTACAGGAACAGGGGACGCCATGGGAGTATGCAGAGAGGCCACTTCCACTGTGTTGTTTGTTCGTTCGTTGTACGGGGGGATACGGGCTAAGGAAAGGGTCTATCTAGCTGGATACGAAGTGTGTTTTGGAAGCCGGAAGAAAATAAAAATGGAGGGGTCCAGTGGTTCTTTGGCGTGCCAACCGGACAAGGCACATGCAATTCGCCGCTGGCGATAGCGTCGTAAGTCCAGACGGGCGGCTCACAACTTTGGCTTAAGAGTTAGGTAAGAACAGTACAGTACATAGTTGAGGATCAGAGAAAAAGAAAAAGGGTCTTGTATTCATAAGCTGGATCTCTCGCCAGGTCCCAAGGCTGCAAACACAGGAGATTTGGAATCTGGAAGCATCAAGAGAATGGGCATCTGTCATGAAAATACAAAAATAAAGAGAGAAAAAAGCGTTGGGAGTGGCGTTGTGGGGCGACTGTGCTTTTCCACGGGGGAACACCAGGTCTCAACCTCGTATTTCCTGGTGTTTCTGGATGGGATGGCTTTGTATCGCGATTGCCGTGGTGAACCGCCCCGGGTCGACAAATGCAACCTACGTCGTTGTTTTACTACACATGAAAGAGACTAGCTGTCAATTGCTCAGTAACCCGTCTGTGATACTTGGTGAGTGAGGGTTTTGACTCCCACTATCACCATCTTTTGCTGTTCGAAACATCGAGAAGAGAGGAGTTCAGCCCAGAGGGTGCCGGCGTCTTTTTCTCCATGCAGAAACGCAGAGCCCATCGGAGCTCTAACCAATCCGCTTCGCCATCGCGGCCATACCGTTACTGGGTGGTGGGTGGCTCATTGCGGTTTGTGGTGGTTGCATCCAAGATGCCGTGGTTCACCACGACTGTTCTACCACACACACACACACACACACACACCCTGGCCCGCATTTCAAGACCTCCTGTGCCCCTCCAATCCACCCACGATACTGGGAAGGCTGGCTTCCTTCCAACCCCTGTCGAGCCATCGTTACAGAGCACTGAGGCTGAGCTTCCCGGGCCTAAGCCACTGTTACTATTGTTTTTCGAGATGGACCTGGATAGGGCAAACTCTACAGGGCGCTGTACCATCTCGCTTGAAACTCTCGGGGCTAGCTTCAGGGGCGGAGGACACTATTTTTGGCTTCGTTTAGTTGGCCACCAGCCAGTATTCCATGTCACGTGAATCCTCAGCCAGCGATCGTTCTTTTCGCTTTTCTGGTCTGTTTTACGGCGGTAGGAAGAACGAAGAAGGCAGTGAGAATGATAGGGAGAGAAATGGAGTAATTGAATTGACTGCATATATGCTATTTTCGTAGAATTTCTAGGTGGCCTGCCGACGTCTTTGCAGTTCTCGGGGCACCCGGAATGCTTGGTCCGGCCCTCCGGTCTTGAGCACCGGCCGGGTGGGCCATGAAGATTCCGGCTTCGGAAGATGTGCTGACCTTGGCTTCTGGCTTACATAGGCCGACCACAAGCATCAACACAACACGCGGACTCATCTGCTAAGAGCGCAATCTTTGTGCTGGTGAGGCTGGGTATGTTTGTCCATCGTCGCATTGCAATTATACTGATCTAAGTGTATGCGCTGGCTGCATACTGGGCTGGGTGAGTGCAAAAAGGCTAACCCTACTCTGCCTTGCCGCGCCCAATCGGCGAGGGCTGGACACGCGGCCTGATTGCCCAGCAGCCGGTGGACCGCGTCCGCCTCCGCCTCCGATATCTGCGCCGTAGCCGGGTTCGCTTCGGCGAGAAGGGCCGACCTGCCGCAGCTCCAGTGGGATGTGATCCGGATGGGTGCGCTCTGCGGTGGAGCCGAGACGGACAAGCTTGACGAGGTGGACGAGACTGAGTACGATGACGACGACTACTTCCACTAAAAAGGAGGTGCTGCGAGGCCTCGAGAGTTGCATCTTGTTTTGAGGGGATAAACCCTAAGATCTAGATTTATCATTCTTGGGCGTCCTAGCCTATGGTTCGTCCAGTCCACATTGGCACACATTGGCTTAGTTTCCCTTACCCTCCTTACACCCACACCATGCAAGGAACACATCAAACTCCTGGTTCGATACAAGTACTGTACATGATAGAACCCACTGTAAGCACAGACTACGCCCAGCAGTGCGGCGCTATTTGAGCCACTATCAAAAACCCCCCTTTGGCCAGAAGAGCAAACAAGAATCGTTCCTGGTAGTGTCCATGCTATTTGATTTATCCGTAAGTCCAGTTCAAATCACGAAATTATTACATCTGTTTTCCCCCCCCCAACTCTTCTTCTCTCTCTCCATCCTTTGCCCCGAGAACTCCCGGGCCAGTCAATAGCGCTGGCAAGGTGGCGGCGGCGTGTGGCGGTACGAAGAAAAACACACCAAGATGCGTGCAATAGGCGGCGGCTCTTAGGTTAGATATCGGCTGGATTATTTATAGCCTGTGGTTCCTTCGACCAGGGCTATTGGATCAGTGGAAGGCTGTGCTTCGGGATCGTAAAAGATGGAACAGGGAGGAAGGAGGCTCTTTGCAGTGGACCAGCAAGCAATAGAAGGGCGCGATATACGTGCATTGTGTCAATATGCACGCCTGTTCGTATCGAAGGAAAAGAAGAAAAATCAAATAATCACATACCGTGGTTGCTCAGTGCGTTCGGCCCTGTCTCAGCTATTCCTCAAGTTGACGAAGCAACCTGATCTCAAGTAGTCTGAAAGACAAACCGTACAGAACACTGAGAGTGTGCGCCCGGCCGGTTCGTGATCTGCTGTGAGCCAGACTCCGTACGAACAAGCCAGATGTTCCCAGCTGGCAGGGGAGAGGGATCGAGCCCTTCAGTACATCCTAAACATCCACTTTCCGCAGCAGAGACTACCTACGCTTTTTCAGACATCGCCCGTGGCCGCGCCTGGCAAAACAACCTGCGGCCGACCGTGGAAGCACCTCGGGAGATGCTGAGGGAGGAACACTAAGATAACGAGAAGCCCATGAGGATCCGTGAGATCCACGGTTTCCTTCCCATCACCCTCTCGTCCCTGCAAGGAATGGGACTGCTGGGTGCGTGTGCCCCCCGTATCGTATCGCCTCTTCGATCTCCGCCAGCCACACACCCGACCCATAGCTTCGATCGCCGTAGAAGCAAAAGCGCGAACGAACGAGGGTCGTGTTTTCCCACGCTTTCGATTAAATTTAGAAACACCCGTTTTTTCTTTTGCCTCCCCAAGTTCAGAGTTTCGCTTCCCATGATCCAAGCAGGCCCAACCACCCACAGATGGGTTGACAGATTCGCCTCGCGCTTGTTTCACGGTGCATGCGGTGCCCCCCTCCATGTCCTTGGGAAGCTTTGTCCGCCCGTCTTCACTTCTTCGGTGCATGCCGTTCGGGTTGTCTGTCCTCCCTCCCCTGGGTGGATTTATCGTGGGCTCGTACTCTGCAAATGAGGTCACAGGTTCAACGGAGCACAAGAAGCAAAAACCTCGTAAACTGGGCCGGCGCCCAAAGCTTCTCCCCCTCCAGGTCTGCTCCGATCTGAAGGGTATCACGGGCCCCTGGTTGTGTCTCCCTCCCGAATTCCGAGGTTGCACTGCGTGTCGGTGGCCAGGCCAGTCCTCCCCCCCAATGTTGTCCCTCAAACGACGGAGTTAAGCCCAATTGCAGGATTTTGTGTGATGAGCCGCCGCTATCGATTTCTCTCCGCTCCAAGCCCTGGCTTCCCCCAGGGCAGACTGCTTCCCTGAAAGAATGTCTCCGGGACATACTTACTGGACATACATGTACCATCAGCCGCAAAACCGTGGTAGGCTGTATGTAATGTGAATCCTCCCTATGTGGAAATAGTAAGGCAATGGCAGAGAAAGGGGTTGGTGTGTGTGGAAACAATGGGCGACCGGCACCTCACCACCCACCCACTTGTCACCAAGGTGTCGGAATCTGCACGCAAGAACTGCCCTGTGGAGAGTGTGCAGTGCGAGGAAACAAGAACCCAGCCCTGAACCCAAACTACCAGCCTAAGCCGATCCTCCTGGCGGGCCCCCTCCCTATCTTGCATGCGTGCTAAGACGGCGCTGCGGCAATGCGGCTCCCCCGCGGGTGCATTATCGTTCTTGGGGCCTCGGGGTATGTTGAAGCTCTCCAGAGTCATTTGCTGTCTGTCCGATAATAGCTGTGTGGCTCGTACAAGCCAATGACTATCCCGGGGGGATATTCTGCTTATCAGTGGACTCTGCCTCCATTACCCCTCGGGGGAGCCCCCGCTGAACCCTAACCTGGCTGCGCGAGGCTGTGCTCTCCCGCATGGCGAGGACTGAGGGGCCTGCCCGCCCATGTTAACGCCATGCCTTTTCGTCCGCCGGTGTCTGTGCTCCAAGAGGACCAAGAAAACCCCCCCCAAGCTCTTCGAATCCTGGGCTCTTCTTTTTTGTCAGCTTCATGCATCGGCAAACTCGGGATGTCGCCTCGGAATCTCACTGACTTTCTCACACCCTGGCGAATCACCAACTCCGTCCACCGGCCCAAGCAAACGTCGCCGGAAAATACATTTCCAAACAGACATATGCTCCGGTTTTCACATCATGCACCGCTCCGGCATTTTCGTATTCTCGTCAAATCAATCATTCATGTCTAGGGCGGAATGCAACCTCTCAGCACAGGCAAGCATATAGCCATGTCCATACTCGTACTTCCATAGTATCCTTCAAGGACGCCCACATTCGAGGATGGGGCTACGGGGAGACCTATGCCGAAGGACAGACGTCGAGGTCTCGCAAAGTCTCCGAGCGAATATACAGGGACTTCAAAATGCCAAGGTCGACTGTTCCGACTGGCCGGTAGCTTTGAGGCACAGGTCTCCTCGGGGAAGTGTGGTGATACATAAGCATGTTGGAAGACAGACGAGTGGTTGCACACAAGCACTCTAAGTTAAACGGAAAGGCTATTGCATGGCTCCGACATTGGGCTCCCCCAGAATTCAGCTTCTACCTTTGACGGCCGTGTTTCACCATGGTGGTGCCATTTCTCGGGTGCCATTTCTCGGGTACTGATACGTGAAGAATAAGTGTCCGGCGTACACACCAGGAGACGCGGAAGGCTCCGAAGCACGCGGCCCAAGTGATAACCTTTTCAGTCGCAGCTCTGGGCCAACCAATAACTTCCCGAAGGCAGCACAGAAGGTGAGAGTAAAAGAGTCTCGTAATAATAATTGCCCATGATTCAATTTGACTATTTCATTGCTAATACACGCCCCGTCTAGACAGTCTGGGTTCCGTACCCTCTGATACGCTCAGCAAAAGCCCAGCTCTGGTCCTCGAGCTGCTCGTCCTCCTGGATCTCGACGCCGTCCTTGGTGATCACGGCAATCGAGTACTCACTCAAGCTGCGCGCATCGCGGTAGAACAGCACCTTCATGCACTCCTGCACGATCTCGACCGCCATGTCACGGGTGAGTTTCGCAGCGGCCTTCTCGTCCGGCGCGAAGCGCCGCATGATCGGCTGCGCGAGGGCCGAGCCGAAGCCCGTGGCGAGCGAGGGCGACGTGAACGACGTGCCGCGCAGGTCAGCCGCGGCGAGGAACGGCTTCTCGTCGTCGTCGAAGCCGGCGACCAGCACGGTGTTCCACAGCGGGTCGAACTTGGAGCGCCGCGCGTAGAACAGCTTGGAGATGTAGCGGTGCAGGTTCGCGGCCGACATGCGGGGCGCGGTCGACGTGGACGACGACGACGTCGGCGTCGAGTACGACTCGTCAATCTCGAGCTGCGTCAGGTGGCGGTCGAGGAACTGCATGTCGGAAATGTCGCCGCCGAAGCCGATCACCGAGGTGCCGGCGAACGGGCGCAGACGCTTGACGGTGCGGAAGCGGGCGAGGGATCCGTAGGAGGCTAAATTAGACAAAGAGTAGACGTTAGAATTAGATACAAAGCGGTCGGGCCCAAGCTGGGTCCGGAGGCGACACAACGCGGGGTCCGCAGTATACGGGCTGCCTGCTGGAACACAAGCAGTGGAACAAGAGCGTCTTCACTGACCCAGGTTATCGGCGGCAATGACCACGCCCTCGGAGTACTTGATAGCAACTACCGAAGTACCCGTGACAATGGGAGACTGGGTGGCCTGCTTCGGGCCGGAATTCTGGAAGTACGACGGGTCGTACGGGCCGTAGACATCGTCTCTGGGCTGGAAGCAAGCAACATGGGGGGTTAGTCCGGGCTCGCATGACGGAACGCACAAGCTTCAACACTAAACAAAAAGGCAGATAGGACTCCGTAGACGTACTCTTCCCCAGGCCTGAGGACGGTGGTCCATGATGACGGTGGAAACGTGGGGTAACGGGGGATTGGTATGTGGCTGATGCGGACGTCGGAGTCTGCAAAGAGAATTCGGCGAAATGCAAAAGGTTGAGATCGTAGAGAGAAACTCGACAACCGTGGAGAGGGCGGGATAGTAAGAAGTGCGGATGTGGACTTGGTCGTGATGGATGATAAAGCGGTGATGGTGGAAGCTGTAGGGACGTCAGGAAAAGGCAACATCAGTTTGCCATCCACAGCTGTGCTTCGCGTCCACCTGCTGCCTCGAAATGCGTGGCCAGCTGGCGACACCTGCATATCCCAGCTGGCAGCTGGCAGGGTCTTAGTTTGACGCTAGGCCCAAAGCGGAAAGGCCGTGCCTGGAAGCTTCAACCTAAGCTGGAAAATGAAGTTGGCAGTCCGACGCAACGATAAAGTACTGGTGACCTTGCGTCTCACCACAGCTATGCCTACATAGAGGTACCGGGTACAGCTCCCCTGCTTCAGCCCTCCAAACACAGCAACAGAGCATGACAGGAAGGAACCAGCGAAACATGGACAGGGAAAAGGGAAATCTTCATTTCACACGAAGTCGCATGAGCAGATCTTTTTTCCGTACCCTTTTTCTGTTTCCGCTTTCCCCTCTCTTACACTTTGTTCGTCTTCTTCGAGAATCGCGGTTTATCTTCAAAGTTCCGCTCGGATTTTCCAATCTTAGGATCTTCGTCCGTCTGATTGCACGTCGATATATCTACCAACCCAAACAAACAACACACCCAGCCACCACGTCTTGGAGTGGCCCCCTTCTATCCGCGTAACCCCCGACCCCCAATTCGCCGTCGCTTATCGTTCGTGTCCTCGAGGACACTCTTCCAAGTCGATTTCCCGCTTGATTTAAGCTCTCTATTCCGCTCTCAATACCCCGGGTCTCTCTAGCAACAATGATGTCTCCACTGGCATCGGCCGCGGTCCGCCGCGCCGTCGCGCCAACTACCGCGCGCCGCCTGGCCGTGACCACCGGTCTCTGGACGCCCGCCGCCACCCCCGTGCGCGCCGTCTCGCTCCGCACCCCCGCGGTAGCCCAGCCAACCCTGACGTCCACACTGGCCCTGCGGCCGTTCAGCACATCGCGGGCCAGCGCGCTGCCGGACGAAGCGAAGCCGAAGAAGAAGACGGCTGCCGCAGCCAAGACGACCAAGAAGGCGGCGGCCGACAAGACCAAGAAGAAGGCTACGAAGAAGGCCGCGGCCCCGAAGAAGGAGAAGAAGAAGCCGAAGAAGGTGCTGACGCCCGAGCAGAAGGCCAAGACCGCCGACAAGAAGGCCAGGGTTGCGCTGGCGGAGCTGAAGAAGGAGGCGCTGCTGGTCGAGCCGACGAAGCTGCCGCAGACCAACTGGACCGTGTTCATGACTGAGCAGGTCAAGGGCCCGCTGAACGGCGAGAGTCTCCCGGCGCGCGCGAAGGCCGCTAGTGCGAAGTTCAAGCAGCTGTCGGTGTACGAACTAGAGGTATGCAGCTTCCCACCGCCATCAATTCCTAGCTATAGTTGAAACCTTCACCGGCGATATGCCGGTTTCAGACGGCCAATATGCAAGGACTAACACAAACTCTCCTCCCTTCTGCTCCAGACCCTCACCGAAACCGCCAAAGCCAACGCCGCCGCCAACGTGGCTGCCTACAAGGCGTGGGTGTCCAGCATGCCGCCCGCACTGGTGCTCGCCGCCAACCGCGCCCGCTCCATCCTGTCCCGCCGGCTCGACCGGAAATTCCGCAAAATCTCCGACGAGCGCCTGCCCCGGCGCGCGCCCAACCCGTTCCTGATGTACACCCAGGACCGGTTCGCTGCCGGCGCGTTCGATGGCGTTGCCGTGAGCGAGGCCATCAAGAGCATGACAGTCGAGTGGAAGGAGCTGGATGAGGCGCAGAAGGAGGTATGTTTTTCTTTGGCGGTCCTCTTCTTCGTAAATGTCTTTCAAAGGGGTACTCGGTTCACTGTGCTGGACTTGATGGCTAACCTATCACTCCTCCTATCTAGACTTACCGCAAGAAGTACCAGGATGCCAAGGACACGTACAACGCTGACATCGAGGCGATGGGCTAAATCACACCGCAGAAACCTCACGACGACTAGCCACGTCCTCGACTGTAAAAACAACCGCCCTCCCCCTTGGAACTAGAATCGGCGCCGGGCTATCCAGCCACTGCCTCCTCTTCTTTTCTCTTTTCGTGTTAATCCGAGCGCCAGCCCCACGGCTCCGCGCTGCACCAACAACCTTCTCCAACCGGCGCTGTTTCTGTCCGCTTGTATACTTGTAGCTACGGTGTCCACACACTGTACCGCTTTACTCTTCCTCTTCTACCGATTTACATATCTTCTGGGGAGTAGTACGTTCTTGTGTTCTTGTCTTGATTTCTAGATGGGCACTCGGCATGGGGTGAACTTCGGTGTTTGTTTCTCCGGCCAGCTCTGTTTCTGTTGCGTGTCCTGTATCTTTCTTCTCTTCCTGTCGGTCGCTTTTCCTTTTTTCCTTCTATTATCATCTGGTAGCTCCTGAATTGTATCAATATTTCACGTATACGGAGCTTCAGGAAAAAGATGGGGCTGTGTGGTAATCGTGAACTGTATTCCATCTAAACCTAATATAAGAATCAGAGGAAAAGGAACCTAAAGAATCCGGAACACCAGAAGAGAGTCCATGGAGGAACTCGTCAACACGCTACCTTGTCAACACCCAAGCCCCGTCGTAAACTATCATTCAATCGTTAGAAGGAAAATTGGAAGAGCAACTGACTAGCTCTTCATGCAGACCAGAAAAAACAAGACGCAGCAAAACCGACCATGAAAACACTAAAGAAAAGAAGAACCAAAAATGAAAACAAAAATAAGAAAAAGAAAAAGAGGAGAGGAGAGAGGAGAGGCCACTACGACCCCGGCCCGCCCGGCCCTAGACTCCCCAGCACCGACGCACTCAGCGTCGCCTGGCTCTGCCCGACCTGGCTCTGCCCACACCGCGCATCCACCACCAAAATCGCCTCGTCGCGCGGCCCGCGCCACGTGACCGCCTGGAACTTCAGCCGCCGGCCAGAGGCCAAGTACAGCAGCAGGTAGACGTGGCCGGCAACATGCCCCCAGCAGAACACGCGGATATGCGCCGTGGAGTGCGCCGGCGAGTCGTTGCGGAAACACCGCACGCCCCACCCGGCAAACCCGGCGCCGACCCAGTCGGCCAGGAAGCGCCACGTGGTGTCGCGCGCGCTGGGCGGCCACTCGGCCCAGTCGACGTGCCAGTAGCCGCGCTCGAACGCGAGGACGGGGCGCGGGGGCTGGACGACGGTGCGCGGGTGGTAGCGCTTGGCGAGGTCGAGCTGCACGGCGAGGTTGTGCAGGCGCGCGGTGAGCAGGTCGGCGGCGGTGATGGTGCGGGTGGAGGCCGGGTCGAGCGGGGCGAAGATCTCGTCGCGCGTGTAGAAGTAGGCCAGGTTCCACCGCAGCGGGCTGTCTGGTTGGGCTGGGGCCATGGCGGGCTTGGGCCGCGGGCGCTTCATCCGGCTGGCGAGCGTGGATGGGCCGATGTCGCTGGTGCTGCGCGCCAGAGTGGCCAGAGTGGCTGTTGTGGCGAGGGCTTGGGCGTTGGTGGGGTTCAGGCGGATTGGCTCCGAGTCTGATCGGTTGAGGACAATCTCAAAGCGGGCCTTCTTCCGGGTTGGATGCTCGGACTCCCTGGCAGCATCACCGGCGTCAACGGCGGGACGAGCCTGTTTGGCATGAAGTTCTGGTCCCTCGGCCCGAGGCGGCCTGTCCAGCAGGGGAAGCGGCCACAAGTCCGGGTTATCGAGGAATGGAAATATCACCTGTTCATCTTCGCTCTCCTGCTGTGATGCCTGCTCCGGTGTTTCGGCCGTAGGAGGAGTGGTAGGAGGAGGCGCATCTGGCAATGCATAGGGGATCTGAACAGACATCGCCGAGGGCTCTGCGCCGGTCGAGGGTGACATGAGCTGGCTGGGCTGTGGGAGAGAGGATGACGGCGGCGCGAAAGAATCGGAGGCGCTGGATGTTGACGGCCAGAAAAACGAGGGATCGGACGGCAAAGAAGAATAAGGAGGAGTAGGAGACTCGCGGGTATCCTGCCGCAGGTACCCGCTAAGAACACGGGCTGGGGACGCGGCCCCATGCGGAAGGATGTCTTGCGACCCGGGGTCAGGGTACGAATCCGGGACCTCGCTGGGCGGCGGCGACCAGGAGTTGGTGGACGCAGAAGAGCCCGCACACGCATCATCTACCGCAGAATTGACCCGCAGCCGCGGAGACGAGAGGTTGTCAAGGACACTGCTGAACGACAGACTCGAAGACTGCTGGCTGTTAGGGATCTCGTCGTCGTGGTTCCGCCTGCGGCTGACGGTCGGCCCGACCACCGGACTGGAGGTGGCCGTGACGGCTACTCTGCGCACCGGCACAAAGACCGCATACGCGGCGGCAAGCGAGCGGTAGAGCGCATCGTCGGCGGGCGCGGCTGTGTGCACGAGGATGTCAGGTGGTGGTGAAGACATTAGGAGTCGGGAGAGGAGGAGACGGCCACAGCATCAGGCAGTTCGGGAGACATGACAACTGGAGGTTAGTCAACGGTGAGTGATAGTAGAAGAGAACAAGGAAAGAGAGAAGGAAAATGAACACCGTAGAGAGGAGAGAGCACGAGAATGGATGAGGAGGAGAGGCTACTCAAAAAGCAGAAGAAGTCTGTGGCGAAACTTATACAAAGAACAAGCGCGCAGACGAGATAAAGGCGCGTGTGGGTGAAATGCTGGCAGGAAAGTGGTGCGTGGGCACGTGGTTGTGGTGGGGGAGTGCAGGCAGCTGCAGGCAGCTGGCGGATTTTGACAGAGGAGACCTGGGGTTGCCCCATATGGAAACGCCTCTCACGATAGGGTTCCCGAGATCGAAGTTCTGTGCAGACAAGAACAGCCAGCCACAAACCCTAAACCCCAAGTGCTTGAAGAAGATGCTGACACGGTATCATTTCCGTTGGAGGGAAATGCTGCACACTTCAGGCCCGGAGACGTTCAGGCTAATCTGCAGGATGGAGGGCCAACCAGCAAATCCCACTTGGGGGTTTTCTCTTCTCCGCATTGGTGTTCCAGGGCACGCACCAAGGGGCGGCTTTTTGGTTGCATCTCCCTCCAGATAGTATTACGAGGAGAAAAAGATACCTAAAGTCTGCAATTCCAATCCTTCTGTCGGGTTGGCGGGTGAGACAGGCGAGAAAACCCCAAATACTCTGGTTCACTTTAGCGTTTGTCTGCAGCGTGGCGGTTGGCCAGGCCCGCACAGGCGGCATCAGGCGCCGGCTTGCCGAGACCGATTACGAGGGGACATTTTTTCTTTCAACTTTCAGCGCCCACACCCGCTGTAGACCGCTGTAGCTTTCAGGGGCGCCCATCACTATCCGCCAAGCCCCCCCTCGGTGGAAGATTGGGACAAGGTGCTGGAAGCAGAAAACCACAGCTCCAGAAAGAGCGTACCTAATTAAACCACCACGTGTCAGGTTTTTTTTTTTCTGGTTTTTTTTATTTTATTTTTATTTTTTATTTTTTTATGTGGGAATGGCAGCACCGCACTCTCCTGCCTTCAATCTCTGCCGCCATTGTGCATCTCCTTTTTTTCCTTAGATGCTGGATAACCTCAACCCAATCCCGTCTCTTCCCTTCTCCATATCTGCTTTTCTCTCTTCCATATCTTCGTCCATATTTGTCTCTTCGTTGTAGCAGCAATCAGTGGTAAGTAAAGATGTACACACACCCTTCTACACTGTGTACTGTACAATGTACCTAGGTGCCCTGTGAGGGTCTTCTCCGCTAACAAACAACCAACCCTCCACACAACTTCAGACATATATATCTTCTCCGCGCCGTTTGTTGTCTCACTTCCGTGCCGACTTGCTGCCACCTTTCCGTGTCCGGCCCCGCCCCCGAACTCCGCCTCTCATCCCACCGGACTTTTCCCCTGAACCCTCTTCCGGTTCTCGGTCACACACACACACCACCTCCGGCCAGCCCCCCCGCATTCTTCGGTCTCCTCTCCCGTCTCCCATCTCCACCTCCACACACCTCCCTCCAGCCACCCACCCACAACCACACATCCCACAATGGCCTCCGAAAAGGCTTCCGACCTTGGCAAGGTCATGGTGATCGGCGGCAACGGCTTCCTCGGCCACCACATCGTCAAGCAGCTGCTCGAGTCTGACGACTGGTCCGCCTCGGTGTCGGTGGTCGACCTGCGCTGCGAGCGCAACCGCATCGACGGCGCCACCTACCACGAAGCCGACATCACCGACGCCGCCCGCCTGCAGACCGTGTTCAACAAGGTGCGCCCCGACGTGGTCATCCACACGGCCTCGCCCGCCGTGCAGGCCGAGCACGCCGTGCCCGACGACGTGTTCCTCAAGGTCAACGTCGACGGCACGCGCTGCGTGCTCGACGCCTGCCAGAAGTCCGGCGTCAAGGCCCTCGTGTTCACCAGCTCCGCCAGCATCGTGTCCGACAACACGAGCGACCTGCTCAACGCCACCGAGGACTGGCCGGTCATCCGCGGCAAGTACCAGTCCGAGTACTACAGCGAGACCAAGGCCGCCGCCGAGGAGCTCGTCATCAAGGCCAACCGCCAGGCCCCCTACAAGCTGCTGACGTGCGCCCTGCGCCCGTCCGGCATCTTCGGCGAGGCCGACGGCATGGTCACGCGCCACATGGTGCAGGCCTACCTCAACGGCCGCACCCGCGTGCAGGTCGGCGACGGCAACAACATCTTCGACTTCACCTACGTCGGCAACGTCGCCCACGCCCACCTGCTCGCCGCCCGCGCCCTGCTCGCCACCCTCAAGTCCGCCACCGTGCCGCTCGACACCGAGCGCGTCGACGGCGAGGTCTTCTTCATCACCAACGACGCCCCCATCTACTTCTGGGACTTCACCCGCGCCATCTGGCGCGCCGCCGGCTCGCAGCTCGGCGTCGACTCCGTGTGGGCCCTGCCCCGCGAGCTCGGCATCGCCCTCGGCTACCTCAACGAGGTCTTCTGCTCCATGCGCGGCGTCAGCCCCACCTTCAACCGCCAGCGCATGGTCTACAGCTGCATGAACCGCTACTTCAGCATCAGCAAGGCCCGCCAGCGCCTCAAGTACCGCCCCGTCGTCGGTCTGCAGGAGGGCATCAACCGCGCCGTCGCCTACGTGTTGGCCCAGAACGCTGCTGCTGCCGCCGGTGTCATTGAGGAGAAGAAGTAGCTGATTGTCTCGTTTAATTTCCCGTCCTGTTTTCTTTTTTCCTTGCCTGTGTTGTTCTGTCTTGCTCGGATCTGTCGATTTTGGCGCTTCTGCATTCCTGTCTGTTTCTTCGCATCCTGCCTCTCATCTTTCACGAAACCGTGAAAATCCTAGCCAACAGTCCCCCTGTCCTCTTCCCGTTTTTTTTTCTTCTCAAAATCTGATGATCTATATAATTCCATGATGCCATGTCAACCGGGGTTTGGTTCAGCCAGAGGATATAGACAGACATCCTATTGGCAAAAAGGAAGATGAAAGTCAATCCTCTTCATAGTTTTTTCATATCCATCTTCTTCCCTGCTGTAGAGGAGATTCCCCTATTGTGATAGTGCTTTTAATACAACAAATAATACCATATCCCTTTCTGCTCTCTAATGTATCATTATGTCCCAATTAATGAGATGCCATAAAACAGGTCCACATCTCCATAAAGACAAATCCAGAATATCTCTTCCTAGCTCTACATATCCAGCCTCTCTGCATATATGAGGCATCTACAAGCACAGGCATCACGAGAATCTTAATCCAAGAGAAGGTAAAATAAGCCAAACAGAAAGAACCCCTTTTAATTCCATGCTTAAGTTAGAAGACAAAAGCCAGTGAGGAGGATAAGTAACAAGACAAGGCAGAAAAGGACGACAAGCCAAGAAAACGGTATCACCACAAAAACGCTATGGGGGAGCAGACAAAGAGGGCTAATAGACAGAGAAACGAACCAGAAAGACAAGGAATCAAAGGATAAAAAGAAAAAAAAACCCGGAAGCCAATTCATTTCCCACAAGAATCAAAAGAATCAGAAAAAAAAATGCCTCCGAAAAAGATGATCGAAGGAGACGTTGGGGTGCTTTTCTAAAAAGATCACCACCTTCATTCTCCCCAAATCCGCTGTGCTGCTCCAAACAACTCCTCTTCTTCCTCCCTAAACAACTACCCATCCCTTCCCTGAAGGGCAAATAAAAAAAGACTCCTCCTCCCTTCCTCCTTCTTCCTCTTCAGACCTAGTTGTTCCCCGCCACTCCCACTCCTCCTCCATTCTGCTGCCGTCCCCACGCCGAGTTTCTCCACTGGCTGCGCTGAGGCACCGAGGGCGCCTGCGGGCCGTTCTCGGCCTCTGAGTCCGACGGCACGAACTCGCCTCCACCGGGGCCGCCCGCAGGGGGGACCTCCAGCGGTCCGCTGTAGTCGTTCTGCTGGTACGGCGATCGCGCACCCGCCGGGCCCTCGTCAGGGTTGCGCCACCGCTGCGGGGGCGTCGAGCGGCCAGAGCCACCAGGAGCGTACGCGGCCGGGGGCGGCGGCGGGTAGGGGGGATCCTGAACGGGCCGGACGCTGTGCTCGCCTTGCCACAGCGACGGATCAGTGTCCATCTTGCGCGCCGGGGGGCGCGTCGAGGTTTCCTGCCAATTGTACACTTCATTGACATTGTCGGCGGGAAGACGCTGGCCCAGGCGGTCCTGGAAACGCTTGAGGATCTCCTTGGTGGTGATCTCTCCGTTGTTACCGAACAGGTAAGGATCGTTCAACATGCTAGCCAGCTCGGCGGGAACCTATACATGATGGTTAGCATTGCAAGTTCTGGGGCTAATGATGACTTCTCAAACCATAGAAAAAGAGAAAAAAAGACGAGATAAAAACTTACGAGGCACATCTCCTCAACGTGGTTGATCAACGTCTCAACAGTTGTGATCGCAAAAATCGGATCGCTATCCAAAGCCGGCGCCCGGTCGTTGGCAAACAGAATGTTCGGCGCAATAACGGTGGCCAGGTTCTTGATGTCCATCTTCGATCCGGACTCTTCATCCACCTGGTGGAACGACCCCGCCCACTTGAGGAAGCAAAACAGAATCTCCAGCGCATCACGGTGCGGCTTGGGCAGCAGGCAGCACGCGAGGTGCAGGCACTGCTTGCGCCGATCATCGTCGGGAATCTTGGCCGCGACAATCCACAGACGATACAGCTTGTATGTCATCAGCGGATCAGGCAGCTCACGCAGGTAGCGCTTCAGCAGCGCCGCAACCTGCACCACCGGCTGCTCCGTCAGGTTGATAGTGTCGGTACCCTCGCGGTCGATCAGCTCGCACAGTTCGCCAAGCTTCTTGATGTTTCCGTTCTTGCGGAACACTCCCTCGACCGACAGGTCCATCTGGCGCATCGACGTGATTATGTCATCAAGGAGAGCGGGGATGCGCAGCGCTCCCGGGCCAACACCATCGGTGGAATCAGCACCGTCACGTTCGATGATCACGTCGAGCGGAACACCAAACACACCCTTCTTCTTGGCCGCCTTGCGCTGGTCGTTCTTGAACGCCTTGCTAATGTTTTTCCAGAAGGTGGGGGCCTTCCGTGACTCAATCAAGCCAAGCAGCTCGTCGATGGTGAACTCGTTCTCCACCATCGGCAGCATAGTCAGCACCGCCAGATGGCGGACAATGAAATATTCCAGACCGGAGAGCTCAGAAAAGAACATTCGCCCCATTCGCTGAGGGGCAATCTCGCGCAGAGGCCGAGGGTCATCGCGGCCTTGTGACTGGTTCCGGCTCTGGCTACCCCCGCCGCGGCTGGAGTCCTGTGAGGGGACAGGATGCATAAGTTCTCGGGCATGTTCGGCAGCGACGATGCGGGGAATGTCATCGAGAGTGAGCGCATTCTGGATTCCCAGAGTTGCATCGCGGTCGCCTTCTTCGCCTTGGAAGTTGTCGTCACCCCGCGAGCCCGGGCGAGGAGTCGGACCGTCCATAATTCGTGAGGCTCTGGCGGTTCGGTAGCTCGATGAAACATGCTTGTCAAGTCTGGTGCTGCGCAGGCGCTTGATGTCGTTGATGGTGTTTTCATACGATGACTCCCGGTTGTGGTTACGGGGCGCAGCTCCAGAGACATCGGTGCCGACAGCCGACCACTGTCCATCGCCGTCCTCGTTGGCGGGTGGGGCGATTCCCCGGTATCGAAGCATCTCAAGCAGTCGGGCCAGTGCGACCTTCAGGAGAAACGCAAATTGCTGCAGTTTGGTGATGCGCTCGAAAGGCTCAAGTTCTTCGGTGTTGATCGCGATGCAGTTGTTGCAATAGACCTGGCTATCAAAAGCATTCCAGCGAGCGTCTTCAAGCGTTTTTCCAAGGGGGCGTTCGCACCGAGCACACTGAAGGCAGGCAATGTGCCACTTCCGGTCACCGTGTTTCGCACATTCGTTTTCGACCGCCTTGTCGCAAAAGGCGCAATGATCGGAAGTCTTCGCAGACAACCGTGCGTCCACGATCAGATCCTCGTGCATATCGATATTTCGAAGGTCGTCAAGGAATTTGTGGATGGCGTCAGGGCTGCGGGAATCCTGTTCGAGCTTGAGGGCACCTTGCAGGCAAATTCGAATCAGGAGTTTCAAATAATGGGCAAGACCAGTGACGAGAGAAAGCAACTCTTGGGTTACACCAAGCTTGCCTTCACCACTTTCTGGAGCTTTTGATAACAAAGAAAAGAATGACACGATCTTTTTGCAGAGAATTCGAGCTTCTCTAGCATATGACATTCCTGGAAGAACGAGAGGAGAAAAGAAGCAAGTTAGAAAAGAGGACAAAAAAATGGAAATAGGCCTGCTCTCTTGTTGTTGTTATGAAGAGCAAAAGAACAGTATTTTTGTGTGGACGTTCGTGAACATAAAGAAAACAATAATGAGGGGGCTCGACGTTGTTTTATACCACAGTAGGGTAGATTACGAAATTGCTGAAGCATCAAGAGGAGAAGTAAACACGTGAGTGACTCTTACCTTTCATACCCCGCGATCGCATTCTCTCATCAAGGTTATCAGCTGCTTGGAAAAGAATTTCGACATGCCAGATAAACCGCTTAGCGACGCCCACCCCCTCAAGGTGGTGGCAGTTACTGACATGTAGCAGCATGTCGGAAATGCATGCGGCAGATGACTCTTCAAACGCCGACAGCACACTCCATATGCGATACACCTTCTCCTCCATGCGCTCTTCGTTATCGCGGACAGCCTCTCGCGCCGACGGCTCATCGACGTAGGTAGGCGCAGGTTCATCGGGGCTTGATAGTGTAAGGCGAACATTCCAGAACTTGTAGATCATGTAACACTCCGGGTGCCAATATTGGTTTTGTCCCGCTCGTGAGATTTCTACAAACTGCTTGAGAATCGATGTGTTGCACCCGCTACAGCGCTGAGCGTACTGTGTTGAGTAGTGGTAGTGGCAGTAGACTTGGTTGTCATGTTCATAGTAACTGTCAGATGCACCAAAGATGGTCGAACATACTGAGCAGGTGAAGTGGTCGATGTGATATTTGCGGTCGAGGGCAGTGATATAGGATCCTCTCAACGCGTGACCACAGTTGTCACAGAGCAAGCCCAGGCGACGGAAGTAGTCGGTTTCGCAGAGGGGGTATTGGCCCTTTCCATCTTCACGATCATGTGGGAAGAACTTCGAGGCCACTATCTCGCCACAGTCCTGTTTTCAAGCCACACCAAAGTCAGCCAAATATGCACCAAGAGGCGAGGGTGGGTGACAAAGCCCAGCCAACCCAGAATAGTAAGTCATTTCCTTCTTCCCCCTCCTTTTTCTTTCGAAAAACAAAAAAGGCTTACCTCGCATCTGAAACAATCCAAGTGGAATGTGCCTTCAAGGGCACGAACAAACTGGCCAGCCAATGGCAGACCGCATTTTCCACATAATCTAGGTGTGCCGCTCGTGGAGCGTTTTTGTTGGGGGCGATCTGAAGGGGCAGGCGATCGCGTGTCCATCCGCGGTGAAGCCGGGCCGGACGGGGAGTTGAAGCCACCAGGAGGGTTATTGTCAACAGTCAAGTTATTACTGCTGATGTTATTGTACGGAAAGGACGGGTTCGTGGGGGAGTAGACGTGGTTTCGTGTGGCATGGTCGTTTATGGCCGGGTGGTTATTGTGAGAATGGTGTTCCGATGAGCGGCGAGGCGACCGAGGCGGAGGCGGTGGGCCGCCAGCAACTGACGGGTCAAACTCAGAAGCCATCGCTGACCGCCAAGCTTCGCGACAGACAAGGGGTGCGCCAAGTATGAGGACGAAACAAGATTTGAGCAGAAGGGTGACGGTGTTGAGCTGATAACCGGCTTCAGCTTTCGACGGTTGAAAGTGTGAGGTTGGGAGAGAGTGAAAGGGGGAAAATATCAAGTCTCGACAGGAGGAAGAAAAGACCAGCAGAACAAATCGAAATAGTCGTTGTTCGGTTACAATGGGACGGACGTAAACAACGGTTGACGGAAAGCACCGTCGCGGTCAAACATCAGGCAGATCCAAAGACAACGGGTATTCGAATGGCCGCAGAATCTCTGCAGAATGTCGTACTTAGGAAACGAACAAACAACAAACGACGAGACGATGGCTGGCGCTTTGCAAAGAAAAGGACAGAGTGTTGACGTTCCAGAAGGTGTGGGCTCGATACGTGTTGGCGAAGGAGCAAGGGGTCGGCGATTGTTTGGAATTAGGGAGGATCGAGGATACGTCGAGGTGAACGACAAACGGAAGTCAATCAACGGCGAGAGATACTCTGTGGGTGTGGAAGTAAACGCTTAGGGCGTCGGTAAAATTAGTGTCGGTGAACTTTCAAACGAGGCGGTGGTATGGATAGAATGAAAGGCCCGAGCAAGAGATACACGGAGAAGAGGCGGAGAGAGGAGGAAGAAGAGACAATACGACGATATGAGATATAGAGAATGAAAACAAGGAGTGGGAGCTAGACTGGAGGACTGGACTAGTAGATACGTCTATGCAACAGGGAGAGAGACACAACGTGGTTGTTCTATTTCGAGACACATGAAGGGGGAAGGATAAGGGCATCAGGGCAAGCCAATGAGGCGATGACAGACGGGGGCGGGCAACGGAACGACGTCGCGTGAAGAACGTCAAGCCAGAGCGTCAGGGCATTGAAGATAACCAAGTCTAAGGCCGTTTGGGTGGCGATGGATAAAGTTGGTGCGTGGCCAAGCCTGATGAAGGAGGCTTGGGAAAGAGTTCTTGGTGATGGGCCAGAACAACAGTACAGCAACGACACCCAAATCAAGCCCCGAGTCTATTACTACATGCGAGGAGAGAGGAAACACTATGAAAGGGGACAATGCAATGCTGCAGGAAGAGAAACAAAGTGAATCGACGAACCAGAATGACTGTATCTCGGTAGATAACACTCCGTGGGATGGCCGGTCGTTCGAGGGGTTGTTTTGAGGTGGGGGCGCCGGTGGTGGTCGAAAGGCGCAGGTCAAGAGTTGAATCTCGAACACGAGAAGAGTTGTCGATAGGCTGAGGAAGGCTGAGCGTGCGTATAGGAGGAGATAAGGTGGGTAGGGAGGTGATTGTAGCGAGATCGAGAATGCCCAGGAGGCAGAGGGAAGAGTTGAGGGGTGAGAATAGCCGTAGGAAGTGATGGAGGAGAAAAGAGGCTGAGGAGAAGGAGGAGGGGATAAAGGAACACAAGAGAGAGCGAGAGTGAGGTTGAGAGTGTGAGAGTGAGAGACGTAGGGAGAGAGATATCGCGAGAGGAGGGGGAGGCGTCAATAACGACGAATATTGACGTGAGGGAGGATAATTAATCGAAGCACGGGAGGAAATGACAAGAGGGAAACCCGTCAAAGAGCTGGGTCGGAAGGGGGAAAAAAAGACAACAGGTGAGAGGAGGTTCCAAGGCGGAGATGTTTGAGATGACAGGGAGAAACCTGAAAATGGGGGAAGAGATTAGCTGGACTGTGAGAGGGGACCAAATATTGACAAGTGTGGCTGAAAAAAAGCCTTGCGCTTGGAGAAAAAGAGGGCGAGAAAAGAAAAAGACAACCGAATAAAAATACCACAGGCGGTGTCTGGCGTACAGCTGGGGAATGAAAGCAGGGCTAGGCGCTAAACGAAGCGCTGTAATCACCTGGAAATTCGGCCTCTAGCTACTAGCAAAAGGCTGCTATTTGCTCCTTTGTATGCCGCTGTTGCCGCCCGATTTGGTACCTGACTAGATGCACCCACAAAAGATAAAAGCCAAAAATTAAAAATATATCACTGATAACTGACCCTAGGTAACGGCACAGAAACACACACACACAAGCCACAAAATGGCAGCATCACAAGCCACTTAGTTTCGATGAAACTGGACCAGGACGAGTCCGAGTTAATTGATGTAGACAGGACAGCTGGCCGTGTCTAGTCGGTCCATCTGCACTCGACATACAAGCCACTATACTTTATTTAGACCGTCAAGACACTCGGCTATGCACTTTTAATTCTCGAGAAGCACCATTCGCTTTCCCCCGTTTTTAGCCCAACCAGTGGGGGCAGCACAGCACAGGAGAGGCTTCACGTCTCCATACAGATACAGGCTAAAAAGCCTCGGCAGTCGTACACACTCGGGGTTAGATCTTCCACGTAGCTTTGGAGACTGAATCTGTTGGAAATATAGGAAAGGCGGTTAGAATTGGAAGCGTAACTTTGTAGTTAATACCATTCACAAAGGTAGGGGGTAAAAAATAAGATAAGTAGTTAATAGCTATGAAATACTATGCTAGAATAGATAGGGGGAAAGCTTCCTTCTTATCCCCTATAGGATCTAGGCTTCCTCCCGTCTAGATCCCTAATACCTTCTAAGGCTTCCCTTCTATACTAGGCTCTTCGTAAATCTATATTATATCTATTATTATTCCCTAGGCTATTTATCGTAGCCTTATTCTTTATTATAAACTTCCGGCTATATAAAGGATAATATAATATAAATTAATTTAATATTTAATACCCCTTCTTAGTCGGAACGTTATATACTAGTAGTCCCGCGTACCTCTTAAATAATACTCTTCTTAATAGCTTAGTTAATACGTCCGCTAATTATTCTACTATAGGCACGTATTATACTCTAATATTAAGTTCTCGTACTTAGTCGATAGTAAAGTAAAGAGGCGTACTAACGTGTTTTAGGTTTAGATAGTAAGTAGGTTTCGTAACGGTAGTAATAGTAGCGGTATTATCCTCCTAGAGGATAATATTCCTAATATAAAAGTTAAGCTCGGTTAGTAAATATTAAAGCTATACTAGGTAGTATATAGTCTCTCGTAGCGCGTAGATCTCGGCTTCGGTAGAAGAGTCGGTAGTCCGCCTCTACCGTTTACTATACTAGCTAATAGGGTTATTATTAAGTATAATAACGTAGCCGGTAGTTAATTTAAATTCGGCGTCTTTAGTATTACTATACGAGGTATCGGCTTAGGCGTTTAGTATCTAATCTTATACTATAGGACTCCGTTAGTAGGTAATCCCCTTCTAAGCGTATCTAGTAAGGTACCGTAGTATACGCTTTAGGCCCTTAACGTATATAATTCGTAGGTCGTAAGAGAAACGCGTATACTAATATATAGCGTAAGCTACGTTAGGTCGGGTCTTTCTTATAAAGTATAAGAGCTTTCTTATTATTCGATAGTATAAGCCTTAATCGGTAGGTTATATATCTTTATACTTAGGGGGTAAAAAGGTAACTAGCTCTATTAACGTAGTTACGGTTTAGTAATTTAAAAGCTAGAACTCCTTTAGTATATCTCTAATATAGGTATCCTAGCTAATTAAGATACTATCGTTCTCGATCTTAATAGCTATTCCTAGGAGCTATTCAGGCTCTCCCTAGTACTTAGAGATTAGGATACTTACTAGGTCTTTCTTAAATTAATCGGCTATAGATTTATTAGGGGAAAGGATTAATAGGTCGTTAATATAAGAAGAGATAACTACTTAGGTCTAGGGGTTATAATAGGTTACGTCGTTAGCTTATAAAGGCTTAAATCTAATTATTATAAGTACCTCTTAGAGGCGAATCTACTACTATTTTCTTAACTACTTTAGTTTATATAGTAGTTTTAATAGAATAAAATACTACTAAGCGCTTCTTAACTTCTATCTAACCTTTAAGGCCTCCTCGGGATATTTATCTAAGTACTTATATATTATAGGCTTAGGGATAATATAGATCGTTTCCTTAAGCTCTCCTTATAAGTAAGTAAAGACTATATCTATCTACTATAAGGTAGCTCTCATCTTAACTACGAGGGTTAATAGGATCCTCTACGTATCTAGGGTCGCGGTCGATACGAACGTTTCGTAGAAGTCGACGCCTTCTCGTTATTAAAAGCCTCGAGCGTACTATCTTACTTTCTTCTTAGTTTCGTTACCCTCCGCGTTAGTCTTCTATTAAAAGGCGAGCTTCGTAGTAATCGGTTTCTTCGGAGGCTTTCTTTATATTACCTTAAAAATCTTTATCTTAATAACCTTCTAAAATTTAATCCTAATAGCTTCTATCTAGGTTCTTATAGCTTTCTAATCTCGCTAAGGGTTACGCTTTAAAACTTCGTTAGTATTACGTAGGTAAATTAAATCGGATACTACTATAAAAGTACTTCCTAGTAGTTAGTTACTAGCTAATTCGTTAAGGTCTTCGAGTTTATCTAGTCTCGAGCGGCTCTCGTTAGTAATAAGAGGATTCGTAGTCGTAACTTCTTCGTCGTCTAATAAGTTCTACGTATTAGACGGTTCTAATACGGCCGTTAGCTCCGATACCCTAGATAGCTCCGGTACGCTAGATAGCTCCGATACGCTAGATATCCCCTTCTTAGGGATACTACTACTAGTAATAGCGCTAGCTTTTAACTAACGTAGCGCTCCTAGAGGGTAAGATTAAACGTATTTTCTATATAAAAGCTTATAGATACGTTCCTAAAACCGGATATCCTTAATAATATATACCTATCCGAATTCTAGAATCTATACTCTATAAAGATAGCGGCCTTAGTATCTAACTAAGATACCTTCTACGCCCGTAGGTGCTAGCTTAGTATTTTAGCTATCGAATTTAACGCTTAATATCTTCTATCGCTAGAGGGGGTTTATATATATGATATATTTAGAACTTAGTATTCGAAGGTATAATATATTAACCTTCTCGTATATCCCGTAAGCCTTCTAAAAGGCGCCGATTAACGTATTAAAGCTCCTAGAGATAACCGTCCGATTAAGTATATAAACTACCACGGTTATAATCTTATCCTATAGCTCTAGCGGGATACTCTTAGTAATAACGGTTACTTTAGTCTTCTATAAGACCTTATAGATATTACGCTCGATACGCCTATTCTTAGCTAGGTAGTATAGAGGCGATATTATATACTCGATTCCCTACTCGTTATAGTAAGTAGCTAGCTTCTTAGTACTAACGTCGGTACCGTTATCGCTATAGAGCTTCTTAGGCTTCCGGCTTAGCTCTAGCGCCTATCTCTTAACGGTCTTCTAGATATATATAAGTATATTACTCTTCTAGGCCGTTATATAAACCGATCGTTAGTTTATCGCCTTATTATATACTAATAAGAAGTAGCTATTCCCGCTCGTAGATACTAGTTATATAGTACTTATATCTATATAGATAACCTCCCCGGGTACCTTAAAGGGTACTTTAGAGTCTAGTAGTTTAAAAGACGTTATCTTTTTAAACTCGTAGGCGCTATAAGGCTCGATAAGTCTAGTTACCTTCTTAACTAAAGAACTAATAACCGCCTTAACTATTTAGGATATAGCTACCCTTCTAGGGTAGTAGAGGCGTTAGTATATAAGAGCCTCGCTCTCTAAAAGCGTACGTAGGGATACGTTAGCGTATACGGTACCGTTAACTTCGGTATATAGGGTATAGCCTTCCTCGCGAGGAACCTCGTCTATAGTTATATAGGCCTTAGGGCCTTCCTTTATTTCTAGCGTAAAGCCTCTTTTTATTAGAAAGATAATAGTAATAACCTTATCTTTAATTATTAGCTAGTCTACTATTAGAACGTACCCCTTCTTATACTAAATAATTCCGGAGATAACGTTAATAGGAAAGGTAAGGTAATACTAGATATTAGTAATCCTAAAGTTAGATCCGTCCTTTATCTAGAGTTAAATAGTTCTAATATATCGAACTCCCGATAATCCGCTCCTTAATTTAATCGAATTAATAAAAGTCTTTAGGGATCCTCGCTTAAACTAAGATAGGTCGTTTAAAATATAGGAATCTAAACCTATATTATAGATCTAATTCGTATAGATATAGTATACGGGGTAGGGTTTAAAGGGTTATTAGTTTATAGCGGTATAGGTAGTACTATAGAGGGTAGTTAACTCCTCTAGCTTAGCGTCCTTCGGAGGCTTATTACCTTTACCCTCGGTAGGCTTCTTAGTAGAAGTTATAGTATTTACGGCTCCTAGCTTATAAGTCTTCTCTTTACTATTCGCTTTCGCTTAATACTTACTTATAATATAACCTTTTAAGCCGTACTAATAGTATTAAATATTACTTTTCTTCTAGATAGGGATACTACTAGCGGTAGGCTTAGGGGAGGGGGGGGTATAATAATCGGGTTTCTTTACGCTATTATCCTTCTTCTAATTAAGAGGATATCTAGATTACTACTAGCGCGTAACGCGGTTTATATTCTCGGCTATATATTTAGATATAGCTATAATAAAGGTAGCCTTATCGTCGATATCTTTATTAAAACTCTTTAGGATAGCGTAGAGGTCTCTATTAAGTTTAAGGTAGCGGGCGGTAATATAATAGTAAGCGCCCGTTATAGTTAAGATAGTTAGGATTACGAGCCCTTCTAGTCTTACCTTATATACTATAGAGACGAATCGATTTAGGATTTAATATACTCCCTCTCTCGGTTCGGTTTAGAAATTAAAAACTACTATAATATTTTTAATCTATAACTCCCTAGTTACTTAGAAATTCTACTTTAACGATTTAAATAAGGTATAAGTATTTACCTTATCCTTAAATATAGAGGAAATCTCGGGGGCGATCGATTCCTTTATTATACGTACTATATACGCGCTTACTAGGGGTTAGAGGTCTTAGAGTTATTCGATAGTAATACCTAGCGCGCTTAAGGTAGTCTCGAATTCTTTAAACTACTATAACTATTCTAAAGTATTAGCTAGCTTTAGGGTCTTATTAATAAGGATAGCGTAGTTCTTAAGCTCTTTTATTTTAACCTTCGTAGCTAAACGTCTATAGTTCCTATCTTCGTCTAAGTTATCGTTATCTTCGTTTTCCGATTAGTATTCTTACTATCGGAAAGAGGATCTACGTTATCGTTCGTTCTCTTAGGTTATCTATAAAACCTTATCTTATATCTCTAAGATCTTCTTAATTAATACTTACTACCGCTCTAAATCCACGATTTAGTTCTACTTCCTATCGCTATCTTTCTTAATTTCCCTTAAGTTCTTAGTAACTATCTCGGTTATTACTTCTATAAACTATACCTAGGGGAGGGGAGGATAGTAGACGGTACGGGTATCGGGTATATATATAGGAGTCTCTCCCTCAGGTTCTAGGGTAGCCTCGTAGATATTAGCTAGAAGCTTAGCTCTCTTCTACCTCGAAGTCGAGGACTTAGTTAGGGATATCGATCGTTATATAATATCGTAAATAGTAAGGCTAACTCGGTAGGGGAAGGGGGGTAGAATTAGTTACTAAAACTCGTTCTATTAGAACGTAAAAAATCAGAGTGCTATAGGAATTAAACGGCTTCTAGGATCTAAAAATAAGGGGGGGGAGGGACTACGGAAGTTTTCTCGGTTCCCGTAGGATCAATAGGTAGGTTAAGGGGGGGGGGGGGGG
>LNGK01000010.1:1657196-1759576 GCA_001510575.1 Knoxdaviesia capensis | reverse complement strand
GTAGGGGGTAAAAAATAAGATAAGTAGTTAATAGCTATGAAATACTATACTAGAATAGATAGGGGGAAAGCTTCCTTCTTATCCCCTATAGGATCTAGGCTTCCTCCTATCTAGATCCCTAATGCCTTCTAAGGCTTCCCTTCTATACTAGGCTCTTCATAAATCCATATTACATCTATCATTATTCCCTAGGCTATTCATCGCAGCCTTATTCTTTATCATGAACTTCCGGCTGTATAAAGGATAATATAACATGAATTAATCCAATATTTAACAGAATCTATGCTGGCGGGATTCTGTTTAGCAACCGGGAAGCAAAACCGCCTTGCCTACTTATCTCGGTCCAGTTTTGGGTTCAAGCTTCCCGTCGGAACCATCTCCCTTCCTCTGGGTGGTTCTGCGCCACAAATTCAGCCACAGAATAGTCGTGTTAGGGTTAGGGTATGCATACATAAGTGCAGAGTGCAGTGGAAACAGACAATCGTGCAAACAGCTGGGGGGAAATGGTGTCAGAGTCTGAGCTACGGCCTGTGTGAAGAGCGTCCACGGAGACCTAGTCATACGACGAGCTACCCCCACCGCCGCCATAATCACCCGAACGGCGACGTGGTGCGGGGCGGTGGTACTTGGTCTTGGGCGAATCAGGCTGGAGGCCGGCATCGAATCAATTCTGCCGTCTCTTCAGGCGGGCCGCTTCAGTCGCCTTCTGCCTCGCCGCATATTCCTTGCCACCCTTTGCGCTGGCGGACTCAATTGGTACGCAACCTTTTGGACGGAGAAGGGGGTTAGACGAACAAGAGTTGGCTGACACATAAAAATCCATGAGCATGTCTAGGAACGACGCTCACTTATAGACTTTTCAATCATATATGCATGTTCTATATGTGGAATGCTAGATATGATCGATTGAGTGCAGGCTTGAGAGAGATGTCGTTGTGCCACTACATCAACCCTCCCGGGCAGACTCGCTTGCCGGATATTGTCAAATCTGGGATGAACTGAATTTCGCCAATGCCGGGCTGAACGGAAAACACACGATCGGCATGGGGAGAGAGCTGGGCTAAACGACGACTATGAGCCTTGCATGTTCTATCACAGCCGCAACAACACTGGGGAGACGATTCTAACCGATGAACGCAAGTCGTGTGCCACACCGTCCTCTACCCTTGATAGAACATCTGTCCAATGCCATGCTCTGCCAGAGTGAGGACATGGTCTTGCTGCCAAGTATAATTTCAGTTGATAGCTCGACTCGGGCGCTAGTCGCTTAGTAGAACAGAGCAGGGGAGATAGGAGTAACACTGCTCATATAGGGGATATAGCGCCCGCTCGTGAAACCAACAACAGGCCGGGGCAGAGAGAAAGGCAGAGAGCCAGAAAGGGAACCGTCGGGCTCATCGATGGCTTGTTCTCCCTGTGATGTTCAATCTGATATTCGAATTGCAAGATATCGTGATAGCCTCTACCCAGCCTCGCTGTGGACAACACAACTGACATTCCGAGCGTTTGCGCTGCCCCACGTCTCTCTTCTGTAGGTAACGAAATAATAAGCTCGAAACACCCGCGAGAGACTGCAAGTCGTGTCTAACAGGGCGACGGGACAGGGTCTGTGCCCCATAGAAACGGACTTGAGCGGGTGATTTTGGGTTGCAGGGATGGCCGTGAAGGGTCCCCACAGGCTGGAGCTGAAAAAAAAGGAGATGTGTGGATGGGACCTCTGGGCATGCTGTGTCTGTTTTCTTTCTTTTGGCATAGCTTGTGAACAGCAAGCTTCTCTCTGCCTTCCGAAGCGAGCCTAACGCTCGTCACAATCTAGCCCGGACACCGGCTATTCCCCCCACACGAGGCACACATAGGACCACCCGATCTTCGCCTGGATAGAAACCACGATCTGGATGCGCAAAGCAGCATCGACGGCCTCAGGGTGGGGGAGCCGGAATCTGCCTGCCTCGAGAAAGTGGACGAGACGAGACGCCTGCTCCGAGGCGTCAAGAGGCGTACGAAATTTCCTCTCCTCAGATGGGCTGTGTATACAAAACACAGACCACCATTTTCGGCACTGGAGAGATTGCAGAACTGCGTGCCCGCCTGCATTATTCAATTATTTCATCTGATCTGCTCGTGACTTGCTATTCTATTGCTGTTCTGCCTCTCCGCCCTATTCTCGCAACCTCAACTCTTTACATGTTTCGTTTGCTCTTGTCTCTGGGCCTGGGCTACGAGAGACACAATTTCCTTCCACCGTTTATTCTGGAGCCTTTCTGTTGCTATTCCTGTTCGTGTCTGTGGGGGGTTGTGGCAATGTCTCTCGTTTGCTGCACTATAAACCTCTCCACGCTGGTGAGTATCTCCACAGGGGTCCTCTTCGCGCCACTTTTATCTTGACAATAGCCTCGTTTCGGCTCTTATAAGTCAGGCGTACTGGCCTGTCAATCAAATTGGAAGCTTAAATTGCACACTAGGACTGCGCATCAAGCATAGGAACCGCCCGTTCGACCGTATAAGGCAAACCGTGTCGACGTCAACCTTTCACCCTCATTCGGACCAGAAAAGAATTCCTCGACAGATGATTGCACCGCTGGTCCAGACCACGCCATGTCCTTCATCCCGCTTCCATAGATATAAGGCTATGCCTTCACCCACCAGCGAGACCAGGCAGAACACGTTCTAAAGATATCTCGGGACGTCGTCAGCAAAAGTGAGCACGCGAGTCGAGTAAACTTACGGGGAGTCATGTTCATCACGAAGTTGGAGACCACATACCTGCAAACGAGATACGATGATCTGTTTCATCCCCAGTTTATACGGGAATAAAACACACTCCCAAGTTTAGCTACCACATGCGCCAATCGCCACTTGTACTGTGATTGAGAGGCAGTGCTGTTAAGGTCTATGCAGATGATCGTGGCGAGCAGAATCACGTGCTCATCTCCTGTCCTGTGCTTGGAGGGCAGGTGCGATGAGTTGACGTCGAATGGCAACGACGATAATGCTACGACAAGAGTGGTCACATGACGAGGGCGATGCTATCGATCGCGGACACACACTTTTGCTTCAGTTGTGGATTCATTTGTGTAGTCTGGCTGGCCCAGTTCCAAGTATCAAAACATCTTCCCTCCCTTTCCATTATCGTATTTCAATCTGGAGGTCCCCCTTTTCAAATCGTCCCGCGTGTTTTCCCTTGCAGCCAAACACTTCACAACAGCCCGACGACAACCTGCCTCTCCATTACTCGGCCACACTGATCAGCTCCTTCAACCGCTTCTCGAGCACATCCCGCCCAGCCGGCGATTCCCACACCCAGTGCGACGCATCGTCGACCACTTCCCACGTGACCAGGTTATCCGAGATCGTCGTCGTCAGCGCCTTCTGGCTGGCCTCCCACTGCGCACTGCGCCGGGTCTCCTTGCCCGAGCTCACGACCGACACCGGCATGTTGCGGCGCTGCAGGTGCACGCTGGCGGTTAGCTCGCGCGCCGTGAGCGAGCGTGCGACGAGGTTCTCCTGCAGGCGTGCCAGGAGGGTCTTGGCGCCGTGGCGGGACGAGCGGCCCCACACCCGGTCCTTCTTCGCCCGGCCGCCGACTACCGCGGCCACCAGCGCCTCGACGCCGAGCGGAGCCAGCACGGCGCCGCGTAGCCAGAGGAGGAACCCGCGGCCGGGACCACCGATGGCCGAGAGAGTGGCGCCGCCGTCCGCACTTCCGCCGGACGCGTCGACGAAGAGCACGCCCTGAACCTTGGGACCTTCGTTTGCTGCGAACTGCCGCGCGTACACACCGCCGACGCCGGCTGCCATCACCACCCACGGGCCAGTTTCGCCGGCGCGCTCCAGCGCCTCGGTGGTTGCGGCGACAGCCATGCCAGCGGACAGCGGCGACGGGGCGGCGTCGCTCCATGCGAACCCGGGGCGGTCGACCCAGCAGTAGCGCGAGATTGTGCCGTTTTCGAGGGCCTCGTCGGCAAACTTCCACAGCCCGTCTTCCACGGGGCGCTCGCCGCCCTCGATCAGCACTGTCGGCAGACGCTTTTTCTTCTCCGAGTGGGGCAGCCCGAGATCATCCAGGCTGCTGCTGCTATTGGTGCCGCCTTTGCCGTGGCAGTACACATGCAACTGGTACTTCCCGCTGTCGACCTTGTACATCTTTCCCGGAGCGCCAAGGCTGGTGTCGAAGCTGCGGAGGATTGTGGTCAGGGTCATGAGGGCGACGACGACGCTGATGATCAGTAGAGTCGTGGAGAACGCCACGACCTGCGACCACTCGAGGACGGACCGGCGGGTCTCGGCGCGGCCGGTCAAGCGCTGCTCTTCTTCGGCCTTTCCCCAGGCAACAATGCGTTCGGCAAGTATTGTCCAGATGCTGATGAAACAAGCCCCTTGAAGCGCAGACAATGAACAGAGTTAGCCTTGGACGTGACATCTCGGAATAGGCGCTGAAACTTACATCCTACCGATACAATTCCGATCCAGCGCTCTTCGTGCCGAATCTTGGTCACCGACAGGACGAGCAGTGTATCGAGAGCAAGGAAAGCTGCCGTGATGAGACAGAGGATCCGAGCTGACGCCGACGGCGAGCTGAAGAACAACAGTGTGAAGACGAGCAGCACGAGGGCAATAGTCGAGGTCGCCCATGCAAAGAACGGCGATCCAGGGACATTCAGGCCCGGCGGGGTTGCAAAGGCGCTGATCAGGAGCACCAGCCACCACGCTCCCGTCAAGATGGTGAACACAATGGTCATGTTGCGCATCAGACGCACGGTCCAGAGATTATACGGCGAGACCTGCCAGAAGCAACGCATCACAGCTCCTCGTTAGTTTGAGTTTCATTGAAGATCTTGACATTCTTTTTCAGCAAAAGGGATGCCTCTTACCGCAGGGTCATCCGGCGACAGTGCCGTGGCCGGCACCCGATTATACCCGTTGCCACTCCACGGCTGGTGCTGCCGGGTCGCCGAGACGCTCCGCCGTTCATCTTCCGACCGGCGGCCGAGCAGCCGGGTGCGCTCGTCGGGGGCCGGCCCGTCCTCGGCGCGGTCCGAGTCCGGCTTCGGGGACGAAGACGAGAAGGGATTTTTCGGCATGTTTGTGCCTCTTTTCTTTTTTCCAAGCGTGAAGGTCTTCTGGAGTACTTAATAATTGCTGGTTGTTCTTGTAACTCGGCGCCTGTTCGTATCGGTAACTTTGTATTCATCGAGCACCCCGATGTCTTAGAAAAGGAAAATACGGGGAAGAGCAGACCTGTCAAACAAGCGACCCGGCACTTGAATCCATCTTATACGTCTGCGGTTCGGCCATTTCCCCCGGATTTGTCGGTCACTTGCTCCCATCTAGCTCTTTCTGAAGCACGTAGTGGTAACGTCATGGCGCCACAGAGATGACGGCAGTAGTTTGGGGAAAAATTGGTGAGGAGCGCTGTAAGATGCACACGTAAAGTTGGGTTAGGCAAACAGAAGTTTGGATTGCGGCGACGTTTCTCTGCAAACGGAAGGCATTTGGGGTTGCACATGATCAACCCTAGTACGCGGGCAAAATTTGGGTATAACCCCAACCCTAATATATTGGCATATATCGAGACCCCACTCAACGCGAGAGGAGAGGCCTCCATACAGAACCAAGAAGCGTGCCGTGGGAGAGTGGGTTGTTTCACAGCCTCAGATCAAGATATACAACAGACCGTGCAGTAGATATTGCAGCAGTCCACCCATTATCCAAGCTGCCAAGCTTGTCCTGGCTCCGGGAGGACCAGCCGATTCAAAGCGCCGAATGGGGGTGGGGAAAATGCGTACCACGTCCCGGCAGTACAGAAAATAGCACTGCCATTCTCTGGGCTAGGCCGTATCCAATGAGAAAAAACGACAGTGTGTCGGATTGGGATGGAGTCGTGGTGTCCGCGGACAGAAAAACCTCCGCGTGACAACAACCCATATACAGATTTCCGTGCAGCGTTTAAACAACAACGCCAGCGATAGAATGCGACAGTCCCCTGATTCTCAGGGGCTATCGTAGGTCATGAGGAGCGAGATGTATCTGCAGTCTGTGGCTTATGCGGTCCCGATCGCGACATTCTCAGCTGAGGTGACCGCGTCACGCGGCTCATATTTCGACTTTAATGACCCGAAGATAACAGATAAAGCTCCGGTGCTTTCCTGTTGATAATGGCTACTGCTGGCTGATGTCCTCATTGCCCGAGCTGATTAGCTGCGGGGGACTGTCCTGCGGTACCAGCACACTCAGGCGATGTTTCCCGACGGTTGTGAGCACGACAGCAAACAGGTTCACCGCCGCTGAATTTCCAAATACGGACGCCGCTGACTGGCCCAGGGTGCGTGTTTGTGGTGCACCGTCAATCCTGCAGGTTCGAGCAGGAATGCTTCGCCGTGACCCTCGCTAACGAGGGAACCAAAGATCCGGGCGTGTGGCCCCACGAAGACACAAGTATGACAGAAGAGTGAGATCTTACCGACCTGCTCCTTTCAAAACTCGCAGCAGCAGCAGCAGCAGCAGCAGCACGGATTTCCGGTTCCTTCTTCCTAACAAACACGGCCACTTCAGTGGAGAGGAATCCTGCTTTTTGATTGTTCTGGAACCGACGTGGTCTCGCTTGAGGTGGGCTATGACGACATTGGCAACCCACACTTTCCTGGTCTTTCTAAAGTGGTTTTTTTTGTTGCTCGACTATATCACCGATCGAGATAAATGGCGTCAGATGTGCAGGGGTTGCACAACGAGAGACAGATTGTCGTCTTTTAATGGAATCAACTCCTAGCTCGGAGTACTCTGTATGCCCCGTCTCCATTTGTCACTTTTGTCGTTGGACTTGCTGTTCCCGGACAGCTGGAACAAAATACCAAGCAGGCCTACCGAGATATTACTGTCGAACCTGCATTGGAATGGGGATTGACTCCAAGATTCGCTCGTTCCTCCATCTCACGGCAGTGGCAAAAGACGAAGGAAAACAGCTCTGCCTCATGGTCGACCAAAGGCCACCACGAGAAGGTAAGATAGACAACACCGTCCACCTAAGTCCCTCACAGTCTGGCCGCTTAGTATGGGGCGTCCGTTAGTTCCAGGCACTCTGCCGAAGAAGTTTTTTGCCCGGGCATGCCGAACCAAGGCGGGCTGAAGATGTTTTTAATTTGCTGTTTTCCTTCTAGTTGGAATGGCTGGCTGAGTTCCTGGACGCAATCCAGGGCCTCAATTTCTGTTGCCGACCCCAAATCTGTTCCTTGATCTCACTCTAGCATGATGCGTTGGACGCGTGGTTCTCTCGCTGATGGGATTTTTCAGATTTTCCACTGGGCGCTGAACGGTAGAACCAATGGATCTGCAAAACAGGTCACCCCTCTTCTCACCCCAACTGTCCCAAGAGTTGCTGCTCTCAAACACGGGAGTAGTAGTAGATATCTGTCTGTCCCGTTCGCCCCGTTTGGAGTTGTTGGCGCACATGCGGTTGCCACTGGAAGCACCGGCGTTGAGCGTTCCGCCTCCTAGAGAGAAACTGGCGGGCAGATCCAAGACCCGACGATAAGTTAAAACGTCGACCGACGAAAGGATGGGGCGGATTCTAGTGTTCCCTCCCCCGGGTAAGTGATAGGCTCTTCCTCGCGGGACAGCCTAAGTAGCCAGAAACACCGAATGGGGGTAGCCCGACCCATGCATGGTAAGGCCAACACAACCAGGTCCACCGACCACCAACAGCAGTTGTGTTATTCGAAGGGGGAGGAGAAAACAAACGTCCCATGTGCGCCCGGGACAGTCTAGCAAACAAGTGACAAAACCGGGGCTGAATCCCCGAGTTGGAGACGTCTCTGTCCCTCTCGGGAAAAGATGAACGAGAGAGGTGGGCCTGACTTTGACTTGCTGGCGGCCCAATGTGTGTCCCTCCCCCTCTTGACGGTATTGGAACAAAGTCCGTCCCGAAACCCGTAAATGGTCTGCCCACTCCCCCAACTCTCGACAATTCTCACGTTGTCGTCCAGGTATGTCCTGGGCTGAGCTAACCTAACAAAACAGCAGCCCATGCCCCAGTTGTTTTTCCTTTCATGACGAAAAGGTCCCTAAGCCAGACCACCCTCTCTCTCTTCTGAGCCCAGAAGAGGCCAAAATGAAAATCAATCACTGTTGTTCTTGTCTTCTGCTTCTTCTGACTTTATCCCCCGAACCTCCCCCTGTACTCTGCCTCCAGTGCCCAGTTTCGTCCGCTTTTCTGACCGTCCGCGAGAGCCCGTTTTCTGTTGTTTGCCCAAGAACCCAAGTCTCCCGATTGTTTCGATTGCATCGCGTGGTTGTCGATCATCGTCAAGGCGTTTGGTACTGTGACAGGAAATAGTTTTGGACAGTTAGAGAAGCTAAAAACGGAACAGGGGAACCGGAATAAAAGATAAAATAGAAATAGAAATAAGAAAGGAAAATCCCATTGAAAAAGGAAATAGAAAGAATATTCATTTATTTCCCCATCCGATTGATTACCGTTCCTATTGAGGAAAGAGTGGCCGACCTCCCGTTCCTTCCTTTAGCACAAGAATTTGCCTCGATTTCTCCGTCGTATTCTCGGGATTTCCACTCTTCTGCCTTTCTTTCCATTCCTCTTCCTCTTCTTCTTTGTTCTTTATTCTCTTCTTTTCCTCTTATAAAATTCTTCCCGTTCATGGTCTATCTCTTATATTTTCTTCATCTTCGTGTATACCAATTGCTTCTATTAAACTCTTCTAATTCTATATCACTAATTCCTTACTCTACGATCCCTCTCCTTACTCATCTTTGTCAACTGACTACTGACTTACATCATACCGAGCACTCTCGACACCACGCTGATTCCCTCTTAAAAAGTCATAATTTCACGATTGTCCTTGTCTAATATCCGAACTTTCAACATCCTCTTCTGAATATCTTCTATCACCACTTTTCAATATGCCTTTCCGTTCCATCTTCAGCCGTCGGACGCAGGCCGAGCCATTGCAAATCCCGGCGTCGCCGGAGTCTCCGGGTTTCGAGCGGGCTGAATCGGCGGACCAGAAGTCCACTGCCGTGCTCAGCGTCCGCAGCCGCAAAAGCATGGACACTGGCGAGTACAAAATGAGTGGTATGCAAAGTGTTATATGTCCAGCTGGTTGAATAACGAATACGGTACTGACACGATCTCCGACAACCACAGTCGTCAATGATCGCGGCACATATCTTCCTGTAAGTCTTCCGATATTCTGGACTGTGGCGAGTTTTGTTGATTTACTGGCAGACGCTGACTGTTGGCTGTGTCCTTTTTGCTAGCCCTCGCCGTCCGAGGAGAAGACCAACTGGCAGGTGTCTCGAACCTCATCCAGTAGCAGCGACATGGAACAGTTTTCCATCTCGCGGGAGTCGTTCGATTCCTATCGCCGGTCATTTGTAAGTTGACGTCGTATACAGAGAACCGTGGGATATTTGAACGTCAACTGATCCTTCCTGGCAATCTAGGATGTCTGTGCTCGATCTCAAGTCCCTACCTACGACATCCCAGGCCGCCAAAGCCTCGACGCTAGAATGCCCCGATCCGGCCGGCCGGCTCGACCTGTTCTCGGCGACCGTCTCAAGGGTCATCCCCGCGAAGAAGACGGCCTGTTTGAGGATGTTGGCCTCGACGACCACCGCATTCTCGCCCACCGTCGTCGCGGACTGTTCTCCCGCTTTGGCGATGACGCCCCGGTCAATCCGGCCCAGAACCCCGCCGGCAGCATCCCGGGTGCCGCTGGGCCTAATGGCAAGGCTGCGTTTTGGAGCACACGCAATCGAGCCCCCACCGTTGGAGAGGAAATGAACAGTATTCCCAAGAACCAGGCCGGAGCACCGGAGATTCCGCAGAAGGTGTAATTCTTGGTCGACAAAAATTAAAAAGAAAAGCAACAGACAGCGGGTCTGATGCGAGCGTGGTGGGCTTCGAGGTTGAGGGTATCTCATATCTGACTTATCCTCCCATTCTCCCCCTATACGAATATTTACGGTCTTCGGGTTTCTGTCTGGCTTGCAACTGATTTTTCTCGTTTTCCGGTTCCGAGCAATGGGTATCACGGCGGAGGTTATGATTTATCTGGATTAATGTGGTTGGGAAAGGGGCCGAGAAAGGACCTGCGGATACGCGATGATTTGTCTTCTTCTGGGCTTGTTGCAACAGCTCATGAGACCAGACTGAAGAGAGAAATATTGGAACGGGATACTTGGGAGTTTGGGGTTTTATGCATATTTGAATTTTGTCTTTTCTGGGAAACAAGAGTCGCGGCCAGGAAAGGGAAGGCCTCCAGGCGGCGTTAGAATCGTCTTGTCCAAGACGTTGGAGGGCAGATGTTTGCGCACCATGGGCTGCTGCCGAGCACTGTCTTCCGAATAGACGACCAGAGTCCAATGGTTTTCTGGCAGAATATAATGCATTTTTTTCATTTTCAGACATATGATTTCAGTTCGGAGAAGAACGGTTGAATCGTCTGTTGCCGATGTGCCGAGATATATCGGAGGGAAGGAGCTGCCGGAGTTCCCGGGTCCGTCCGGCCGGGCCGACGACGCTTTGAAGTCCGGCGGTGCGGGAACGGACCGGAGGCGCGCCGTTCACCCGAACCCCGGAACAACCTTGACCCAACTACACACTACAAACACATCAAGAAGAAAAGACCGCAAAAAGCTTAAGGCGACCATTCCGGGGTGGAGCCATCCGACAAATCAAAACCAGACACTGCAACCATTGTCTCCTGCACGTGGTTCGATGCTTCTCCTCCGATCTTCGGGCAGCGACGGGAGAGCAGTCGCCTTTTGGTCGGAGAGTGGGAAAACCCACTGGCGGCCGGCCGTCAGTAAAAACCACCTCCGCCCAACTTCTTTACTTCGTTTCGTACGTGGCTAGTATCTTTTGGCTGGGAGGAGAATAAACTGGGACTTTTTATCGGGTCGTGCTATCACTCAATTTACCGCCTGAATTCAAGCATCTTTTTTTTTTTTTTCTTTTTTTTAATTATTCAATTTTTCCAGGTGGAGTCCGTTTCTTTAGTTCCTTCTCGTCATTGCTCTTTTTCAAGCCTCTCGCTGCTTCATCCTAATCTTCAAATCTACTACGAGGAAGTGTGAGTATTGTGTGACATCTTCTCTTCTGCGCTGCCATTGTCTCTGTATATCGATATCGGCTAGACGGACGGCCGTATCTGACTAACACGGCGGTTTCTCAGACGACCGGCGATCACCGTTCACCACCTGATTCTCCGACCTCGGAGACACTGCTTCTATTCCTTACACTTCTTGAAAACTGCTCCCCCGGCATACATACCCCGCCATGTCCGCTCCGGAACCAACCTCCGTGCCGGACCGCTCGGTCACGGCCCCTAAGCCCGGCTCGCGGCCGCTGGCCCTCTCGACGCTGTCGCTGGTGGCCGACCAGGACATCAGTATCCACCGCGCCATCGCGCCGGCCATGCACGTGTCGACCACCTTCGAGTACTCCCGAGACCCGGACCAGCTGCAGCCGACCGAGCGCATGGACAACCCGGACGTAAGTGCCCCCCTACCAGCCTTCCCCGTTCCCATCCCCGCCCTCCTTTCTGAAAGTCCCCGGAAATACTTCCTGACGGCCCCCCCCCAAAAAAAACACAGCCCCTCGCACCTAAAGACTCGCACATCTACTCGCGCGTGTCCTCCCCCAACACCACGCGCCTGGAAGCCCTGCTCACCGCGATCCTCGGCGGCCCGGCGGTGACCTACGCCAGCGGGCTCGCCGCCTTCCACGCGCTGATCGTGTTCCTCAACCCGCGCCGCGTGGCCGTGACCGGCGGCTACCACGGCTGCCACGGCGTACTGCAGCTCGTGTCCAAGCTGACGGGCCTGGAGGTGATCCCGCTGGCGCGCGCCGCCGAGCTGCAGCCCGGCGACGTGATCCACGTCGAGACGCCGATCAACCCGACCGGCGAGGCCACCGACATCGCCGCGTACGCCGCGATCGCGCGCGCCACGGGCGCCGTGCTGACGGTCGACGCGACGTTTGCGCCGCCGCCGCTGCAGGACCCGTTTGCGCTGGGCGCCGCCTTCGCCATGCACTCCGGCACCAAGTACTTCGGCGGCCACTCCGACATGCTGTGCGGCGTGCTGGCCGTCAACCCGGCGGGGTTCCGCGGCGCCGCGGCCGAGGCCACGCGCGCCGGCCTGGTCGCCGAGCGCGTGTTCCTCGGCTCCGTCATGGGCAGTCTGGAGGGCTGGCTCGGCCTGCGCAGCCTGCGCACGCTGGAGCTCCGCGTGCTCCGCCAGAGCGAGAGCGCCACCCGGCTGGCTGGCTGGCTGGCCGGCGCGGCCGCGGCGTCCGCGACGGCGTCGGCGGTGGCGCGCCTGGTGTCCCGCGTGCAGCACGCCAGTCTGCAGCCCGAGGCGGCCGACGCCGGCTCGTGGCTGCGCGCGCAGATGCCGCGCGGCTTTGGGCCTGTGTTCTCCATCTGGATGGTCGACGCCGATGCCGCCCGCGCGTTGCCGTCCAAGCTGCACATCTTCCACCACGCGACCAGCCTCGGCGGCGTCGAGAGCCTGATTGAGTGGCGCGCGATGACCGACAAGACTGTGGATCGGCGGCTGATGCGTGTGAGTGTTGGCGTCGAGGCGTGGGAGGACTTGAAGGAGGACCTGTTGACTGCGTTTGAAGAGTTGGCTGCTGAGCGGGAGGCGGCTGCGAAGTGATCAGTTTATATATTGGCTTGCTAGATGAGTGCTATCTTTCCAAAGAGAGGGTGACGTCCCCTCTGGACGAATGAATACAAGATGATTTAAACCATGCTCCGATATATGCAATCTCAAAACCGCCGCCCCCCCCGCTTCTTCACCACCGGCCGCCTTACCGCCCCGTGCTGCACAACCTTCTTCCCGCCGTCGGCAGCCCCACCACTTCCGGACGCCCCGCCGGCGCGGCTGGCATTCCGCTCCCTCTCCCGCTCACGCTCCTCCTCCGCCCGCTTGCGCTTCTCCTCGCGCTCGCGATCCTCCGCCATGCGCGTCTCGATCTCCACGCGGCGGTTGAACTCGGTCTCGGTCACGCGTTTCTGCGTCGCCGAGTAGCCCTTCTCCTTGATGCTGTAGAACACGCCGCCCAGGTCGGCCAGCCAGTGCGGGTCGACCGCGGTGACCGTCGACACGTACACCTTGCCCGTCAGGATCAGCTCGTGGTACACGATGTAGTCGGGCGGGTGGCCGGCGTACAGCGCGCTCGTCGGGTGCAGCTGCACGCCGACATTCGTGCGCAGGTTGATGTACTCGCCCGACCCGCGGTACCGCGCCGCCTGGTGGTAGTAGCCCGAGCAGATGCACCGCCGCACCACGTCCCAGTCCATCCCGCACGACGCCGTCGCCATCTTGTGCATCTTCATAATGTCTGCCAGCTGCTCGCGGATCTCTTTGGCGCGCCGGAGCGACTTGGCCTGCAGGAAGTGCCGCGCGCACCAGCTGTCGCTGAACCGGTTCGCCTGCCACGCCGTGTACACCTGCAGGTACGTCAGGTGGTCCGACTCGTGCACCCAGAACTTCTCGCGCTGCGTGTCGGCTTCCTCCTGCCGCTCCTTTGGCCGGTAGAACACGCCCGGCACCGACAGCATCGACACGATCGTCATCACCTCCTCGCTGCACCCGTACTCGACCGAGGTGATCAGCAGCTTCGATAGCGACGGGTCCATCGGGAACGCGCTCATTTTCTGGCCCAGGTCCGTCAGCTCACCGAGGTTGTCCAGCGCCCCCAGCGCCCACAGGTCGAACATCGACGTGGTCATTGTCTCCTGCGGGGGCGGGTCCATGAAGTCAAAGTCGAGCAGGTCTTTCACCCCCAGCGACTTGAGCATCAGGACCGTGTTGCTGAGATTTGTCCGCTGGATTTCAGGAATCGTTTGGACGTACAGCTCCTCCTTGAACGCTTTCTCCGTGAACAGCCGGAACGCCTTTCCGGGGCCTGTGCGACCGGCTCGGCCGGATCGCTGGGACGCGTTGGCCTGCGAAATCGGCGTGATCTGCAACGTATCCATGCCCATCTTGGGGTTGTACACCTTGAGCTTCGAGTATCCCGAGTCGACGACATACTTGATGCCATCGACCGTGAGACTGGTCTCTGCAATGTTGGTGGCGACAATGCATTTGCGGGTGCCGGGGGGTGCGCGGTCGAAGATCCTGGCCTGGAGATCCGCCGGCATCTGACTGTAGATGGGCAGGATAAGCATCTTGGGCGGGTCGTTCAGCGCATCAAGGCGGGTCTGGATCAGCTCGGCGGTGACCTCGATATCCTCTTGACCTGTCATGAACACGAGGATATCTCCCGGATCCATGGACACGTGGATCGACAGCACCTGTTGGACGGCCTGGTCGACGTAGTCCTCGACAGGAGACCGGTGGAAGGTCACGTCGACCGGGAATGTCCGGCCCGGGATGATAAACTCGGGAGCTCCACCAAAGAAGTCCGAGAACCGTTTCGAGTTCATCGTGGCCGACGTCACAATCAGCTTCAAGTCCCGCCGCCGTTGCAGAATCTTCTTGAAGAGGCCCATCAGAATATCCGTATTCAGGGCACGCTCGTGCGCCTCGTCCATGATCACACACGAATACTGATCCAGGTCGGGCTCCGTCAGCGACTCTCGTAGCAAGATACCGTCGGTCATGTACTTGATGATGGTTTCCTTGCTGGTGAAGTCCTCAAAGCGGATTGAGTATCCAACCAGGTTGCCCAGCGTCACCTGCATCTCCTCGCTGACACGCTTCGCGACACTCATGGCTGCCACTCTGCGCGGCTGGGTACACGCAATCATCCCGCGGCTGCCGTAGCCATCTTCGTACAGGAACTGCGTCAACTGGGTGGTCTTGCCGGATCCCGTCTCACCAACCACAATCACCACCTGGTTCTCGCGGATGATGCGCAGCAGGTCTTCACGCACCGCAAACGCCGGGAGGAACTCGCGTTGCTCGCGCAGCGTTTTCGATTTGCTGAAGTCGCTGGCGCCGCCGTTCGGGCCGCCCGCGGCCTCATTGGGTTTCAAGTGCGCGCTGAACTTGTTGCTGCTGCCCGTGGGCGGGGCGGTGGCTCCCGGCTTCTTCTGCTTCTTCGCGTCGTCTTCGCCGGCTATCGGGATCGCGCTGTCACCGTCTTCGTCGTGCACGCCCATGATATTTCCCAGCGTGGTGCCCGCCACAGTCGTCGCCTGCTGGGCCTGGCGCTGTCGCTCGCGCTGCTGGCGTGCCTCCCGCACCACGCGACTGCCCTTGCGGCTGAACACCGCCATGTCGCTCTGGTTATCCTTGACAGCCGGCACGGGGTCGAGCTGCTTCGTGAAGATGGTGCGGCCGTCGAGAAACGGCGGCCGCAGCTCGTGCACCAGCAGATGCACACGGGTGGCCTCCTGGTCGTCAAAGTCGGTGGCCATCTCGCGCCGTTGAGCGACACCCGACACAAGCATGCGGTTCGTTTCCCACGCGTCGTTCTCCTGCTGGCGCTGCTGCTTGCGCGCGTCGTAGCGGGCAACCATGCGTTCGGCCATCGCGCTCTCCTCCTGCTGGGTCTCCCACACAGAGTCGCCGTAGGAACCAAACGGGTTGTGCGACTCGTCGCCAAACACATGGCCGCCCATCTCGTCTCCGCCGTACCAGTCCCGATCCAGCGCTCGGTCGTTATCGCCTGCTTGCGGGTCGTCTTCCATCCGCTCGAGGCCGCGGTCGCTTCGGCTTGGCGGGTGGTTGTCGGAGAAGCGAGATCGGCCGGTGCCTCGGGGCGTTGAATCGCGCGTGTCGTTGCCGTATCTGCTGCCATTCCCGCGGCGAGATGAGTTCTGCTCCAACTTCCGGCGCTTCGGCATCGAGCCGGTATATTCATTGTCGTCATCCATGGTGTATCTGGGGGTTGAAGGTGGAAAAAGAGAAATTGGGTAGAGATGCCGGGTTTCCTAGAAAATGAACAGCAAGCTTTCCTTAGGAACAAAACAAAATATACGGCCAAGAGACCAAAAGTTTAAGTTCGCAAGCTTATCAGGGTTTACTCGCTTCCCAGCTTAGGGTTAACGCAAGAAATTTTTTATCGATAAGAAATTCTCCCCCACTATCATCCAAAAATTTTGGACGAAACAACTTTTTTTCTTTGGAGCCATCGCTGGTGAAAACCACACCCCGAAATTTTATAGAAGAGAAAATCTCCAAATTGCAGACGTTTTTCTACTTCCCCCACCAAACCCGAGAGAAACGCTGCCAAAATGTCCATGATCACAGCGACCCAGTGGGTTCCACGAGGTTATGCCGCGCAGTTCCCGTCCAAATACGCCTTTAACGAAGAAGAGTTTGAGCGGATCGCCGAGCTTGCGAAGCTGCAGTTGGAAGATGCGCAAGAAGATCTTGACGAAGCGAGAGAAGCAGACGACGACGAGGATGGCGGCGCCGAGGTCAAGGCGTCGGCCGCGTCCGGATCGAAGAGCAAAAAGTCGGCTGGCGACGACGTGGACATGAAGGAGGATCCCAAGTGAGTGGTCCTTAGGTTGATCTTGAGAGACAGGTTGGGCTTGATCGGTTCCCGAGACTAACGAGAATATTTCTTCCCTACTAGACCCAGCTTTGACGACGACGACCTAAAAGAGTACGACCTCGACAACTACGACAACGAGGACAACACCGGCGAGGGCGAGGGCATGGCCATGTTCGGCAACCTCAAGTCGCTGGCCTACTACGAAAACAACGAGGACGACCCGTACATCACGATCAAGGACGACGGCGAGGATGACTCGGACCGCGAAGACATGCAGGTGCTGGGCACCGACAACCTGATTCTGGCGGCCAAGGTCGAGGAGGACCTGGCGCAGCTGGAGGTGTACGTGTACGAGGACGCCCACGACAACCTGTACGTGCACCACGACATCATGCTGCCGGCGATCCCGCTGTGCGTGGAGTGGATCGACTACCCGGTGGCGAAGAAGGACGCGGACCCCAACGCGCCGGCCAACTTCGTGGCGGTCGGCACGATGGACCCGGACATTGAGATCTGGGACCTGGACACGGTCGACTGCATGTACCCCAACGCCATCCTGGGCCAGGGCGGGCAGCTCGGGGCGGACGGCACGGCCGACAAGAAGAAGAGCAAGAAGAAGAAGAAGTCGAAGAAGGCCAACGACGCCTACCACACCGACGCGGTGCTCGCGCTCGCGGCCAACCGCAAGCACCGCAACCTGCTCGCGTCAGCCTCGGCCGACAAGACGGTCAAGCTGTGGGACCTGAACACGGCGACGTGCGCCAAGTCGTACGCGCACCACACCGACAAGGTGTGCGCCCTCGCGTGGCACGCCGCCGAGACCACGGTGCTGCTGAGCGGCAGCTACGACCGCACGGTGGTGGCGGCCGACATGCGCGCGCCGGACGCGCAGGCGCCGCGGTGGGGCGTCGACGCCGACGTCGAGACGCTGCGGTGGGACCCGCACAACGCGAACCTGTTCTTCGTGGCGACCGAGAGCGGCATGCTGCACTACCACGACGTGCGGGCCGCGCCGGCCAGCCTCGCGGCCACCAAGCCGGTGTGGACGCTGCAGGCGCACGACGACGCGCTGAGCGCCTTCGACGCCAACCCCGCCATCCCGGGCTTCCTGGCCACCGGCTCGGCCGACAAGACCGTCAAGCTGTGGAACGTGGCCGCCGACCCCGGCGCCGGCCCCACGCTCGTGGTCGCCCGCAACGTCGACGTCGGCCGCGTGTTCTCCGCCAGCTTCGCGCCCGACCCGGAGGTCGCCTTCCGGCTCGCGGTCGCCGGCAGCAAGGGCGCGCTGCAGGTGTGGGATACCAGCACCAACGCCGCCGTGCGCAAGGCGTTTGCCATGCGTGTGCCGGAGGCGACCGCCGGCAAGGAGGACCGGCTGGTGGGCGTGGACGAGGGCGACTCGGACGATAGCTCGAGTGATGGCGGCGACGACGACGATGCGGAGAAGCAAAACGGGGATTCCATGGACGAGGACGATGACTAGGGGGGGTGTGGGTTTACAGGATAGACAGAGTGAAAACAGAAAAAACCCTGGTTGGCATTGTGTTGGTTTCTTTTGTTCGGTAGATATTTGCCCGTTTGATGTGCCCCTCGTTTTTTTGTGTTTCTCGTTTCTCGGGGGTTTTAATCACCATCGCTCTTTCTTCTGCGTTCCTGGGTTTCTTTTCCCCTTCTCTTTCCTTTGCCATGATTTACGAAGATAAAAAGGGGCTGCCCATCACGTTTCCCTCTAACCCGGCTGTATCTGCCCATAATTGATGCTGTCTGGTACGGGTATAGTACATCACCGTCGACCAGAACTCCAGGCGGCGCGCACATCAATCAAGTGGATTTGGAAGAGATATGCAACAGACGGCCATTTCTCACACGTGGGTGATGAAAAAAATGTGGTATGCCTGATGTCAGTGATATGCGCATGCAACAAACGAGGGGGGCCGCACATCTCAGCATCAAACCGGCTGGTTACCCGAACAGCTACTGAACACACACACCACCACGTCCCAAGCTTGAACCGTGGAAAAAAAAGAGAAACGAGACAGGAAACAAGAGATTTGCGCCGTCACAGTGTTTCGTCTCGTCTCACCCTGAACTCTCTCTCTCTCTATCTTGGTTCCTGGCAACCACCAGGGTCATGCACGGCGGCTGTGTTGAGCCCTGCATTGTGCATATGCAGGCTGGATCTCCTTCTCGGGGAGAGAAAAAAAAAAGAAAGGGCAGAAACAGACTGATGGGCGGGATCGGCGGGGTGGTTTCGACTAGCGAGGCTGGAACACTGGGAATAAAGGCGGGAGATTTTGGGTGAAGTGGTGATGATTGATGCGACGGGGAATGATTTCACAAACACGTTCGGGAGGCCCGCGCAGATCCTTTGGGACGGTGCACGGGGTTTGGTTACAGCAGCTGTTCGCGACAATTGGAGCCTGGCGTTTGCCAACGATACTCCACTGCCGGGACATTTCCCTTTTCTTAGGGTTACGCCAGCTGTAGGGTTCAGCGAGCACCACCCGGAGATTCAAAAAGCAAGACACACTTTCTCGACCCCGATCGTTCGGTGGACTCTCCACGAAGTCTGTCTGTCTGGACCTGAACCCACAAGGGAGGCAAAAACACCACCGTCAGTCCGTACTACCCTAAAAACAGCGCCGGTCCAGTCCGGCCAGGAACCGATGCCACCTGGGGCCGGAGCCACAGCTCCACTCAGCGCCGCCAATACATTCCAAGCCCTCTGGTAGTCGAGAACTTGGCCGATCTAGATCCGGGCCCAGAAGCAGGCTCTTCAACACCGACAGCGTTGCGCCTGTTATTACCGGCGACCGGTCCAAAAAAGCATAGGGCATTGATGTGATCTTCGTCGCAGACGGGCTTCTCGTTAGTTTCGCTGCTTGGGAAGTCTGGAACACTGGAAGAGTGGGAACCCCGTGCAGAGACTTTTCGAGGTGGACGGAGAATATCGAACAGCCAGAAGTCAGAACTCCGGACTCGCTATACCCACAGAAGCAGTCTGCCGGTTGCTTGGACAGACAGAAATCGCCGAACAAACGAACCAACGAGTCAGCCAGGGTAATCCAGGGCGCCGGAGTCCAGATTCCTTTTGACTGCCTTCTCTCTCCCGCCATCCTAAGTCCTCTCGGCTAGCTCTAGCTCCAAACACCCAGGCGTGGCCATCGGTAGCTTGTATCAGGGGGGAATACAAGGAAAAGAAAAAAAAAAGCAGCAACACATTGACAGAGTTAAGCTGCTTGTAAGCCACCACACCACAGACCACCACCACATGTTCGTCCGGCGGTGCGAAGGGATGAAGTAAAACAAATAGTTTCGAGGCTTTGAACTCTATCACATTAGGGAGAAGAAGAAGAGCGGATGGTTCCAAGCTCTGCCGTCCCGTTGAAAAAAAGCAAGTCTTCAGCACAATACACCCAGAAGTATGTGTGAGGATGTCCGCCGGTGCTGTACGAGTACGTAAAGTCAGTCAGGAACCCCCCTCCCCCCCAACGCAGTGCTGTTTCATGTGGGTAGCAGCCGAAAACACAAGCACACAGTCACACACACACACGCACTGAGAAAGGCTGCACATCGAGACGATCACTGTTCTCACCATGACGTCCTCGCAGTTACAGAAGCCCTGGGAGCAGGGCTGTGTGAAGTCGCAGGTAAAGAGAGTCCAAACCCCCTCTCCCCCCGAAAATAGAAATCCTTCGTTCTCTTGAACCTGGCTTCAGCTGGCCCCAGCCAGAAACAGGCGTTCTTCCTTTTTTTGTGCGGTGGCAGATCGCCGTTGGCTTCCCGGCCGATGACGGTTGATGTGCACAAAAAGCGACACAGACCCAGACCTGGGAACAGGGTGATTCGGTTACAGTTCATGGGGGTACGGAGAGCAACGTCCGCTACCAGGTGTCTTTGGCCCCCTCGTGCCTTCTCACGTTCTGTCCATCTGCATCATGATCCATACAGCCAAGTCGGCTTCACGTCAACTGTAGTACACCACACTGTAATACCAGACCTTGTCAAGCAAGCACCAAACCTGGAGACGTCAACCAGCAGTGTTGACCCCCAAAGCCATTGACGGTCACTTGGCTGCGTTCCTCCCAGGGTGCCTGTCCGGGAATTAAGTCTCGGGGATTCCGCAGGCCACGCTGACCGACATTTCAGGGCTGTTCGACGTCCAGCTGTTCTCAGGGCCGACCGAGGAGATAGCTGCAGTTTACACAAACCCCGGCGACTGACAATTTCCATTGAATCCCAGCAGCACACATAAAGCAGAATGAACATCCCCACTGTACAACTTGAATGCCCTGCCCGAGGGTTCCTGTTCACTGTTATAACCCCATCATAATGCTGGCATGCCAGGATGATGAGGATCCAACTCGCTGCAACGGTGGTGGTTATTAAACTTGCCGTCGCAGCATCAAAGCTGTCAGGTTCCCACTTCTTGTGCATGCACATAAGAGATTGCAGAAGTCCGGGGGCGAGGAGCAGAGGCCAAGAGTGGCCTTGTGCTGCACCGTTCGATGTCCGTTGGGCATCGTCGGTCTTGGACTTTGGGTCTCCTCGCCTCGCTTCTTCACCTTCTTCACTAACAGAGAGCACGAACCAGTTCGCCCACCCCGGCAGCAGTGGCTTCTTATCGCCCACCGCCGCCGGCAACTCCTACGGTGGCGAAAAGAGCATCGCAGCCAGCACGTGATCCGACCGTCGCACAGACTCGTTCTTCGTTCTCTCTGACCTGCCGACCCTCCCCTCTATCTCTGACTCTGACTGTCTCTTTCCCGGGCTTTCTTCCCTCTGTGAAACCGTCCGTCCAGCAAAAGGAAACAATCGTCTTACGCTCAGGCTTTGTGGCACTGTCATCTCATCAATTCTCGACGGCCAGGGGAAATCCCTCCCCCGAGCGCACAGAGCTGGGGGTGGGTGGGCTCCACTAAAAGCGCCGATCTTCATTGGCTGCCAGCGCTTTTGCTGAGAGCCAACGTGAGGCCTTAAGCCAAATCGGGATATAGCCGCCAGGGGTTCAAGAAGGGGTGCTGGCCAATCACAGCCATGCACGCTAAGTTGGTCCAGGGTTGCGGTGGCCTGTGGAGGAAGGGGAGAGGGAAGGGAATAGGGGAGAGAGAGAGAGAGAGAGAGAAAAGACAGCCGTGGTGGTGGTAGCAGTACAGTAGTAGCAGTATCATGGCTGACTCACCGCATCCTGTAATCTCAAATGAGGCTATCTCGAGCGGAAAAGTGTGTGGTCTCGTCCTATATCCAACACTCAGACCTGTACTGTACTGAAGGGCCTACCACTCTAGGAAACCACGGCCTGTGCTGTGGAAAACAAACAAACGGAACACACCAGAAAATCCGGCACTTCGACTCACCCAGCCCGGAAGCCGCCCGCCAGCGCATCGCGCGACCAACTGGCAGGAGCCGCCGGAGGTGGCCACCCAGCACATGACGAGTGACGACGCAAAAGACCGCCAGTCGAGAACGGGGGAACAGAAAAAAAAAAAAACCGCCAGCGATGTGGGAAAGAACAACGCACCACCCACCCACAACTCTGGAAGGAGAAAAAAAACTAAAAAAAACTAAAAAAAAAAAAAAAGGGCCTCCTTTCCCTAGGCGCGCCAAGCCTTTACCCGGGCGCACCTTACACTACCACCACAAAGTTGGTTTGGTTTAGTTTCGTAACGGGGGGTGGACAGTGGACACATCGTAAGGCACACACATAGAAAAGGAACAGAAAGTGTGGTTCCCCTACTGCAGGCACCATGAAGAACTTTTCCCCGGCCCTGTTCTGGCCTCCTCCGTCCGTCCATCGCCCCTCCCCTCTCCTGCTTCCTGTTTCCTGCTTCCTCCGCCTGTTCCTGCTGTTCCTGCCTCTTTCGCCCTCTTCTCGCCTTCGTGGGAAGGACGCTTTTGCGCTTGGGCATTGTCGCTCCCACAGACAGATTTTTTTTTTCATTTTTTTTTTTTTCATTTTTTATCTCTTATTTATTTTTTTATCGCTCTCTCGATCACCCACCCCCCCCCGCTCGCCTTTTGCCCACCCCCCTTTTTCCGGGCCTGGGCCACAAAATCCCAGTCGTGAAAATCACCGTTCCTTCCTTTTTCTCTTCCTTCGGGGCCTGGCCGGGTGTGTGTTCTGTGCTATCCTCTCCACCGCGTCATCTTTCAAAAAGTTATCTGCTCTTTCCTCCTCTTCTCGTCCCCTGCTTCCTCCCTCTTCCTCTCTTTTTCCCTTCCTTCCTCGATCTTTCTTTCTCCGTTCAAAATTCTCTTTCCATTTTATTCCTTTCCATTCTTTCCTTTCCACTCTCTTTTTTTGTCCGGATATTCTTCTTCTCTTCTTGTTCGTACCTTTTTTTTGATTCGTGACTTCCACATACATTCTTTTCCCACCGTCCAAGCTCATATACCGCTTAAGTGCATATCACACGATTGGTATAATCTTGGTCATCCACAAGCTCTGGTTGAAGCTTCACTTTCACTCTCTCTCTTCCTTGCCACTGTTTCTCCTGCTCTGTTCGTTTGATATATATCGCCAGGCCGACCTAATCCACAGACGAGAACCCTTGGTTTTTTTTTTCTGCACACGCTTTTTTTGAATCGTCACTCTCTCAGCAACACCAACCGCACTCAGCAATCGATCGCGCGCTCGTTTGGTATCATCACAGCAGCTCGTCTCACGCAAACACTGCATGTCGCCTCTGATCCCTTCTCGCCAACGATCTCTCTCCTGTCCTTGTGTTTCCATCACACACACTCACTCATTCATCTCCTTCGGGCTGTATCTACAGTTTCTGTGATCCGATTTGATCCATCCCGCCGTCTCGCCCTTTTCCGCCCAGGACTGGAATCCTACCACACACACCATTAACCTCTTGGACTCCGTTTTGGACTTTGCCCACCTCAGCTCTTCCGTTGGTTTGTGCTCTGCAGGAAGTGTGTATCCGAATCGACTGGAACGCATTCTGCGATATTCTTCTCTCCCTACGTTGCATCAAACCAACGCAACAAACAGTGCGTGTGTGCGCACTTAGTTCTCTTCCTCCATTATCGGGCCAGTCCAGTTATTCGTTCTTTTCAGGCTTCTGTGCTTGTACCTGCGCTCCACAAATTTGCGCCGGTACCACCGTCTCCACACTTTGCACCCTTTTCCTCGCTGCTGTGATCCACCTTCCCTTCACGGCCTGTGTCCAGCTTGAACTTCCATATACATCCCGCAAAGCCTTTATCATCGGTCTTCCTCCGAGTCTTCTCTCTCTTTTTCAGTCTTCTTATCTGAACAGCATCATTTTCCCGCTGTTTTTGTCTTTTCTTAACTTTCGTATTATTTTTTGGTCTTCCATTTTTATCTTTCTTCACATTCTTATCCAGTTCTCTACTGGTCTTACACACATCACAATGTCGTCTCTGTCGATTTCGCGTGCGTTTACTACGCGCAAGGCGAAGATGAGCATCGATCTCTCCAAGGACAAGCAGGATGTCCGCCGCAGCAACACCACCCGGAACGGCCCCGCCAGCGGCTTTGCGCGCCCCAAGATCTCCGCGCCTGTTCAGCTTGTTCATACCACGAACATGCTTGCCTACAACGCCCCCGATATCAAGCGCACATCATCCGAGGCCTCGTCAACCCACTCTGACACCGACTCCCTGACCAGCCCGACCACCGTGGTTTCGACACCGCCCACCAGCCCGGACGCCTCTTCGTCGGAGCGGTCTCCAAGCCCGGAGCCGAACCACCTGTCTGGCTACTTCAAGGCCGCCCACGCCGAAGCTGCCGCCGCCGGCCCCCCCAAGATCCCGCAGCGGTCCCCGTCGCACACCAAGAAGGCTTCGTACGAGGCCCTGACGCGGAAGCGCTCCACTTCTATCCTCTCCCGGGATTCCGCCCGCACTCTCTCCACCAAGGTCAGCGCCACCTTTTCGTCGTCCTCGCGCGTTGCGTCGACCGCCACCAGTATTGCCTCGATATCCGAGGGATCCCCGGTGATTACTCTGGCCCCCGCGCCGTCGCCGTCTCCGAAGCCGCTCCAGGCCGCCCCCATCACGCTGTCCGCTACGCCCAAGCCGGCACCCAAGTCGTCAGTGCAGTCTGCGCCCCCGACGGTGATCCCCGAGCCGCACCCGTTCGGCCAGGAGCTTGCGCAGGTGACGGAGATTGCCGAGGAGTTCGGGCTGTCGAAGCAGATGCAAGTGATTGACGAGGAAGAGCAGGACCTGTTGAATCGTGGACTGTTCAAGTTCTCGGCTGCCTCGTACCTGGACGATGTTCAGAGTCTTATGAACACCTTCTTCCAGGACTCGATGCCCAAGCCCAAGACAGCCATGTGGATCTGATCTACCTTTTCAGACCTCTGCTACGATTTAACAGTTTTCTTTTCTTTTTTTTTCACTTGCATCACGTGCGACATGTTTTCTGGGCCATTGGTTACTGCGTTTGGGGAGGGAATGTCTTTTTTACTACGGAGGAGCATCTTGGTCGGCTGGCAATTGGGTGTTTTTGTGCTTTATTTTCGTTTCTTGGTTGATATCCCCATGTCCCACTTCTGGTGACGACAGTTGGACTTTTTTTTCTTTTCTTTTTTTTATGTTCACTTCTCTTCGAGTTCCATTCCTTTTCGTCTTCTTTTTCTTGTTGCTCTACCACGGGCACTTTCTCGGGACCACCTTTCCCACCTTTCCCTTCCTTCCTACACTACTTTTTTTTTCCCTTGATATGCTTATTCAAATAGAGAATGAATGAATCGTTTGTTTCTATGCATAGTTAGCCTCTCGTCCTAGTATTTGCAACCCGTGCCATCCCCTTTTGGGTGTTTAAGTGCTCTTCATGTGCCACTGGCAGACATGCAGATGCAAGGAATGTTTTACATGTGGTGTCTACCCCGCCTGAGCATGTATTTGCCAGGGAGCGAATACGTCCAAGTGTGTCCATGCGTGCAGGAGGTACAGTGTTGCCGACTGTGTAGACGGAGTGCAAATACAGTGGTGTGTGTGTGTGTGTGTGTGTACAGTCCATGCGTATGCATCATGTATAGAGAGAGTCGACGCAAGGCTCTTCTTCGCCCTTTATTGAGGCCAAGTGCTTGCATTCACTCAGACTCCCCTTGACCAGAAGATATCCAGTGTTTTTTTCTTTCTTTCTTTTTTCTTCTTCTTTTTTTTCTTTTTTTCCCCGAAAGCAAGCGAAGGGATGGGTATGCATGGACTTTGCATGCATTGGCAAGGGAAGCGAAAGAAGCAGTGCTCGCAGCATGCTGGCGTGGGTGTAAAAAGGGCTCGTGAGGGCGGCGCTGCTGTTTCTGAAAGGGGGGGCGACCGTACCTCTGGATGTAAGGATAAGTAGATAGGTACATCAGGGACTTGGATCTGGGGCGGCGATGGGACTTGCAGTGCATGTGAAGCTCACCCTTCACGTCTGTGAACTGGTCCAAGTCCTGTCCGTGATGGAGAATTGCCACCTGCCTTTTTCCTTCTGGGCGGTGTAAGTCAGGAAGAAAAGAAAAAAAAGTGCGGCGGGACACGCCCGCGAGCCAAGGTGTCAAAGCTCTTCTCTCTCTCTCTCCATTCCTGGCTGGGTTTTTTGCTGTGCGTTTGGGCCTGAGACCATCGAACCACCGAACCACAGACACATCCCTTCCTCCCTTTTTCGGGGTACGGAGTAAGAAGCAAACCAAAAGAAAAACCACTTTAAATGCATACGCCGTTTCCTCCTCCCTGTTTTCATTCTTTTCCTTTTCTAATCCTTTCACTTCTCAGCTCCGATTTTGCGCTGTCTTTCTCTCTCCCTTTGCCACTCTTATTGAGGTCTGATTCAGGCTAGTATATGTCCGTAGGGGCTTCTATTGAGAACCATCATCATCGGAGCTTCCACAACGAGAGACACTAAAAAAAAACCGGTTTCGCGAGGGATCGAAGACGTGATAGAGTAAAATAACGGTATTAACAGCGGTCCGGCACAGGGATTTCCGACGGACAAATCTCCTGGACCCAGGAACCACCACGGAGTCGTGATGAGCGCTGGGAATGAGCAGAGGGAGAGCCTGATCACGCGATGATTCTGCATTTGGGGCGGCAGGATAAAAGTAATCTATTCAGGCGGATAAAGGCCTTCCCACACAACCATCACCGGCTCCTTCCTTTGTCCAGCGATCTCTGAGGGGGGGGTGTGTGTGGTCGACAACGGGAGGAAAACTCCACCTCAATATCTCCCGGAGCCCGAATCCCGGGTTTCTTGCATCATGGCCTTCATACATGTTCTCTTAAAGGGTTCCAGCTTCGCCACCCCGGAGGGAAGGGGGAGTTTGCATCTCCAGGTCCTCGTTCCATGGTGCGCATCACTTATCCCGGAGACCTGCCTCCTCCGTACTGTTCGGGGTTCGGTGGCGTTTGGCCCGGGTAATTTTCCACACAGAACTTCCTCGCCGGCGATCGCCTCGGCAGCGGTGCTCGTGGTGAACTGATGATGTGCAGATATGGACTGTGTCTCCACGGAGGAGGAAGGTCAAGGACAGTCGCGGCGTTCCAGAAGGATCAAAACGGCCAGATGTGGCAGATGGGCTAAAAAGACCGGTGGCTGCGAGGGTGGGGACCTCCAGGGCGATCATCGCGGGTTGTTTGCTCCGTGATTTTCAGAGTCGGGGTGCGACCTGGGAAGTTGCAGGCCAACTGCACCCGGCCGGACAAACGGCGAAAAAGATGATCGTCCCCTCTCTCTCTCCCTCTCCCTCTCTCTTGGAGTCGCAGAAAGCCCAGGTTACGTTCGCTCCCAGGTCCCCTCCGTCTGAATACCTCGGTCCTCTGCACCTCCTACTCGGATCTTCTTCAGCGCAGAAGAAGAAAAAGCGGGCGGCAGACCAGCACAAAAGTGCACCACGAAAAGCCATACAACGTTAGAAAGGCGTCCACATGGCACGACACCAGAGCAAGCTCCGCAGCTGCAACGTTGGGGCGGGCTCGCAACGTACCCTGAGCGTCGCCGATAACACACCATCGCGAGCGGCCCCTCCAAGCGGTGGTCAACAGCACATGCGTGAGCATTGTGTATGTGAGTCTCTGTGTGTGTGCGAGAGTGTGGCACATGCGGTGGATTGCATAGCACCGCATAGTACCGCGCTCAATAGGACCTTCAAGGCATATTATCCACCCGATAAGCAATACCACTACATGTACACAGCCAACTTTCCCGTCACCCAGGGCGACACAACAACTCAGCAATATACTCGACGGTTTGGCATGTGGCTTTATATTGGCCCTCCCCGTGCAAATCAAAGCCTTGATTCTCGAAATGGGGGGGAGGGGTCTCCCGCGCCGGACAACCCTAATGTGGAGACTTTAGGGTTTGCAGCTGTAACCCTAGTCTGCTGATGTCAGGGCTGCCCCTTTTCGCCCTTCCATAGCCCCACCCGGCACGTGACCCCGGCGCGTTCTATTCGTGCCCGTCCCTTCTCGGTCGCTGCTGACTTGCTATCACGAACCTCAAGACTGGTAATCTTGGTCAGCTTTTGGCCTGGTAATTTCCCCCCCGGTTTTGACTTCTTTCAACGAACATCGGATTTGAATTCCACCGAGAGACTCCCCTTTCCATCGACAACTACCTCCTTCTTCTTTTTTCTGCTCTGCTTCTGGCGTCTCTAGCTGTCATATCTGATGCCGGTTGCTCGATCAATGATGCTATTCAGAGCTTGAACGCGAGTTGGACAGACAAAGCTGCTTCCACCCCCCCCTAGCTCCCCAGAGCTAACTAGCTTCCAGCTCTCCAGGGACAGTTTTTATGCCGTGATTTGACCTCACCAACTCCCCCCCTCTCCGCGGGCCACATTCCTTCCTTCCTGATATCTTCGCCCGTCTCCAAGCCGGCCCAGCTCTCCGGGTCCTTTTCCTCCGAAGGCCGTCTATCCTGCCTCCGGCCCATCCTCCTCCGGCCTCTCTCCCGTCCGGCCTCCCGCACTCCCGGGTCACACCAAGCCCCGTCCACCACCACCCCACCACCCGCTTCAGCCTTTCCACTCTTCCCTTCCACACCCACACACCCACATACACACCCACACACACAACACAATGGTCCGCCTCGGCTCCTGCCTGCGCCTCCCCAACAAGTTCCTCCGCCGCCGCGCCCGCCGCAACCGCGCCACCATGCTGGCCGGCCTCGCGGCGCTCTCGCTGCTGCTGCTCGTCGTCGCCGTGCCGCTGCTGTACGTCGTGTACAAGCCGCCGCCGTCGCTGATCGCCTGGCTCGCGCGCCGCTGGCCCGACGTGCTGTGGGAGGTGCGCACCGCGCGCAAGGTCGTCGCGCTGACGGTCGACGACGCGCCGTCCGCCCACACGCGCGACATCCGCGACGCGCTCGCCGCGCACGGCGCGCACGCCACCTTCTTCGTCATCGGCGGCCAGGTCGCCGATCCCGGCGGCGCCGACCCGCGCCTGCGCGAGCTGGTGCGCGCCGGCCACGAGCTCGCCAACCACGCCATGCACGACGCGCCGTCGCGCCGCCTGTCCGACGCCGCGCTCGCCGCCGAGCTGGCCGCCGTGCAGGACAAGATCGCCGACACGTACGCCGCCGAGAACGCCCGCCCGCCCGCCATGCGCTTCTTCCGCCCCGGCTCCGGCTTCTTCACCGGCCGCATGCGCCGCCTCGCCGCCCGCCTGCACTACCGCATCACCCTCGGCTCCATCTACCCGCACGACGCCCAGATCTCCAGCCCGGACGTCAACGCCCGCCACATCCTCAGCCTGCTGCGCCCGGGCGCCATCATCATCTGCCACGACCGCCGCTCGTGGACCGCCCCCATGCTCAAAATCGTCCTGCCGGAAATCCGCCGCCAGGGCTACGATATCCTCACCCTCTCCGAGCTGCTCGATGAGACTGCTGCTGAAGAGCGCTTGGTCGGCGAAAAGCTGGAAACTTCCGACGGAAACTAGGCGGGGTCTCTCTGTGCTCGTTAATGTCTAGATACTGGATCTATCTGCCTTGCGCTTTTTGCCATGTAAACCTCCTGTATCCTGTGTTGGTGGAGTTCGGCGTACTCTTTCTTTTGTCTTTTCTCTGTGTCACTGTGTAGGATTCAACAGGTGTGAAACGCCTGGGCGTTGGTGCTTTTTTCTTCGGTCTCTAGCTAGGACCAATATATATATAAATCCATGGATCTGGCTAATTCATCTCTCGTGTTCACCAAAGTTCACTTCTAGTAAATTCAATGATTTCCCGGAACTCTATCTCAAGACCCGATGGGGGCCGACATGAAATGCAGTAAGACACGTGAAACATGCTGAAGCAAATATGAAAGCGAGTTCTGTATTTGTAGTTTCTAAAACGGCGAACACAGGATACCTGTCGGAAAGGCAAGTAACCAAAACGGAAAATGAAACATGCGGTAACATGGAGTAAAAACCTGGTCTTTTGGTTAAACTTTATAGTTGTTGAGTTTGGCGACTTTGTTTTTGGTTTTTCTGTTGTAGCTTAGAGAAAAAAACGACATGCTTTTGAAGTGATGCTGGGAGTCTCGAGTCCCGGCTATCAGCTGCGCGCAGCCTGAAGGTTGAAGCTGCATGGCCAGCCTATCTAGGATAGAAACCATGAGAGTGGGAGACAAGCAAAACGGAGAGCTCACTCGCGAATGATCATGTCCTCGCGGTCCTGTCCAGTGCCGATGTAGTTGATCTGCAAAGAGTAACAAGTCGTTAGCATGCGGTCGCTCCAGATATAACTGGAGAAACTCCGGGCCGAGTCTTTCTCCGGGCCGAGTCTTGCTTACCTTAACACCGACCTCCTTCTCGATGAACTCAACGTATTTCTGCGCCAGGGGCGGCAGCTCCGACCACTGACGGATGCCCTGAGTCGAGCTCTGCCAGCCTTCCAAGTCGACATACTCAACCGAGCATTTCTCGAGCTGCAGATAACACAGCTGTTAGCTAATGAGCCAAAGATCATATCTGCGGAAAGTCTCGTCACTCACGTAGGTCAGGTCAGCAGGGAAGCTTTCCAACCGCTTGCCCTCGGGCGAGATATAAGCAGTAGCCACGCGGATGGTGGGGAATGTATCCAAAACGTCAACTAATGGTGGTGTTAGAGAAAGTTCTGGTCCAAATACTCGGCGAAGGGCTTGGGGATGTATAAGACTCACGTTTGGTCAGGTTGATCGAGGTGTAGTCTGTCCAAAGGCGAAGCAGGTTAGAGTTCTATATCCTATCAGTGTCTTTAGTTGAAAGGCCGCATTCACTTACAGTTCACAGCAGCAGAGTACTTGAGAACCACCAGATCAAGCCAGCCGCAACGTCTCCGGCGCCCGGTCGAGACACCCTATGCAGATGTTAGTTATCTGGCTCCGTTCACCTCGAAAAGTCTATCGCTCAAACCCAAACTCACAATTTCACCGCCAATTTCCTGTAGCGAGTTGCCGACTTCGCCAAGATCCTCGGTGGGGAACGGGCCTCCGCCCACACGGGTGGTGTACGCCTTGACGACAGCAATGACGTTCTTCAAGGCAAACGGGTTCAGGGCAAGACCCTGGATGCATCCACCCAAGCTCGTGCTCGACGATGTCACATACGGGTACGTGCCGTAGTCGATATCCAGCACTGTTTGGCCGACGGTTAGTCCCCTCCATGCATGCAACAATCAACAGCGTAAAGCCTGCGTGAGACGCGAAGAGATGGCATAGACGTACTGAGAGCCTGGGATCCCTCCACCAAAATCGACTTCTTCTCGGCCTGAGCGGCGCGCATGTACTCGACAGCGTCGACAACGTACGGGCGAAGACGCTCGCGGTGCTCGTTGCACCGGGCAAGCTCCTCCTCGACGGAGTATTCAAGCAGAGCGCCGTAGCGTTTCCGGTAGCTGTCGGCAAGAAGTCGGAGTTTCCGCTCGAAATCCTCGTGAAACAGGTCGATCACGCGGATGCCGTCACGCGAGGCCTTGGTGCCTGAGTTAGGTGGAAGGAAGAGTGTTATTATACCGCGTCGCAACGCTAGGGTTCCGGAGATAACAAGACTTACTGTAGGACGGGCCAATGCCTCCTAATAGTTATTTTATGATTGCGCAGTCAGTATCAGGTTTCACACGCTACAAAGAGGTTCGACCGGTTTCGGGGGTTGAATACTCTTGGTGGTTCCGATTGAGTCTTTTCCAAGCTGTAAATCAATGTTAGCAAAACGTCGCTACTCCACTACCACACATTCCAACTTGAGAAGCTTACCTCTACCTCGGACAAGCCGTCGACGGCGGCGTGGAGGGTGAAGTTCAAGTGACACCTTGAGCTCACGTGAATGCGGGTGTGAAGATCCGGCACTCCCTTGGCCTCAAGCACATCAAGCTCCTACGCACGGGTGCAGCACAAGCATCGGGGAAACGGGTTAGTGACTACCGAAAAGTTGTCGAGTCGGGTGGTGGTGGTGGGATACGGGACTTGCACACCTTGAAGAAGGCATCGATGTTGAAAACAACGCTGGATCCAATCAGGTTGTCGGTATTAGGGTTGATGAGACCGGAAGCTACATAAGGCGGAAGAGGTGCCGTGTTAGAATGTCAACGATTTTAACAACTCCTCAGCTAATAGGCTCGAGGTTTAGAAGCATAGATGCACAGAATTGGTGAGTCTTACGCAAAAGGTGGAAGCTGTACAATGAATCGCAAAAGTCGGGTTAATATTTGTGGCAGCAAACGCCGTGACATCGCCGATGATGGGATTCGCTGTAGTTTGCTGCACGTAATTGCACATGGCTGCAGGGGGGAGGAGGGGCAGCGAAAGTACCTATAGCTTTTGCCAGCGGTTCTGTATCACCAAGAGAATCACAGCGTGTGTTAGACATGATATCACCACATAAAAAAATCCGAAGGCGTCTGTCTCTTGCGGCAAAAGTGCGCATACCTGATCGAATGGCCAGCATTGTGGCCGCCAGCAGCACGAGCGCAAATTTGGAATTTGTTGGACGACAGAAGGTGGTCGGTCAATTTTCCTTTCTATATTTTCAGGTGGTGTTCGTCAGCGAGGAATTCTCTCTTTTCTTTAGTCGTGTGGAGTCAAGTTGCTATGCTATCGCGGGAGAAGAATGGCGATATCGGGAGTGATAGCCAAGTCGCATCCGGGTTGGAAATAAACGTACACCTTCGTCTCCTGTAGAGAGTCAAGACTTTCAGTTAGTATGAGTTTCTCTTCAAAGGATCATGACCATTCGGGATCGGCAGGTGTTGGCCCTGGCGCAAAGCTTTTTTTTCTTCTTTTTTTTATGGCTCCCGTGAACACCCCGCGTCGCATCAAGGGAAGATGCGAAATAAGTGAAATGCCCCGCCATCATGAGACAGAAGGATGAGCGCAAAAGAATTCGGCGGTCTTCCCACGACTTCTCAGCAATGCTGGATTCAGCACCAGAGCGAAGCCATACACGATATTCAGGAATATAGACAGGAGAACTACGGAATTCGCACTCAGAAAAGAGAGAGAACTTACCCCATTGGGAGCCCAGAATAATGGAGGCCATAGTGAAACCCCAACAACAACCGTCAAGAAGACGGAAGACAAACCAACAAGAGAAAGAGAAAACAGAGGAAGCCCGGAGTCAAAAGAGACAAGCCGGGGGGAGGGAAAGGAGAAAAAGAAAAGAAGAAGAAAGAAAAGCGGAAGAGGGAAGCGAGAAAAGAAGAGGAGAAGCGAGACAGAAAAGGCAAGGAAGGAGGGAGGGAGGAGTCAGTCGCAGCTCCTGCAAGACTTGATTGACACACACAAGCCGAGAAAAAAATTATTCATTCCGGGAGTAATATCCAGCACCGCGATGTCGGAACTGGCCGCCGTCATCGAGCCTCTTTTTTCGTTCCCAGTAATCCTCCCAGCAAGGAAGAAGGCCCAGCCCATCTGACATTAGCCGTGAGTCATCCCAGTCTCAGCGGCTTTCTAGGTGGTTATGAGGCGACCGTTCCCGCTATTACCGCATCAATCTTGGCCGCTTGTAGCGCTTGAGGGTTCCCAGTCCACAGCATACAGGAACGAAAAACGCGCATATAAGTGGCGGCTAGGGTTAGGGTTCGGCGGGGCTTCTCAACCCCTCCCGTCAGCACTTCGCCATTCTTACCAAACAGTGACTGTGATTCCGGTATCATCCACGGAAAAAGACAAGAAGTCACGAACATGGTCAAACGAGTAGGTTGTCCCCCGGCACCGAGAATGCTCACTACAAGCTGCTAAAGTGCTGTAAAACTCAGTATTACTTTCTGGCCCATGGGGGTGTAGTTCAAGGTTCGTTAGAGCAGCACGATGTCCTCCTTACAAAAAGTCTCCGTATAACTAACAAGGACCCCTAATATCGGATCCCCGGCTCAGGCGTTGGATTTCGGTGAGTTTGGGCACTATATAAGACTCATTGACCCCCCCCTTTTCTGTTCATCCTGTCGCTGACCGTACTGCATCTCCAGTGTCTTTGCGCGAAGAAAGGCCCAGGAGCACAACCTGACCGGCTGGGTGAAGAACATCCCCAACGAGAAGGTCAGACACCTATGCCTCAGTATACATAGGTTGAGTTGCTAACAGTCACACCCGCACAGGTCGAGGGCGAGGTCCAGGGCGAAGAAGCCGCGTTGAAGCTCTTCATGATGGCCATCGACGACGGCCCCAAGTACGCCCGGGTGGTCAAGCTGGACAAAGAGGAACGGGATGTTCTCGTAGAAGAAACCGAGTTTGTGGTTATACGATAAAGCGAGAAAAAAAGGAATACATAAATAAATAAATAAAAAAAGACGAAAGAAACCAGACCAATATACCACGTCCAGCCAGCTTCACTTCGGAAACACATTCTTGACAGCCGGATCAACCTCCCCCAACACCTCCAGCATATCGGCCCACACCCGCGCCTGCAGCTTCTCGCTCTCGGCACCCCGCAGCATGATCGCCGGCGGGTGCCTGGTGACGAACCCGTCGCACAGGTACTTCCCGTGCGATGCTGGCCCGTCCTCGGCCGCCAGCGCGAGGATGCGGCCGCCGACCTCGCCGCTGCGCGCAAACAGCGGCCCAACAGTGTTCAGCAGCACGACCCGGATGATGCGCGGCAGGCTGCGGAAGAGGTCGGACGCGCAGTATCCCGGGTTGGGCGAGTTGATGATGACGGCGGCGGCCGGAGCTGCTGTGCTGTGTGCGGCAGCGGCGGTCTCGGCCTCCGCGAGGGCCTTCACGAGGATCACTTCCAGCAGCTTGGACACGTAGTAGCGGTCCACCATGCTGCGCTTGACCTGTAGCACAGCGAAGATGTTGCCAGTGTCCCAGCGTTCGCGGAATTGGGCCTGGCGAGGGAGACAAGCACACTGGGTGTTAATTGAGAAAAGTGCGGGAGGGGGGGGAGGCTTAACGGGTGCTTGGCTAGAAAAAAGACTTACCACCATAGACGCAACCGACGACACGACCACCACGTGGCCCGGCGAGTGGTTCCGCGCGGCAGAGGCCCGCAGCAGCGGCAACAGCCGCAGCGAGATCAGGAACGTCGCGAGCACGTTGACCATGATCGACAGCTCGTGGCCGTCCGCCACGATCCACTCGCACGCATACACGCCCGCATTGTTGAGCAGCACGTCCAGCCGCGGCAGCTGTTCCGCGCGGTCACAAAACCCCCGCACGCTCGCGAACGACGCCAGGTCCAGCGGCCACACCTCGACCACCGGCACCTCCGCCGCGGTTGCCGCCGCCGGCGCCTTCGCCGACCCCGGCGTGGTCTTGGCGCGGGCCGCAGCAGCAGCCGCCGCGAGCACCTGCGGCACCACGGCGTCGCCAGCCGCAGTGTCCCGGCAGGCCAGGATGATGCGCGAAGCGCCGAGCTGCGCAAAGTGCTTCGCGGCCGCGAGGCCGAGCCCGCGGTTCGCGCCGGTGACGATCACCGTGTGGCCGGTGCGGTCGGCGGTCGGCAGCGGCACTCTGACGAATTGGCTGATGGCCTGCCGGATCACGGGGAGGATGGTGGAGGCCAGTTTGAAAGAGAGCGCGGGGAGCGCTCCGGCGACCGACAGGACAAACAGCGAGACGTATGAGAAGTGGAAGAGAATGGTGGGCAGCGAGTACGGCATCGTGCAGAACACAGACCAGCCCAAGGCCGGCAGACGAAGATGGGGGGGGGAGTGGTTCTGAGGGCTGAATTTTATACACAGGACACTCCTGACTCTGACACGACACGCCAGAAGGGACCTAAATAGCGAAAACGAGGGTGTGAGGATGATGACCACCAGAAGGAAGGGTCGACGGGAAGGGTGAGGGCAGGCCCAACAACGTGTGTGTGTGTGTGCGAGTGGCCCAGAAGCGAACACCGAGGCCGGTCGACCAGCCAATCCGGACAAGCTGACGCGGGAGAAATATCGGTGTGTCTGTATATCAGCGAGATAGTACGTAGCTATGTCTGCTGGACAACAGATAGTATTGAAGTTACGTCCCCGCGCGTGAATCCAGCTCGATGTTTTATGCCCTGGTCTAGGAAAGGGGAGACGTTTTCTCACGCAAGCACAAAAAAAAATAACTACTGCTACCGCCTATCGGGGACAGCCTCCAAGCCCCCCAAAAAACCGAAGTGACGGCAGCGCATCACCCCCATACTGGGCTACTGGGATTACACGCGCCCAACTGGGTATGACTTACAGGACAGACTCTTCCACCAGTTCATCTTCACGTTTGATTTAGCGATACCGAGCACCGGGAAGGATGGCCAGGAGAGGAGATAATAAATCCAACGAGAAATTACACCAAGGGACCTGACAGTTGACAGGACCAGAACAAGAATCTGACATCAGGGGTTTTAGGTCGTTTTCTTGGGGGCGTCGATCTGTTCCAGTGCTCGGTTTGCTTGGTGGAGAATCTGACATGCGTCCCCAGACTTTTCAGTCCAGGCCAGGAATCCCACGCACATGCACACATACGGCAAACGGACGGCCGCCGGATACGAGCTCCGGCTGTCTGCGTGTCCTCCGGGATGCTCTGTCCTTTATCTCATCGCATCGAGTCTCAAGAAGCACAAACAACCACGCGTGGGGAGTGAGGTCCGCCGCCTCGCTCGGAGCTTCTTGTTTGCTGGACTTCAGGGCGGGTTTGCACGCATTCCGGAGGGCCTGCGCCGTAGATGGTCCGCTACCACTCGTGACTCTCATGTCAACCGGATGCACTTTGCTTAAGCTGGGATCGACGTAGCTGGCCTGATGTGTCGCGTTCTGTTCTGAGGGTAAGTATTAGGGTTAGGGTTAATTGTATATGGAAGAACCCCGGCTAAACATCTTTCTGCTACATGCCTGGACCTGGCTCTAGACCAATTTATTTTGTTTGCCTTCACGACAAAATCAACATCAACATCTCCATCATCCACGCCGACACCCGTATCTCCACCCCGGAGCTCTTTCCCACTGCGTCTTCCCTCACTCACCTCAGCTCACCACGGACTACACCCTCCGCACACTCTCCGACCTCAGCCTCATAAGACCTCTCCCCCCCCTTCCCCGACCCTCACTGAATCCGATCCTGCAAACCCTTAGATGGCCGACCAACCCGATGCCGCCGCCGTGGCACCGGCGGAGGTTGACGACGACGTCACCAGCCTGTTCCGATCGACCAAGAAACGCAAGCAAACGCGCCAACGCGCCGCCCCGCGCGCCGACACCCCTCCCGCGGACCCCGACGTCCCGATGACCACCACGACCGCAGCCGCCGACCCGGAAGCGCCCTCTCCACACGCCGACACCGCCGCCGCCGTGCCCACCACCACGACCAGCCCCGCACACGAAGACGACGAGCAGGACGCCGCCGACATCTCCGTCTCGGGCCTGTTGCGCGCGCGCAAGAAGCACCGTCTGGGCGGCGTCGGCTTCCGCGCCGAAGCGCCGCCCGCCACAGGCCCCGCGCGCCGGCCCACCGCCGAGGAGATCGCAGCGGCGACGGCTGAGGAGATGGGCATGGCGCCGGGCGACGGCCCCGCGGGCGGCATTGTGCGCTTCGCGCCGCAGACCGGCCAGATGGGCGACCTGCTCGTCAACAAGCACATGTGAGTTTTCCCCTGCGTCCCCCCTCCCCCCGACGGAGAGTAGAGCGTCGTGGGTTGTGTGCGTGTGTGTGTGTGTGTGTGTGTGTGCAGAACGCCAAAGCTGACCAGGCAGGGAACAATACGTAGAATCAAAGCTGGCTAAACGCCGCGGCGGCCCCGCCGCCACAACACCAACAACAACAACCCCCTACGCCGCGTCCGACCAACCCCCCGACCCCACCGCGCCGTGGCTCCCCGGCGCCCCGATCCAGGGCATGCGGTCGGCCGCCGCCGGCCGCCTGATGGAGATCGACCTGGGCGCCGAGTCGCGCGCCCGCACGAAGGAGATGACCGCGCTGGCCAGCCGCAAGCTCGCCGGCGACGAGCCGGCCGAGGCGGCTCCCGGCCGGGTCGCCGCGGGCCTGTCGCGCGCCGAGCAGGACCGCGAGCGCGATCAGATGGTCGAGGCTGTGATGCGTGAAGCCCGCCGTAAGTCCCCCCCCCCTCAACCCCCCAAAAACGCCCCACTACAAACATCAACACTGACGAAACAAACTAAACCAGTCGACGTCTACGCCTCCCCCGCGACCTCCACCCTCCCCCGCGGCCCCACGACCGCCAGCACAACCACCTCCGACCAACCGGACGCCGACGCAAATGCCTTCGCCGCCGACGACCGCGTCGCCGAGCAGTTCCGCCGCGACTTTTACGACGCCATGGCCAACCGCTCCCAGCGCAACCGCCGCCGCCCCGCCATCAACGCGCCCCCTCCCCCGCGCCGCGGCGGCGCCTCCGGCAGCGGGGCCGGTGCCTCACGCGGCGGGCCGGCCCGGCCCGGCGCCAAGCGCGACGGCGAGTACCTGCGCGGGCCCAAGCTCGGCGGTAGTCGGAACGAGCGCGCGGCCATGCGCGATATCCTGCTGCAGCAGCAGCAGGAGGATAAGAAGCCCGCGCGGCGGTGATCGGAGTGTGTGTGTGACTGCGTGGCGGGCTGATGCACTCACTCCCTTTTGCTCTGCCCGAGACCTCTTTGAGACCTGGCTCTCGTTTTGTTTTCATGTACACTATTTTCCGCTCCTGTCCAGCCTCTAATTCCTGGCCTGCTAGTATAGCTCTTTCCTTTCCATGGCGTTTATCCGTTCCACGTCAATAGAAAAGCTCAGAGGGATTCTTCCCACGACGATTGCTTGTTAACGTTAAGATGACAATGGTGTTCCCAACTCACACGACATCCCTCACAAGTAGGAAGTAAACGATCAGTCTATTTATTTGTATGAAAAGGTCAAAGTACGCTGGAACAGGAAGCAACAAGCTCATGGCAGGATTCAGCATTTTAGAGAAAAAAGCACCACTTGGAGACAAGTAAATCCACAGAATCTAGACGGATCATGCACGCTGCACTCTACAGAGAGAGACTCCAGCAGTCATCATATTCACATCGGCCCCCAAAAATGCATCAAAGCACAGAAAAAAGCAACCACGAAAAGCAGAAGGGAAAAATCAGGATGAGCAGACATCTTGGCGGGTCATTGCATTTCAGACAGAAGGGGTTTGGCCACTTGGCCTAACTCAAACGTTCGCCCAACTTGGGATCGACTTCATCCTCCGTATTTACCTGGAATGGAGGAGAATTTTGAGGGGGTATCTGAATATATAAGCAATCAATAAATGAACAACATGAGGTGCCAGATCGGGAAGATAGCAGGCCCACGGAACCCTAACCAAAAAGATGCGACATAAACTCATCGAGCCAATCTATTCAAAAATCGGATATCCTCGAGAAGAAAACCGGAACGAAAGGCGGAAGGCCGTACACTATACGGCCCTACCAAACAACACAAACGCAGGCTCCACAACAGACAGAGCAATTGGTGCGCGCAACAAAAAAGACAAAACATGGCAGGTCACCCTGCAAGCCAGACTCCTATATAAACGCCAACACATGGTAAATGAATTCGTAGCAAAAATAATTCGTATGAGGGTGGATAAAAGTCGACGTGGAAATCCGCGATTGAGTTTCGATGTGGTTTCGTTGGTACGATCCGAAGGCAATAAGTGCGGTAGTCGCAGGGAGAACGAAGATAGCATCCGTTGAAAGACAGGAAGAAAATGAAAAGAACGGAGATAGAAATCGGGCAAGTCAAACCGAAGCTTCAGGAAAAGCTCGATCAAGGCTTGGGAGGCGGAGGGCGACCGATTTATCTGATATCCAGCTGGAACGGCTTGAATCTTCCGCCAATGGTGGCACACTTGGGACACTTGCGCCGGGCTCCCTGCTCGGCGATCAACACTTCGACGCAGGCCTGGCACAAGCCACAGATACACTCCGTGCAAGCATACGACTCCCGGAGGAGAGAAACGTTGTGGCAGGCTGCACAGTAAATCTGAGTGTTCTGAGAGGAATAGCCCGGGGACGAGTCGGAAAGGCCCTTGGACTCCATGTGGAAGGTATCGCCACTCTCACCACTTTCCACGCTGGGAAATGGCTCCCCGGGTTCATGGTTGTACGATGGAGGGGTCAGTGCTTGCTGGAGTGGGGAAGCTTGGTAGTTTCCAGCCTGGAAGTGAGAAGTGGCAAAGGGAGGGAGGGAAGCCCGCTGGACGGACATTGGCGACTGAGGAACCTAAATTGGGTGAGGATAGATATCAGCATGTGTAGTATGGACGAGAAAGAACAAAACGCCGAGTGACTTACAGGAGTACGATCGTCGTCAATATCGCCTGCGAGAGAGGCAGCATGGTCAGCAGCATCGATAAGATCCTCCCACCGCTTGCCGTAGTCGGCGGATGGCTCCGCAGACTGGGCTTTGCGTTCGAAGCCAGGGTAAAGGCGGTCGTCAGAGTTCTGGACCCGGCGCAGCCAGTCCACGTTTGAGCCCTTGGACTTTTGGCGCTTGTGGAATCCATCCCGGCCGCGCTTGGTGATCGACTGCTTTCTGGGACGATTTGGGCCGAGAGGCCGCTGCAATGGCGGAAGGGTTGATGACCGTCCAGGAGGAGAGCTGGCGATGAGAGAAGGAAGAATATCGCGGGGACGGCCAGCGCCAAGAGGAGAAAACGGGTCACTGGTCACATCGGGATTGTGGAGATGCAACGGAGGAAGCTCAATTGATGAGCGTGGTATCCGACGCCCTTCAGTGTCCGAGTGCCAGTCCTGGAATGTGGAGATGTATGTGTTAGAAGGTCACAGACCAAAGCGCTGGTAAAGCGCCATGGCAGAAGATGAGAGAGGAGACCTACAGTTTCTGAATCCCAATCATTGTCGAGCTTGTGTGAATGGTTGTGGAGCTGGGCGAGAGCAGTAGCAGCAGGAAGGATGGATGAGCCTGTTACATATAAGTTAGGGTTAGTAATTGCCGTAATTGATATGGGTAAATGGGAAGCAATCCCCGCACAAAGGACTAAGAGTCGGCGCCAAAAGGGATTTTTCCGCGAAGAAAAAAAAAAAAAAAAGACAGACGTGGGAAGTGTAGTACTAGCGAGGTAAGGTAGCTGTGGTGAGGGTAAAATGGAACGCACCTTGTTGTGGAGGGGGAACCGAGGTTGGCTGGGACTGGGGCGGGCGTTCAGAAGGTGGTGTGTTGATCATGAGCAGAAAGCTCTCTTCAGTGGCTGGGAGCTTGGAAATATAGTGCTCCGGGTGAGCTCTGCGAATGTGCTCTTGCATTGAGCGATATCGTTTTTCCTGGACAGAGGGATGAGTGGTCAGCAAGCGCACATGGAAGAAGCTACTTGGGAGGAGTGGGTTTGAGAGAGCGATTGCATGCATTGCTTTGAGAGGGTCCGCAAGTGAGAGCTTCGCTCTTTTGTCCTCAGTTCAAGTTTGCGACAAGCAATCGATAAGGCAAACGACCGAAGCTGTTCTGGGCGGTAGGGATATGGTTGACAAATGGAGGGGATCCATGGAGGTGTAAAAGGCTGGTAGCGAAATCAGGCGGGGGCCAGGGAGAGAAAAAGAGGAAAAGCACTTACGCCGACACATCTTTTGCGACAACTGGAGCCATCTTGGTTTCTTAACGGGCAGACGACTTCGTTATTGGTGTCGGTGATTGAGAACGACGATGTCAAAGACGTTCGGGGTGGCATCGTTAGCCCCACCATGGAGAAGGAAGCGTTATGAGAGATTTGTGCGCCGGGCGCAAAAGAGGGCAGTGCGAAGAACGGAGAAGAGAACAAGATTCGTGGGAATGTTGTTTCGCGGGTGGCGTGCTAAGTGAAAGGTATAGATGGAGCTATACGTAGATAATGCCGGCAACTGAGGTGTTATCGTAGGTTTTGAAGCTTGATCAAGAAAGCGGTGACGACGATAGAGGGCGGCCAGGAGGGGCGACGGTGCGATAAAAGATACGGGTGTGACTGCGATAGTATAGGAGTATATATAAGAGAAAGGAAGCAGGGAGAAGTAGGGTCGACTATCGATAGCGACGAGTCTGGACAATTGTGACGATTTTGCTTTGGAGAGGGCTTCCACAGGTGTGAGAAGACGAGTTGGAGCAATGGTGGATAAGAAATCGAGACAATCTGTTATCGAAGCTCTGGCAGAAGATAAGCTTTAGATAAAAAAAAAGAAAGCTCCAAGAAGAATACGGCAGAATTGGGACTGAAGAGAGTAAAGTATGTTCGAGACGAGAGAGATCAAAGAGCCAGAGCAGAAAGAAGAACTGATGACGGGATAAAAAAGAAGAAGAAGCGAGAAAAGCTTCTAGGTATTTTGGAATTTACGATTTGTGGGTGGTGGGTGAAAAGAGGAGGAAAAGGATTTTGGGGTCAGATAAGACTGCACCACAAGGAGACGGAAGGAGGATAAAGATAAGAAGAACCAGGACCGGGAGGGAAGAAGAATAAAGAGACAAGAAACAGTGTGGCTGAAGAAAAACGAAGAGAGATAGTGAGGATAGGAGTGTAAGAGAAGAGAAGGAAAGAGGAAGAAAAGGAAGAAGAGACGAAGAGGAAAGGATGAAAAGATGACCGAGGACTGGCTGCAGGAAAAAGAGCCAATAACGACCGACTCGAAAACTGGCGGCAATGGCGAATGACCAGGACGTAAAAAGCAGGATGCTTGGTCTTCTAGATTAGGAAGCAATGTATACGGTACAAGTCTTTAAAGGGAACTAAGATCAACCAAGCAGTCCAGAACAAGTGGAAGGAGATAGAGAAGAGAGAGGGAAAGAGCTATGGGGGTGTGTGGGAGTGCAAAAAAAAAAAGAAAAAAAAAAGGAAAAGAACCAAAAAAGTTGTGGGAAGGAAGAACGGAGGAGGAAGAAAAAAAAATGCGAGGGTGGGTGGGTATGGTTGGCAGCTTCCTCTATCTTTAAAGATTAAGCTGTCTCTTTCGAGAGCTTTGGGAGAAAAGTCTGACGAGAAAAAAGAGAAAAAAAGGCGGGTGAGGGGAGGGGGGGTGTTGAGAGGAAAGGAAGGAGAGACCGGGGGGGGAAGAAGACGATAGAGTGAGTAAGGAAGGACAGACCCAGTTGAGCAATACCCTCTGTGCTCGTTCTTTCTCTCGGTGGCTTGCTTGTAACTTCTGCTCCAGCTCTACCGTCTTACGGGTGTGTGGTCCGTGACAAAAAAACAGGTTTTCTGGCAAAGCCAAGGATGTGCGCTCCTCCCTCATTCGGTGTAACTGGAAAGAAAGGAAGAAAGAGCAGAAAAAGGAAACAGCGGGTGACTACTGCCTCTCTCTTCTTCTCCTCGTTTTTGTGTGTCAGAGCTGGGCTCTCCGGGTGGGCGGGCAGTGCTTTTCTTTCTTCCTCTCTTTTCTTGTTTGCTACGACATTGGGATGTGTGTGTGTGTGTGTGTGTGGTTCGGTATCGCTTCTTCCTCGCACCGGACTCACTCGCACCGGGTTTGGGGGACCTTCTCTTTACCCTCGAAGCACATGATACGTCTGTTCGTTTTTCCCATTCACATCCATCCTTCGTTCCTTCCTTGTTCCCCCTTCTGCGTTCTTGCTGCTACTTGTGAATAAGCTTTGAACTCGGAAGGAGGGGCGTGTGCTCGGCCATGAAACTGCAGGGGGGTTTCGTTAATGCAGCCATCCTATAAGTGAGTTGCAATGTACCGTACAGTATGGTTGAGTACTGTACGGTACATGGCGCCGGCACCCCGAGTAAGAGGAGGAGAAGCTGACGCCCCCCTCACTGATGCACACGATATTGCTGTACATGAGCAGCAGTGGTGTTTTTCCTTTCTTCACTGCCTCAGACGAGACACACGCAGCAAGCTTAGAGCCGGAGCTTGGGCTGATGCAGGAAAAGCATGGCAAAAAGGAAGGAAACGACAGAGAGCACGGAAACCACACCACTGGGTATTCCTGGAAGCGGCGAATGTGGCGTTTTGCCTCCCTCCCCTCTCAAGAAGAGCTATTAATATTTTGCTGGGTCGGAGCTGGATAAAGAACATCCAGTCGTCAGTAGACAATGACACCGAAGAAGTAGCTTGTACCTCTCTCTCTCGACAACATTTTGCCTGCTGCTATCTACCCTTTCGACGGACGACTTACAGCTTTGGAATGGAGCCATTTGCTAGTGCGCGGAGCTTGGAGAGCTAACACCGCCCAAGTTCAAAGCTACGACGGCTAGTTAAGGAGGTCGGTGGATGTGGGAAAACGTGAATCAAGCAACAAGACAAAACCACCCGAAAATGGACAGACCAGACGAAGTGGTTTTTATCGATAAAGATCCCAAGCAAAAGGGATGGGTCTGATTGCTATCCATACCTGCCCGATCTTATGCAGGGAGATGGATGGGCTTGAGTTTTGTATTTTATTTTATATTGTATTGTATTAAGCCCAAAACAGCACACCCCTCTCCAGTACATAGAGATCGATGCAGACACTTTACCCGCAAGAAGAGAGGTCACAAGCAATATACCTACAACCTACAGCGAGCTACGTGGACAAGGACACGTCGTCGAGGACGAACAGCTCACCACCGAAACGCCGGACTGTAATTTCATTTTTGCTGATGTTTCTTTCGGTGAGGCGGGGGTTTGGGCCTGCATAAAAGAACTTTTTTCTTCTTCTTCCTTTCAAGATAAAGACCCGAGAGGGGAAAAGCGAGCAGGGACCTTCCCAGTTCAAGCTTCGCGCGGCACGGTGGGCGGGTTGATTGTTTCTAAGGCGAAGAGATCGGGCGGTTTGAAAAACCACCTAGAGAATGACCATGGAAGGGCAGAAGAAGGGACGTGGTGCACAGGCACTTGTGAGCGGAGGGCATTGAGGGATGCACATTTGTGGTGTCAAAGGTGACTTGGACGATGTGCTTGTCCCTCGACAAAGCGGCCGGCGTGACCAGGGCACATACACACACATACACTGGGCCAGAGCACCGTACCGTAGCCAAAAGCCGGGAGCCGTAACTGGAGCTCTTTGAGATACCAAATAATGTGAAACGTGGTTGGTGGGTGGGTTAAGCACCACGGATAACCACCAGCACAGACACTACTATATCATTTTTTTCTCTTTGCTTTTTGCTATCAGCGCCACCACCGCCTCCACCGAGCTATTCAAGCACGTATTCCTCAGAGAAGCCCGATTGAAAGTCGAAAAGTTGCGCGGTGGCAAAAGGTACGGGGGAGATTGACCCCACATGGCGAAATCGAGTTGTCGCCCCGAGAGAGAAATGTGCAGCGTGGTGGCCTTAACACACCTGGATTTGCATCCCGACCGACTGGCGTATCGGGGTTGCCGATAAGAACTCGGGGCGTTCGTTGGTCCAGTGCAGGAACAGCAGAGACAGAGCTAGATAGCATAGCATTGACGCACTGGACGGCAATTTCAAGCTTGAAGTCTTTCGCTCTCTTCATCTCTCAATTCCCAAAAGGAAGCTCGAGTAGCCGTGTGCATGTACAGTAGATGATACAAGCGATATCCCTGTAAGTAACTGCAAGGAGACATGAGTCAAGCGATTCTGCCGCCGCCGCCCTTGCCCCCCTCTCTTTACTGCTGAGGATATTTTCAATGACGATGCTGGGGCAAGGGTGGAATACTGCGAAAGAATATACGATAGGGCTCCCACGACGCATGAACACACAAAACCAAAAGCAACAGCAAAAAGACAGCCAGCCCCGGAGCCAAGCACATGAGCAGTCCATGCTGTACCCGTGACCTCGTGTGTGGATAGCTGGGTACTGGTACCTCTGAGCTTCATTGGCGGTGAACGTCAGTATAAGTACCACAGCCGCCGCCGACCCAGCTCCACACAGGAAAAAGATGTCGTATGGTCGAGAGGTCAGGGTGGCTCTGGAAGGTACTGGGTACATGGGGGGGCGTGTGGTGGGTGCGAAGCTACCCCAGAATGGGACCAACGCCTAACGAAGGAACTTTACTTAGCCGGGTCTATAAAAGCATGTGAAGTACCGGGGACATGCACGCACTACTAAGAGACAGACTAGCGAGCAGAGAGAAGCTCGACGAATAGCTACTTCGTTCTTCCTACAGAGATTATATTTCCTTTTGCATGACTAAAAGAGCAGCTGGCTTCTTTCCAAGTCAAGACAAGAGCCGGAAAGAACGCACACCCACGATGGATTCTTTCCTGCCCATGTAAGACATGATGGCGTTGTTTCCCACACAACCTGCCACAGGTACATGACTCCAGCTAGCTGCTCCTGCACCTTCCCTCCACTCTCATGACAAGGATTAGATAAGTGCATGCAACTACCGAGTTTGTGCTTTCTTTCTTTTCCTTCTTTGATTTGAAAGGAAACTGATAAGCCCTAAAGCTTTCGGTGGGCCGAATCAGGGAAGGAATCGAGAGCCACAAAATCAGTAGGGAAAAAAGGAGAAAAATGTTGTGCTGGTCGATGGTAATGTGGTCATGTGGGAGATAGACAGGCAAGCTTCCAAAGGTTATATGTGACTCCACAAACTGGAGCTCCACGCAAAAGTCGACTGGCTCGATGCTTCGCCGCCCAACCACCAAGAAAAAGACTGGCCCCAACCACCACCACGGAGTTTTCGACTACATGCACAACTTCCTCCTCGATATAGCTTCGTTGATATTATCACTAGACGCTGCGTGCTATAGGGTCCCGTTGAGTCACTGACACGATAGTCGGCAATCCCGGCTTCTCTTTTCGTCTCCCCTCGGTTTAGACAGACCACAATCAAAAAGGTCTCACCCAAACGCAAGAAATCCAAGACACCGCCGAATTCGGGACTTGGACTAATGCAATCCTACCAAACCAAGGTCCCCGCGACCTTCAAAATAGGGAGAAAGAGAAGCTTGGGCGTGCAAAGAAGGTTGAAGCTTCATTGGAGCGTTGAGCGTGTCCAATTGGAGCCGGCTCTGGCCCATGTGGAAAGAAACGAAGCAGACGAAGAAAAAAAAAAACCAGAGACAACCTGATGAAATGATGCTTCTAGCCTCCCATCGGGACCTGAACTGCGTCACACTGTCCCCCTCGCAGAAAAAAAGAAAAGTGGCCGATGAAGAGCTGGAGCTTGGCCTCCTTGCTTGCTGCTGCTTTCCAATGACGTCTACCCACATCTGCTGACATGTTCAGCCCCCCTCCGACAGAAGCCCTGCAGATCATCATGGCTGTGGCAGCAGTTTTTCGTTCAATGTGGGCGGGGGAAACAAACGCACTCTGAGGATAACTATTGCCGTGTCAGTCACTATGATCTCTCTCGTGGTTTGCATTTGGCTGATATCAGGATTGACTGATCGCTTCGGCTATATTCGGCAGAGACATTGCTTTATATCTCACGTATCCGGATATGCGAACGCCGGCGATGGTCGAAGGCGAGTGAGATGCCACCGAAGAAAAAGAAAATGGCTCGTTGGCTCCTCAATTGCGCCATCCCGGGGATATGCTACATGCTCGTGGCCACACGAAGAAACCCTCTCTACGCTGCGATCTGATATCGTTGAACCCCCCAAGAAAACGGCTGTCTTGTTCACAGGGCACAAACACACGCAAAACTTGGCACACACACACACACACACACACACACACACACACACACACACACACACACACACACACACACACNCCGGATATGCGAACGCCGGCGATGGTCGAAGGCGAGTGAGATGCCACCGAAGAAAAAGAAAATGGCTCGTTGGCTCCTCAATTGCGCCATCCCGGGGATATGCTACATGCTCGTGGCCACACGAAGAAACCCTCTCTACGCTGCGATCTGATATCGTTGAACCCCCCAAGAAAACGGCTGTCTTGTTCACAGGGCACAAACACACGCAAAACTTGGCACACACACACACACACACACACACACACAGACTCACGCAACTTAAACCTACCCCGGCCACGATAAAACATGGAGTGTGTCGCACCCTTCGTGCACAGACCTTGGCTGGCACCCCAGGATCACACTGTTGTTGGTTCACCGCCTTTGGAGGGGGACACTGAGCTTGTCTTGTGAGAAAGGCAAACGGGAACTGCTAGGCCCCTTTTTTTTTTCCTTTTAAAAAAAACAACCCAAGAAGAAACATCCTGAACGCTTCGACTGTGGCTTTTCGGCTGTTCCACGGCTGGGCTCCCAGCACGGAGCGGAGAATCTTCAACGCTGGCCTCCGACCTTGTTTCTGAAACTAACCTACCATCTGAGAGTATCTCCAGTACAGTGCTTCCACTGCCTGTGAGTGCCCTTTACCGGAGCCCACTCTGTTCCTGTCTCGGCGGATCTGGGATGATTCGATTCACCTTGTTTCGAGGGCCTCGAAGGTCAACACACCGTGCGTCCTGGCGTCGGCCTTCCGTCCGGAGTACCTGCAACGGTGCGCCTGGACCTGGGCCCCGTTACTGTCCCTCTCACCCGGGATCCGGCTTGTGGCTGTACGGGGAAAATCTGCCCGTCCCCACGCGTAGGTAGTATGTAGATCTTCTACCCGGCCGCTACGGCTGGCCTTGGTGGCCGGGAGGGAAAACCTGAGTGATATCAAAGACAAGCTCGGACTTAACACGCGCGGGACCTAGCATTGGCATGGCGGACGATGTAGACAATAACTCCGATGGCTTGCGGATCTGCGTATATATATCGGTTGATGGATGGATCTCGATCTGGATTCTTCTTACGCGTGGGTGTGGCGGCATACCTCTTTTAACAAGACTGTTCTCCTCGGCCTTTGAGCTGGGTGCCTTTCGCGTCTGTTTGGTTCATGAACGTACGGTATTCCTTCCAGTACTGAGCCGACCGCCGACCACGACACACACAGACACATACCCGCCGACAACCACCAACGACACCCAGCACATCAGCCGAACACCCACACACCTCCTCCCGCCCGCCCTACACACCTTCCTCTCCGCCCTCCCCCCCAACTTCCTCCTCACCCTCGTCCGCATACATTGCCCCGCTTCCTCCCGCGCCAACGCGCCCCCCCCCCNCCCCCGCCTCGCTCGTCTCCTCGCCGCACGGCATCTCCTTCCCGCAGCCCCGAGCCGTGGGCCGCCACCCCCACCTAGGTCCGCCGAGCGCGCGCTGCCGCTGACGGCCCTGCTGCACTGCTTCGAAGAGGTGTCCGCAGCCGTGGTGGGTCGGCGGCGGAACTATCAGCACGGACATGCTCCCGCGGACCGCGCGAGATTGCGGCCGCGGTCGCGGCTGCTGGTGCGGGCGGGGCAGAAGGCGGGGAGGGAGAGCGACAGGCGCGTGCGGGGGCCACGGCGCGGCTGCGTGCGCTTGTGCGGACTCTGCCGGATCCCCGGAGTCTTGCTCGGCGGGGACACCTGTCCCCGACCACTGCTGCTGTCGTGGCAGCTCAAGGTCGCCGAAAGCTGTGACCGTCAACGGCTCCACGGGCGCTGCGTGGAGGTGGTTGCCGGTGCCGGGCTGCTCGGGACTATGGAGATCTCCGAAGGCGCGCCGGAACTGCGGCGGTTGATATCGGCCGGGTTGTCTTGAACGTCTCACCCCCTGCTGTTCTTTTCCTTTCTTCGATTTTGCCGTTGCGTCGATTCTGGTTTCTTCTGGGTTATGTGTACGACTTGCTTTCCGGGGTGGCTGGATTACCGCCTCTTTTTACTTAAAGATTGATGACTGTGCTCTCTTCTGTGGTATCTTTGGGACGATTCGGCGCTTTCAATGATCTGTCTAGTTCAATCTAGTTCCTAATTGAGGAACTTGTGTATCACATTACTTACATGCAAGAAATGACATCAATCACCGAAAGAAACACAACATACAACCCGACGTAGCAGGAAAACAGGGTAACTCTCTTCAGAGTTCAAGATATCATAAATGCAGTTGAAAGCGAAGCACAAGGCCAACAAAAACCACGGGCTGGCACGAGCCCCCCCGGGACTCACAGGCCAGTACGAACAGAAGGGGGAAAACAGCTCATGGCCCCAAAAGGAGGAAAACACAGCTGGATGATTACCGCAGCAGAAACCCGTTACTTCAGCTGCTTCAGAATCTCAATCAAAAAGTTCTCAAAGCTGAGGGTGATGTAGCCGTCGCGGTCCTCGTCGTACTTCTTGAACACATCGGTCATGCGCTTCAGCGAGATGCAGCTCTGCACAAACAGGTCGAAGCTCATGACGCCCTGGCCGCGCTTGTCGTACGTGTTAAACAGCAGCTCAACAAAGGACGGCGACAGACGGTAGCGGAAGGCCACCAGTGCGTTGCTGAACTCGGGCAGCGAGATGTTACCGCTGCGGTCGACGTCGAAGCGGTCGAACAGCGTGCGCCAGCTGGCCAGGAACGACCACAGGCCGCAGAACTCGTCGAAGCCAATGGTGCCGCTCCGGTCCGAGTCGAACATGCGGATCATCATGTTAACGGTCTGCGGGTCGAACGACGTCCAGTCACCGTTGACGAGGGCGGCGCGTAGTTCCTTTTCCGACAGTTGGCCGGTTCCTGCAAGCCCGCTTGTTAGTACTATGTAGGGATTGAAGTTTTGGGGTCGGAGGTTGGAAACTGGTTTCATCGTGATTCGCTATTACGCTGCGTAGCATCGGTGGTGTGCATGTGCATGCATAAGATGAAAACAGCAGGGAAGCGTTCGGGGACCCTTGGCCCCCACCCCACGTGAGTACCGTACCACAAGAAGTAGGACCGAGACCCAGTGCAGCAGAACGACGCCACAAAAGTTGGGCCAGGCGATTCGGGAACAAAATGATGGGGGGGGTGTTTATGTGTGTGAAAACTAACCATCCTTATCAACGGCCCGGAACAGCGGCAACAAGGTCGGATCGGCACCGGCGGCGGTGGAGACATCGGGCGACGGCGGCGGCTTCATGGAGCCGGACGACGAGCGATGGGTGGAGGCGATCGGCGGCGGAGACATGGCGCCGTAGGTATCGTGGTGGGGGCTCAGGCGCTGTGGCGGCTGTTGTGGGCGGTCGTAGTGTTGCGGACGGGCAGAGTCGGCGCGGGGCAAGGGCGACTGGGAGGCTTGTTGTGAGGGCCGTGGGGTATTGCTTATTTTCTGCAGGTCGCGTGGTCAGCAGCTTGTTAGTGAGGCGGAGGGGAGAGACAGAAAGGCAACATGTGTGACGACAGAAAGGGAAAGCGAGACACCACCACACCACAGACGAACAGACAAACACGGCCGCGACTGCCAAACAGGGTCACGGCTGGTCAGTCTGACGCATGCTCGCACGTGTCTTAGGCCGAGAGAAAGCTAGACCACGCAAAGCTATGACGACGGCTGTGTGTCTTCCGGCCTGTTCTCGGTGAGAGGATTGCGTGTGCCTGTCTGGAAGAAGGTGTCGCGCAAGTCGGTGCAACAAGAGGGGAGAGAAGGCAGCAAAACGTACATTTTCCGGCTCGGCGAACCTAGAGGAAGGAAGTAGAGAGAGTGCAAGTTAGAAGACAAAGCTCACACACTTTCACCTCAGCATAGATAGATATAGATTGAGAGGTGCGTTTCGCGGGGTGGAACCCCGGAGCCGACCAGGAAAGACAGAGAGACACTTGAGGTGGCAAATGCAGGTCTACACAATGGTGGAACACTAACCTGGGGAGCTCGTCCGGGTTGTAAGGTCTGTTGTAAGCCATTGTGGGGAGGGTGAGTTTGGCGGCGGGTATCAAAGACAGAGAAGGAGAAACACAGAGTCTCGTTTTTGCGAAGACAGCGATCAGTGAAGAGAAAGGGTGGTAAAGTTGACGTAGAAGGAAAGAAAAAAAAGGATGCTCGTTAAAGGACAAGAAAGTGGATCGAGGGGTAGCTTTGAGAAACCCTAAAACGATGGATATCTGACTAGATTTGACAAGGCCGTAACAAGCACATACAATGGGATCTGGGGATAGATAGTAGAGAGATCAGAGAGACACAGAACAGAAAGAAGAGAAGAGATGAAGACGGAGAGGGGGGAAGAAGAGGAAGAAGGGCAGAAATGGGCAAGGGACCGAGCTGTTGTTATATCGAAGAACTGGGGGGGGACAAGGAAACGGAAAAGGACCCTTGTTGCGAGGAGTCGTAAGCTAGCAGGAGGGAAAAGGAAAGCCCACACAGTGAGCAGGGAAACCTAGGACAAACAGAGAATGCAGTACTGTGACTGTATGTAGTATGTATGAGGGACGTGCGGACTGTTTGACAACAGACGAGATGTTGGATGTTTGGGACTGGAGACAAAAAACGATGCAAAAAGGAAGAAGACAAAAATATGCAAAGGACTGAAATCCCAAACAGGGGCTCGAAACAAGATCACAAGCGCTGGTATGTTGGATAAGGAGGAAGGAAGGAGGGACAGACAGACAAAGTACAGTATTCATAAAGCGGGGGGTTTTCATTTTAGTGTGCAGCAGTGAGAGAGAGAGAGATGCACTTAACGGGGGAGGGGAGACATCCATCAAGTTCAGCCCTCTTTCTGTCCCCCCCCTTCTCGATCGGGTGGTATCAAGAGTCGGGTCGGAGTTTACTTCGTTAATTGCATTATCGGGGATTTTGCAATACCAGCAATGAGGCTATTCCCAACAGTCCGGTGGCACATCACAGCACGCATCTGGCCTCTGATGACACCACCACAAAAACCCTCAAAAAGTCCGCCGACGACATCCATGTACATTATTCCCGGACTCTTCGTGTATAAACTGAAGTCCAGACTTCTGCGTCTACATCTCACTACGACGGGCTGAACCCACGACCGGGTCTCCCGTCCGTCGATCAAACAACCCTACTCTGTAAGCGCCTCCGTCATCGGCCCGCCAGCAGAGATGATTTGCATCTTGTGGGTGTCTGTGTTCGTCGGTATGTTCAGAGACTCAAGCTCGCTGTACATGCGCTGTGTGTGCCGCGGAATCCTGTCGGATCTTAACCGAACCCTGACGGCGGACCATCCTGCCAGACCGCACGGGAACGAGACATGCTGGCCTCAGACAGGCCACGCGGGCGGGCGGGCAGGCGGGCCAGATATGCAACCGTTGCTATTGTTACATACTATGTACTCAGTCAGTACTCGCCAATTACCGCTTCACCACCACTGTCAATTTACATCACTGTCAAGTTACATGTACGTGGAACCAACACGGCGGTAAGGCTGCAGCAACACCACTCCGTAGAGAAAAGAAAAAACCAAAAAGGGCATCTACATTGTCATTTATCCCTGGCCAGCTGCAACCTGTAAATTGAGGCTTCTACTCATGATGGCCTGTGAGTACGAAGAACCGAGGCGAGGCGAGCGGCGTCAAGAAACGACAAAAGAAGAAGAAAAAATCCCAAAATAACCTCATCGCTAACTCTCATTCCCTCGCTAATGTTTGTCGTATACTCGTAAAATGGTCTACCAATAGTGGATGCTTGCAGACAAATCAAAGACCCTACCCACCATTACTCTTTTTGGTACCTGTTTCTAGTGGCCCGCCCCCTCTTCCCCTCCCGGTGCCGAAGTCCCGGGTCGGCTTCCAATTTGCCGGCACGGCCAGGGCCGGCCCTTTCACCCTCTGAACTCCCATCACGCCTCCCGGACCGCATTTATTCGCCCTCCTCTGGTGACCTACTTACGTTCAGGCCGACACATAACCTGGAGGTAAACCGGTGCCTGTAGTCTACTACAGCTATAGCGTCATGGCGCCCCTAAACTCCGTTCGTGCCTGGCCTGGCGGAACGCCCCACTGGATTTGTCAGAACGACGATTTTTTGTCTTTTTAATCAACGTCCCCGTGTCAACTTTTCTCGTCCGCCGTACCGTGCCGTCGAGGATGTCCCCGCCCAACATCTTCTCTCCGTATCTCTGTGAACTGCTAGACCCCCCTCCGGAAAGCCCTCTATCCCGACCTCCAGTTGCCCTCTTCAACCCCCCTCTCCGCTAACCACACACGCCTAAGCTCACCTCCACCGAGCCTTTCGTCGCGTTGTTCCCGGCGCAAACGCAACCAACCCCCCCGGGCTCCTGGCTCCTGGCTCCCGGCTCCGCATCGCTCTTCTTCCGTCCGTGCCCCCCTCGCTTGCGGACCACCTCCCCGTCCCTCTTCTGCCTTTTCACCCATCTCGGCGCAGGAACTCTAGTATCCCTGATTCCACCAAAGGAAGAAACCACAACGAAGGGTCGGGGAAAGTCCGGGATATAAGGCCTCTCCTCGCCATGGCCGACGACCTCACCACCCACAACGACGAGTTTTGGCTCTTTGGCTACGGGTACTGTCCCATTCATGTAGAATACGTGTCCCGGCTCGCGTATATGATAAACAGCTAACCACATCTGCCACTCTAGGAGCTTGATATGGAAACCCCCTCCGCACTTCGGTACTCTCCCCCCATCCATCCCCTCTCTTCCTCCTTTCCCCCTCCCCTGTCCATCCTGAGCTCAGTCCCGCTTCCGACACTCTAAAAACGCAAAGCTCAACCCCCCCCTGTTTATTCCCCTGCAATCCCCGCTGCTCGTGGGCACATGTGTCGTCATCTGTGTTGTTCACAACCCCCGGCCTACGCCCGGACGCCACCTCCGCCGACCCGCCGGAGCTGCCCCGGACCGCTCCGGGGACCGCACTGGGCCCACCTTCCGACTACACCCCCCTCGAACCGTCTGCACTCATCGCCCGAACAGTTCAGAAATAACTAACACCAAGCTGTCTCCCAGATAAACGCATCCCGGGCTACGTGACCGGCTACGTCCGCCGTTTCTGGCAGGCCAGGTACGTCTGATTCCATCTTCCCCCCATTCAAGTTAAGGCCTGGAAACAAGACTAACCCCCCCCAAGCGAAGACCACCGCGGCACCCCCGCCGCCCCAGGCCGGGTAGTAACCCTGATCGACCGCACCCACTGGGCCACGCTCGCCGACACCTTCCACGCCGCCCCGGACCGCGTGTACGGCGTGGCCTACCGCATCCGCGCCGCCAAGGTCGCCGAGGTCAAGGAGTACCTCGACATCCGCGAGGTCAACGGCTACTCCATCCACTACGCCCCGTTCCACCCGCTGCCCACCGCGTCGTCCGCTTCCTCCACCTCCACCGCTACTGCTACTAGCGCCGCTGGTGAACCCCCCGCCAAGCTAGAACCCGACCGTCACCACCCAATCCGCACCCTGGTGTACATCGGCACCCCCGACAACGCCCAGTTCGTCGGCCCCCAACCGCCCCAATACCTCGCTGAACACATCGCCAGGAGCGTCGGCGCCAGCGGCCACAACGCTGATTACCTGCTCGGTCTCGAACAGGCCCTGCGCGCCATGGACGAGGCCGCTGCCGTTGCCGTCGCCGCCACTGCCGCTACGGCAACTGCCGCAACGTCGGGGTCTGAATCCTTTGGAATTCTTGACGACCACGTGGCTGATCTGGCTGCCCGCGTGCGGGCCCTTGGGTATGGTGCTCGGGGGTAAATGAGAGTGTAATGACCATCTAGAACTTTTCCTTGCATAGCTGTGTCTTTGAGCAATACCATCTAGATAGCGTTAAGCATGAATTCTTAAATATAGCATTACCCTCGCTCAAGCTATCGGTTCATCACTTGGATAGTTCACCCCTAGGTCCCCTTAAATGAGGAAAGGAGGCCTGTTCGAAGTCACTAGAAGGTCCAGACAATCACGCGATGCATCTCATAGAAAAAGAACCAGGTGTTAGACAAATAGCCGACCTGTTTTTACCTCCCCTTATAATACCCTGTGCTGCCAGTTATTGGAGTACCATTGCCAGATCCCACCGTTTCCGTGTATTCCCTGCATATCCCAGTTTCCATAAGCACCCATATTTCGATGTACCATAATCTCTTCTTCGTCGAGTTCCTGCAGACGAAAAGTATGTCCCCAGATATAAGAAAACAGCAACATGTAAGAGAAAATCAAGCAATAAAAGAAGAAAAGATAAAAAGACGAAGGAAATAAGCAAGTCAAGAATCCGAATAGCAGTAGCAGTTGATTCACACAAATAAGAAGACAAGGTGCAGGAGTGCAGAGAAGCCAAAGAAGCAAGAACAAGAAAAGAAAGAGAAAAACTCCGCCCTGCAGCACATCCGATAGAGCCCAGTAATCACAGTGGACTGTGGAGGGTATCATATATCCTGTCCCAGAAAACCCTAGTATTCCACCCATCTCTAATCATCGTACAGCAAATTCAGCATGAAAACACGCTTCACATCCGAATCTTCCGGTGCATGGTCAGTCAATATGCACTGAATAGCATTTTGGTTGGGTCTTCTTTCTTCACCAATGTCATCGCACTAGACAATAGTGTCTTTCGTTCCAGTTGTTATTTCGGCGCATGATGTGGCCACATGAAGCTCGGAGGCAAGCATGCGGGGGAGAAGAGGGGTCGGCATGAGGGAAGAAATATAAAGGACTAAGAATAAAAAAAAGGGGTAAGAAACTGTTGCTGCGATTGATATCGTTTGTGATCATCCATGCTGGGAGTTAGCAAGGATGTGAAGTGAAGGAAGGATGAAGGATCGGGTTTTGTCCTCGGACATTTCTGGGAACAGAGAACCTCTTCATCTCGACGCCGATCTAAAATCCGCGTCCGCCTTGGGGAGGGTGGTGGGGATGCTGGCCGGGGTGGCCTCCGGACTGGTCCATATACGGTTGCGCAACTTGGTAACCTGAAGGGTATCCTGATGAAAAGTTAGTTACGTGTCACTGTTGCACATGGTTCAAGATGTGAACTGGTTCAGCATACCTTGCCCCGCGCCTCCGGCATATCCTTGGTTAGCGGGATAGCCGCGACCGTAACCGCCCTGTTGCTGGTACATGCCAGGGCCTGCACCTCCCATAGGGTACATCTGCTGGGGAGCACCGTATGACTGCATGTTAGAGAATCCACCACGGCCCCCGTATCCAGGGCCAGGGCTTCCTCCCCGACCGCCGAAGCCGCCGCCGCCACCACCACCGCCGCCTCTGGGGCCGTTGTCTGATGCTCGATCAACCCGGATCGTCCGCCCGTCAAATCTATCGGCAGAAAGAACAAGCGCAATGGTTAGTACCTCGGTCCTAAGAACAGCACGGGGAACCTTGTCGCGGTAGAAGTGCATACTCGACATTGTTCATAGCATTAATCGCTTTCAGGGCATCCGCTTCCTGGATGTAGCGCACAAAGCCGAATCCTCGGCTCCGGCCAGTGTCCCGGTCCTTGACAACAACCTTCAGAAGAACAGACATGTTAGAGACATTGCATGTTTTCACGGTGAGTTCGAAATATGGGCAAGAACATACCGCTTCCTCCACGGGGCCGAACTCCTCAAACTTCTGGCGAAGAGTTGCCTCCTCCGTATGCCACGCAAGGCCACTAGTTGGTCGTTAGGGCGGGAAACATCGAAGAAGACCATTCAAAAAGCCTCAGATAGTACTTTCTTACCCAATGAAAAGTTTCGCCATTGTTGTGGAGAGAGCTTCCAGATACGCCGTTGGCAAGAAGACAGGCTATACACAAGAATGATGGTCAGTTAGCCGCAGATGATCCGACTAGTGACTACACGATGGCAGACGACGTCGAATAGCAATGTCGATGGATATGAATCGCCAGAGAAGCACAAGCCTAACGTGAAAACAGCCAGGATGAAGTGCAGGGAGTGACAGTTGAAGAAAGCGGGCAAGATGATAGATGAACTGAAGGGAAGGGAAGAGCCGAAGTATCATGTCCGGGATGATAGCCACTAGGATGATGATGGAAGCTGAAAGAACGAGTTGGCTGTCGGGGTTGGGGAGGTTTTCGTTTCCCCTCCGGTGTGTAGGAGAAAACGCTTCGAAGGTGGCCACACCCCCCAAATGCAGACACGGCACCGGAACATGACAGGACAGTGACTGAAAGAGTTTTTTTTTTCTGCATGCCCCGCCCCAAAATGAGTGATCGGCCACGAAGAACCAACAGCTCACCACACACACTCAAACACACACACACACATACGCACGCACGCACGCACTCACGCACTCACGCACACACACACACCATCTAACTTAGGGGCCAGAAAAGCCAATCAAGACACAATCAGAGACACAGGAGAGGGATAAAAGCCCATATGGGAAAGCGGGATAATCCTGGCAACCAAGCCAAGGTCGTGTGGGAATCTTTCTTTAAAGCAGCCATGGTTATGTCCGATGACTGGCGAGTTGCAGAGTTTCGGGAAGCCTGGGGAAAACGGGAGAAAGTGGGACAAGGAGGCGGGTAGTGGGAAGCACTCACATATTGTTTTTAAAATTACCGTTAGATGGTGGTAACTGAGACTTCGCGATGTTACCGTCCGGTCAAGGTTGAGCAGGAGGAATGGCACGATGATGACTGTAACACGGCAAAAGATTTCGGAAGTTCGGACACAGTGGACACAAAGTTGAGTCGTCGAGATTGGCGTTCGATCCTGAGATGGTCGATGCGGTTCTGGGCTGCGGACAGGAGTGAGTGAGTGACGTTGAGAACGAATTCAAGAGAGAGTTACTGGGATGGGGCTCAAGTTGAAAGGGTCTGGTGTCAAAGACGACAGTTGTGAGGAGGGGGACACTCGTGAGGAGGGGGGGAAAGAGTTGAAGGCACTGGGAAAGTGATGACAAAAGTCGAAGAGGCGACGAAAGGCAGACCAGAAAAAAAAAGTAAAAGCAAAGGAAGAAAAGAGGAAAAGAAGAGGAAAGAAAAATTCCCTCGGGATAGGTGATTGAAGAGGAATATATGAAGGAGAAAGAAGAAGCAGTATCAAAGAACACGAGGACGAAACGGCAAGATGGATGAATTAACAGACGATTTATAAGACAAGGAAGGTACATCTGAGACAGGGCAGTTCCTGCTGTACAAAAATAAGATAAAAAGGCAAGAGCTGGACAAGAGAAAGCGGCAACAATACGAGAGGCAAAAAATCAAGGTGCGGGTGTCTGTGTGTGTGTGTGAAGGTTATATGTGTGCATGTGAGTGTGTGTGTGCCTTGTAACTTACCTAAAGACAATACCTGCACTTATGCGTGTGTGGGGAGTGGCGGGAAGGTGCAAGTCGTCGGTGGAAGACAGCGGATGGGGAAGGAGCAGCACTAGATAAAATAAAAAAGACAGATCGAGAGGAAACGTGACTGGGATGAAGAAGCTTGTATAGGCGGGAGGGAAGGGCCGGTCTGTATAAGACAGCGAGCGTAGATGGATACTGGATGTTATGCAATGCAGTGGTCTAGGACTGTAGGGTATGGAATTCGAGACCGCAGGACAAAAAAGAAGTGGGAAGAAGGGAGGAAGAAAATAAGGGGAGAGCGAGTGAACGAAGGAGGAGAAGGACAAGAAGAGACACCCATCCCAGACCACAGCTCCAGACCTTGTCATATGCCGCTCGCAAGAAAGAACCACTCACACCAGAAAGAGTCCGCCGCAGATGCAATTGCTTGTGTGTGGAGGAGGAGGGAGGGGGGGAGGGAGGAAAACTTACTCATACATACTATGCATGAAGGTACACACATATAGTACAGTGCATGCTTCGTGCCCTCTCTCACTCCTTCCTACCTCATGTGCTTTTCTCTATGGCCAAGTTTCCCTGGGCAAGGAAGGCAGTGAAAACAATAGACAGGAAAAAAAATTAAACGCCCACTCCCCTCTTGTCCGTTTCCCACACCCCCCCCCTCCCTCACAGCCAGCAAAAAAGAGGGCGGACGTGGACCCAAACAGCAAGCTCCTGCACAAACCCAGCCAGTCTAATGAAACAACAGGAAGAACCTACTAGACACAGGGAAACAGAAGAGAAAAACTACACGTCTGAAAAAAAATGGCGAAAAAAAAGTGCGGGCGGAACTATCATATGCAAGTCTCTTCGCTTTCTGCTTTGGGACGGCAAAGAGGGGAAAAGCCGAGGTGGACGAGAACAAGAAAGAGTGATGAAGCGCATAGATAGAAGCAGTTGCAGCGGGAGGAAAGCCGGCAAAGCAGCGCAAACTTGCCACGAGGAAGTGGCTCTCTCGGTGCAGGTCGCTGGTTGGCCCTCCTGTCGTCGTCGTCATCCTATGCTAACCAACACGTTGATACGACTTGCACATATACCATAGAAGTAACGGGGGGGGTTAGTAGGAGAGAGGGGGGGATGGAAAGTCCTCTCTTCCCGCACGCAATACCGGCCTGAGAAACACTCAAAGAATAGTATGTATCGACCAGGGAGGTCTCGTAAGCAGTTTCTCAGGTTCCCGCAAATCCCCATGTCCTGAAAATCGGTAGTGAAGTCCCTAAGAACACGTCGGAAACCAAGCAAAATCGCACGCCGCGGGATTGGGTTGGGATCAGACTTACTCACATGAACTTGTCTTGTTAGTCCGCCCCTTGTCTAGTGGTAGACTAGTAGCGGTAGTCAATTAGCACGAAAAAATCACCCCAAGAATCAGAAAAAAAGGCTTGACAAGGACCAGTATTGCACCTATCCCAGCATTAAGGGGGGGCGATGGCTTCGATGACAGGCACAAACACAGGCACGGCATATGAAAGCAAATGTCACGCAGGAGGACCTCTTCTAAGCCCCAATGATCTCCCTCCCGCCCCCCGCCTTCGCTCCTCTCCTCGCATTGTTTTCCCTCCCACATTTCGTTTCCAAAGCAGAAAATAATGCACCAGCTTCAAGCCACTTGAACTTTTTGCTAGTGCGGATCAACTGCTCTTCTGTGCCCCATCCGAGCCTCGTCCCGGCTTCTCTGTGGCTGGCTTCCAGCCCGGCCTTCTGGTCCGGACAGCTCGTGGCCGTCATTCAGATGGCATGTTGTGTGTGCATACCTCCATGTGTGTACTGTATACATTTCGCTTTGTTTGCCAGTTCTGACAGCTCCTTCATGCCGTGTTTGTCAAGTCTAACACCGGAGCCAACAGGAACAATGTTTATCAATCCGTTCCGGGGTCGGCAGCGCCATCATAATCACTAACCCACTCGGGCCATTGTCCCCGATGAAGAAGATCGGACACACAAAAAAAGCAACGAAAGGAAAAGGAAGCAACCAAACTAGAACCTTTTTTTGAAAAAATCCACGAGGGCTGGACTTGCTGGCGCATTTTTGCTTGTTCTTTTCTGGCTGGACTCCCTTCGTTCGACGGTTCAATGCAAGCATACAGTAGTACCCGCCGTGATGGAGGGTCAGGAAGAGTTAGTCGGTGGAGACGGCGAGCACGACAGGACCAAGGCCAAAAAAAGAACGAACAAAAAATTCGACAATAAGGGTGGATGCACGAAGAAAAGAGGGCTTTGCTGTTTTGGGGTGACCAGATCGTCCATACAGAAATAGTGCGGTGGCCGTCTTCAATCAGTATCGCCCAGCCAAGGAAGGGGGGAAGGCAAGGAGGGGAGGGGGGTGTAAGGAAACGGCAAGGTGGGAAAAGGAACCAGGCCAGGGACATGATGTCGGAAGGCGGGTCTGGATTGGCCTTCTGCCCTCTTTTTGTCTTCTCTCGTTAGTTCGCCCACCCTTGATTATCTGCCCATGCAACATCCTCAAGCTGGAAGCCGGCCAATACCATACAGGTCGACCCTATATCATGCTTGAAGTATGCATAAGAAAGCCACATGCAGACGACTCAACCTAGAAGTTGGCCAGTTCGACGCCTGCAGGGCTATTTCAATTCATCGAGCACCCACACTCACCTCTGATTGCTCCTGCTACTCCGTAAGCACCACCGTCAGCTTGGGGGAAGAGAGAGAGAGAGAGAGAGAGAGAGAGAGGGAGAGAGAGAGAGGGAGAGAGATGATATGCCTCTCTGTTCTCGCTAATTCCTTGAATAAGGAGCCAAACGGAAGGAGAATTTAGAGCTGGCCAACAATGGAGACTAAGAACGGAATGGGGAAAGGTTGCAGAGTGGAGAGGAAAGGTTAATGCAAGGAGGATACGTAATGCTCACAAGAACAACAGAAAGTTGCAGGAGACTTTTTGGTGTTCACCTCGTTCACTTCAGTGCAGCATGGCTAGCAGGAAGAACCATGCAAGTGCATTTTGCAGCTCGGCCAGTCGGCTTTGTCGATGCTCGGTGATTTTGGCCTCTTTAGATGCAACCGTTCGTGTCAACCCTCCACATATGACCAGCCGCCCCCCGAGTTGGGCTGTCCGCAGGATGTGGTTGGTTGAATCGGCTGTCTGGTTGGTTGGTCATTATGGAGACAAAATCCCGTTCATCCCTCCCTTGTCTCTCTTGTTCTTCTAAGCCTCCTCCTCTTCCCCCCCGCTTCCCCTTTTTTTTCGGGGTGGGTTGTCCATCATTCAGCACTGTTAGATCTCCTCTTTCTTGCCGCCCACCTGCACTGGACTGTCCTGGCCCGGCTCCGATCCGGCCAAGGCCTGGCCATAATGATAATCCTGTCTCGTGTTCCTAGCGTCACGAAGCATGTGTCCATCCGCCTGAAAGAACCATGTGGTCAGCACATGAGCGGAAAGCCAGTCAATGCCATGTCCCAGCGCCTACCAGCCCAGTTCTCTCCGATCGGCACGTCGATATCCTATTTGGGTATAGAACCTATAGCATCAGTAGTATAAACGCTGATAATGAATCCACAATGCATGTCTGCCCGTCCTTCGGTGTGCTCCGTCTGTTAGGCATTCCCGTTCACCCCGCCCCTATACACTACATATATGTGTATGTTGCCAAGGGCTGAAGGGGATGAAGATCAGCCATGAGCTCACAAAAGACCGAAAGGAAACGATCGTCAGCCGGTCAATCCAGAGGAGACTTACCAGTAATTGGTGTTTTTGGTACCCCCCCTCTCTCAAGAAAAAAAAATCCCGACCAGAAGGTTTTATATCCGGCCTCAGAGACCGAGCCCTGGAAGAGTGGTGGCACTGTCCCTCTCAAACAGGCATCAAACAATGCAAACCCTTCGTATATAATTCGGTGGTTGATCGTTTCCAAGCCCCCTGTCGTGTCTGCAGATCTTTGTTTGCTGTTTTAAACTGGTCTGCTCCATATTTCCCGGGGCTGCCGCCGACCGTTTGCTGTTGGGACAACCAGTTCGGCCATAGGTAGAGTACGTGTGTGTGCACACAGTGCCATCTCCTATACAGCACCTAACTCGACTGGCACTCCGGGAAATTCCACACCTGGGTGATGGTTCAAATGTCATGTCGGCTGCCAAAGAAGGGCATATTCGTCAGTGTGTATTCATAGTGCATTCGCTTTTGCTGAACAAAGCCTTAGGGCGCATATGCTTCGACCCTTCAATATCTCCTGCATGTGGGCGAGGGTATTAAACACCTACCTGCATCCGTAGCTGGCCTTCTTCGGACTTTCCGTTCAGCCCCTCCTCATAATCCCTCGCCACGCAACTCAAGGCATGCTGACCTGACCTCCACGCACACTCCAGAATCTGCACAGACTTAGCAAGGATAATAAATATTCGTCGATTCTGGTTAAAGCATGCCCGCTCGCTAGTCGCATATCAGCACAGCTGTCACACACCAGTTAGTGAGTGTCAGGGGAGGGATAGAACGGAATCACCTCCTTATACGTATGTCCTATTCTAGGCAGTACGGTGCACAGCGCCGAGTTTTGTCCTTGCTGGTTTTTTAGAGGGCTCAACAGGTGGTTGTGCTCGGAGTTCTCGAAGACCCAATCGCTTCAGTGGTGAACTGGCAATGCGGTCCCGAAGTCGTGGGCGCCGTGGTCGTGGTTGGTTGTCAAAGAAGCACCTACGAAAATCCACCGAGCGCCGCCCCACTAGAGGAAGGTTTGGGGAGCTGAAGTACTAACATTTTGGCATGGATGTTCCGTAGGCTGGTGAAGTCCAGTCCTGTAGGAGGAGCAAACACCGAAACTCGGCAGGAAACAGGCATGAAGACGAAAGGATGGAGGGAGGGGGCATACCCATACCGTTGTTCATGCAGCCTGTCAAACAGATACACCGTCTAACTCCTGTTTTACGAGTGGAGGCGGAAGCGTGAACTAGATTGTTATGTTGTACACAACCTACACACGTTACCCAAGTTAGTCCTCTCGTCTATTTTAGTTGTCAGTCAGGGTCAGACAGGTGCAAATCATGTGTCCTGTACTCACAACATAAGTTCAGTAGAGTACTGTACTGAACAGTACCTCCGTACTGTACACCACATAGCCATACCTGTTTTGAACGACTGGGTGTGCAGGACGTCGCCGACCCTCACTTGGTATATCTCCTGATTCCCCTCCCAGGAATGTTTTAGGGCCTGCCTTACCACAAGATCGAGACTATTTCTGAACCAAGTTAGTAGGAACAAGAAAAATGGCGGGAAGAGGTTAGCCTGGACTCTCATCCTGGCTTCCAACTTTTTCAACACCTTTAACCAGAGAATATTTTCGCCTGTGCAGGGACGTAGTATACTGTACACACGTGCCAGACCCATCATCCTCTGTCAACAGCACAGTACTGTAGTACTGTACAGTAGATCTAGCCCCCTTGCTTGTTGATATCTATAGAATGTGGCGGAGCGACAACCTCAAGCATTGCGAAGCAAAGCGGGTAAACGTACGGAAACGCTGGGGACGGGAAACAGCTTACCGTCGGGCCTGAATATCGGGACCTATATCAGGTCCTCCTATATTGGTAGATTCCAGAGTAGGCATTTGCTCGTTAGTAGATACTCAACCACGTTAGAGTAATACTCTGCTGTTTTGTACTTACACACCTCGAAGAAGATGAGAGAGCGGGAGGATTTTTCCCGCTCCATAGAGTGTAAGGTCGGCGGTTTAAGCCAGCCAACACTCAGGCCTCGTGGGGCTGAAATGGCTCGGGAAGCCTTCGGCGGCCAAAACCAGGGGTTGGTTCCTGAGAACTCCTTGTTGCATGAATTCGGGTACACCATCAAAGCTGTACAGTACAGTACAGTGTGTTGTTATGATGGTGATATCAAGACACTCACGACATAGGTTGGCTAGCCTCTGCTTGGTGTTGCGCGGGGAATTGATCATCTGAAGCAAAATAGCGTGCTGCTGTGCATTGAGGGTAATTATTCGCATGGTGGCCCTGAAACTACTAGTCAGGGTCACCATGAAGTTCCAAACTAAAAGGCAGGCCAGCCTGTTCCAGGTTGTGTTGTAGATCCGGCGGCTTCACTGTTAGCGAGTATCTGGCGCACGATTCTCGGCCAAGAAAGTGCTAGTAGGCATTCATCCATACCTGTCTGTCACTTCGGGGGGTCAACAGTGATGTTAAGCCCCTAGAAGAAAAGAAAACCCCCATCCTGATCTCGCCATCAGGCCCTCCGTCTGGGTTCTGTGGTTCACGTATCTTGTTCCGTCTGGTACAGGTTTCCGAGTACTGTACTATCAGTATGTGGAATCCAACATACCGAGCGAGTACTGGATGTGTTGCTGAATCCTGGATACAGTGTCCGTACGCGGCGCGTCGTCGATCTCCCAATCCGTGCGAAATGGCTGGTGGTTCCGATTCTGAAACAGCCAGGGTCCCGATATGCGGAACTCTCGCAAGGCTCATTACTAAATGCAATGGTCCAAAGTCTAGACCTCGCCGATTCTCGAATCCTGTGTCCGTCCTTGTCCTGAACTGTACTGTACAGCCGTTCCAACGTCAGCCTCTGTGTTCTGGAAATGTGGCCTTTTGAGACGAATGATGCAATTGAACCCCCCTTTTGACACAGGATGATGCACAGCTTCTGATGTCAGTACAGAGACTCGTCATACTCATCATGAATATCAAGTTCGGTCGAGGGGGGGCGCTTTCCCATTGAAGCGTGAATGTTGTCCACTTTCAGTACTGTACTGTCTGTTACCGACAAACTGGATCAATTCATAATGGACGGGGGCGGGTGGAACAAAGAGTAACGTAGGGTGGGTGTGTGGCTAAATGCCAGGCCCAGGCTCTTCTTTCTCTTGGCCAAAAAATGGAAACCGGCCCGTATTTCTTTCTGGTCGCATTTTAGTTTAATGTTAAAAAACCCCCGTGGCATTAAAATGGAAATTAATATCAATTCTCCGACGTTGCTATCGGTATTTGCAGGCGCCTGGAAATTACCATAGAAATTGCAAGGAGAAAAGAAGGCATACCTTGAAGCTTTAGAGAGCGAGAGAGGAATTACTAGAGAAAAGGTCCGCCAGGCTGGCGTGTTGAAAATAGATGACTGAGACGAAGAAAATCCGGGAGGCTAGGGATAAATGCGCCTCTTCACACTTCGCGCATCATCGGCCGTTTCACGATGGCCGTATTGCCAGCGGGCGATCATGGAATGTTGGGCCCGGATTGAGAAAACACGTACGGTACGGAGAACGGTCTTCCCTTGGGTATGTTCTATCGTGTCAATTTGGATATGTACAGTATGGGGATGAACAGAGAGCTGAAGTGATGTGTGAGGAGCTATGCAAGTTCCAGGCAAACGAAACATGGTACGGGGGGAAAAGAGAGAATGATGGGGAGAGAGCAAGAAAAGTCCAAGAAGATTTCCGGATACCGGTAGGGACAGAATTCACGCAGCCATTTAGGGATCCTGCCGGAAGCCGCCTTCCTGAAGTTCTAGGGATATGCAGATATCCGTATGAGTCCACTCCAAGTCGTGGCAGGTTCCCCGATGAGTGCATGGCTTGCGTCAACCAGGTCACGAGAGATGGTATGAACCAAGAAGGAAGGAACCCCCATCACCGAAACAGAAACCCTCGTTTTCATCATACGGGATCAACACAGTGGCGTGTTTCTGTTCTGAAAGGAGCAACCAACTCGGCACTGTCATAAGATCAGTGGCCAGCAAATATGACAGTTTACATACACGTGGACGAAACCACAGATCGAGAGAGATGGATCTCTTACCTATCTGGAAGGTGCCTTGGAGTCCCGGCTCCTAGTTCAGAAAGAGAGCGGGGATCTGGCCCAGAGGGCCTGCAAGACCAGGGAAGGAGCTTCATGGAAGCGTCATTGTGATTATTGCGTCTCTATGCGTATGGCAGGGGCAAGGACAAGGGCAGCATTGCAGGACTGACGAGGTTTCGTGCATGCACTAACAAAGGCATTGAGCACCTGCCGTTTGTATTTTCACTTACTTACGTGATACGGGCATCTCGGAGATAGATGGTGAAGGCACGATATGCACTCCGTGTTAGGGTATCAGCTGCGCCTTCCCGAAGACACACATAACGGGCCACAGCTTACTCTCATCCCTCTGAGATTGCTTGTTATGCGAGAAACGGCAAGTGCTTCATCGTCAGGAAGGTGCCGTACCCTCCAATTTGTCACGTAAGGTACCTATGTCCTGAACATCTACTGTAGTGTGGACGCACGCATGTCCGAGCAGGTTGTACTCTCTGCTCTGGTAATGAACTTCACGGCATCACGCGGTGGATACGGATTCAGTCTGCCGGTCTAAGACAAGCCAGCAAGGGAACTTTTTTTGGCTTTGCCTGAAGAACTCTCTGGTGTTGATGAGAGCATCCCACCCTCTGGTGAAGAATCTACCAGCCATGTTTCTTTGTCATTGTTGAATGGTTGATATCTCACACATTTATTTCTCCCAATATGGGACGCAAATCCCGCGAGTTCGAAGAGTGGTCTCTTCACTTCCCTCTAATCGCAAGCCCCACTCCGGAACAGCTCTAGGATGGCTGTGAGGATGACGAGGGACATGGCGATAGATATGGGCCGTCTAAGAGCAGCTTTGTTCAGTCGTGGTTGCAAAGATCTCACCACCATCCTCCGGATAGAAGCCACCCTGTGGAACGTGGCTCAGATCTTGGGCCCCGACTGAGTCAGACAAACTGGATCAGCCCATACGATAGAGAACCAGCACCATTCAGGCCGGCCTCTCGAAGAAGAACCACTCGTGGCGACTCGATCATCGAGTCCACTGCCCCGGTGTCGTCTCATAGGAGGCAGAAGCAGCGTGATCCTCAACGGGAGGGACGCTCATTCAATGACGGCCATCAGAACTTCGCTACCCTCCAAGCTCAGGCATCTCACTTAGCGAATGGTGAAAGTAGTTGGGATAGTGAAGCCGCTTCCCCAACTCAACGAAAGGCTCGGAAACGGAAGAAGATTAACGGCAGTCCTGTTGAAGTCTCTTGCACTGCGTCACGAACTCGTGCTCCAGCGAAGAAGGTGTGCTCACACAAGGACGTTGCGGGATCGTTCACATCCAAAGCCATATTAACGGACAAAAGGATCACTGTAAGTTTCATCTACACGACATTGAGGATTCCTGCCCATGTATCTAACTTACGGTCGGTGCTGGTGTTCCAGACACTTCCAGGGATTTTCGGTAATGGGCGTTCGCCAAACCAGCTATCCCAAGGTAAGGCCAAATCGTATCCTCCCGCGTGCAGATACTCTCAATTCCCGGATATAATGCTCATCAATGTCTGGTCTCAAATAACTATAGACCTGGCCTTCACTTCTATGGACTTCCTATCTCATGTGCCAGATAACACGAACCCAAGCCCGAACCGTGATGCGCCAACTCCCCGCCGTCCAACTAGATCACACAAACAAGCATTCTCTCGCAATAACAAATTAGCCCCCTCCAATGCGCTCGAGTCTTTGAAGCCCGGAATTCCGGCCAACGATGTCACCCATCCTGATCCTATTGTGCAAGCAGCTGACACTAGCGCCAATACCCCCAGAAGAGAACCTTTTCCAACCAGTCAAAACGGCGTTGGCGAAGCTCCTGCAATCACGATACCTCCAAATCCAAGCGGCAAAGTCTATCATACTTCAAAAGACAATAGTTCCATGAATTCGGATACTCATGATCCAAACAAAGCGGAGTGTCCCGGGAGTGTCCCAGGTGTTCGGCTGGGGGAAGGAAATCCGCTTCCAGAACCCAATGACACCACCGGGATGGCTGGAAGCAATACGCCGCTTGATTCTATCCAGCACGGCATTTCTAAAGACTTCAATGGCACAAATGCGGAAATTCGAAATCATATTCTCCAAAAAGCTCGTATTCCGACCTACACCAGCGTTGCGTGTCAAACTGACCCGGCCCCGGCCTCGGTTCCTCCAGTGTCATGCCCGAAATGTGCCTCACACGGGATCCAAGATCAGGCTCTCCCGAGTGTGGAGGTCCCCAAGATGGAAGAAGCCCCAGGTCTGCCAGAATCTACCAAAATCTCCTCACTGTCGCCTCTGGGGCTCCATCGCACCCCGAGTGCGAGGGGCGTCGAAAGCCCGCACCAACAGAGCACACTGCTCCAAAAATGTCAGCCATGGACAGGCCTGGGGTCAGACATGACGCATTCTGAGGTACCAATATTTCGCCAACAGGACTTGGACATGAAGGAATATATAAGACAGATTGACCAGGAAATTCTGGAAGAAAGCATGCTTTCCCCCTTGCGCAGTTACTCGAGACGGAACGTTTCCCGGGACATATGGTCCTGTTCGCCGCAGCCATGGCGAGACATCCGCAGAGACAGCAGCTCGGGTTTGTACCGTGGCTGGCAATCTCCAAGTCTATATACGCCGAATATAAGGGACCGAGACCCAGTGGAGTCGTCATTTTGGAAGAAGAATATTCGGTAGTCGAGCGCACGCTGAATCAGTCATTTTTAGCTAGTTCACATATCACTTGGAGTTTGTATACAATAGTGTCTTCTGATCAATGCAATGACATATAACTGTGTATTCATATGAATCTTCCTCTATGCTCAGATTATAGGTTATCGCGACTCTCTTCCGTCCAGGTCGTTGGTGGAGGGTCGTTGGGGAGGGCGTGCATTTAATAGGGTTAGACCCCTATAGAGTCTCGGAAGTCCAGCCAATGAAATCGCTAACTGTGGTCTTAACTCCACTTTTAACCCTGGCAGCTTATCCCGACTGCGAACAACGTATTTTGAGACTTACGTGGACTTGGACATCGTATACACACAATCACGCAACACCTCCCGACCATCAACGAACCATCGATCCACGATCTTGTTTCTCGTTTCGCTTTTTCACGCATATCACGGTGATATGCACAATCAATTCTGTGAACCACACGAAAACCATATCTCCTCGATTCTGGGTTCACGCGGCGACGCAGATTGAACAAAACCACACGACACACTCCCTTCCGGCCCTTCGCGAGCAAAACACGACGGGCTTTGTTTTGTCCCGCTGCTCTCGAATCTTGGGTAGCAGAGCACGTATCGACGGCCTGCGGTAGCTTGTGTGTGTGTGTACATACAAAACGCCGGTGCTTTTTCTTGGTCCAGGGTGATCCAGGGGCGGCTTCGAGCACGCGCGCGACGACATCCTCTCCAGCCGTTGCGACGGCCAGAACGATTGTCCACGGCGTGGGCGGACACACGCAGCACGACCTATACGGGGGTTTTTTGTTATCGGCGGGTCGAGCGAGAGAATACAGCGCAGCCGCACAGACGAACCCGGGCCGCGCCAGATACACCATGGACGGACCGCAGTCGGCCGGCTCGTTGAGCTGGCGGTTGAGCGCGCACCCGATCACGCTGCTGACGTTCCTGGTGTTCCGCTCAGGTGGGTGTTTTCGCCAGTTCGGTGATATTTCAATCCGACGAAAAAGAGCAAATGCTGACAATATATGTGGCTCCTCTGTAGCGAGTTTCCTGGTGTACCTCCTCGGACTCCTCTTCACAAAGAACATGTACGTTACTCCCTCTCCCCCCCCCCGTCCCTCCCGTTCCCCATTCCCACCCCATTCACCCATCCACGAAACCTCATCCCCGTCACATGCAAGCTAACGCACCCCCCTCTAGGATCATGGTCTTCATCGTAACCATCCTGCTCCTCGCGGCAGACTTCTACTACACCAAGAACATCGCGGGGCGCCGCCTGGTGGGCCTGCGGTGGTGGAACGAGGTCGACGGCGGCACGGGCGAGTCGAAGTGGGTGTTTGAGAGCTCGGAGCCCGGCGCGCGCGCGCCCAACGCGACGGACTCACGCTTCTTCTGGCTGGCGCTGTATGTCCAGCCCGTCGTGTGGGTGGTTATGGCCGTGCTGGCGCTGGTGCGGTTACAGTTTTTGTGGTTGCCGCTTGTTGGTACGTCCCCCCTTCCTTTTTCCTTTTTCTTTTCTTTAGTGGCGGCCGGTGCGGCCTGCTCAACACTGGCACCACGTGGGTTGACTTGCTCTCGCTAACGCGCACGGTGTGCAAATAGTCATCGCCCTCGTCCTGACCATCATGAACACACTGGCCTTCTCGCGCTGCGACAAGTTCAGCCAGGCGTCCAATATCGCGGGCAGTGCCTTTGCGGGCGGCAACCTGGCCGGCAGCATTGCGTCGAACATGGTCAGTCGCTGGTTCACGCGCAGCTAAATCTGCCCCCCCACCCCTCGAACCACCACCTTCTCCAGACATACCCGTCTCTTTTTGAGTTCCAGACTGTGTAGTATTCATTGGACAAGAGGTGTTGTTGGTGGTGGAGGTCTGAACCCGGCGCTTGTTCGGGCCCGGGTGGAGACGGGCGGTCCGGTCATGTTGTTGCTTGTTTGTTTGTTTGGTGGCGGCCGCACCGGACGGGGAGAGAGAAGACTAGACACGACGGGCGGTGTTGGATTTTGGTTGGAAGATTTTATGTACGTTTATCGTGTTTTCAATCAGTAGGGCTTCTCGTACAAGAGCCACGTTTATTCAAATGTTTCTTTTCATTTCACCGTCCGGTTTTTGCAGACTGAAAATGGGGGCAATCAAAACCACAAAAAGATTAAATTTAGACCGGGCTCACCCGACCGCCACGACCCACCCATCTTTTAGCAGTTCATCAAACAAGATAAAAAGCCATCCTCCCTCATCATCCACATGTAGAAAACCCCCGGGGACCACAGAAATACGAACAAGAAACGAAGAGATCAAAAGGCAAGGAATACGCCGGGCCAACAACGCAAAACACTGGCAAAAGAAAAATCAAAAAGCAAGCAAAGGCACGATGGGACTGGAACATGATCTCGATCGTCGTCGGGATATCCAGACCATATGCAACGCGGGTAGAGGAAACACAATGCGGAAAAGGAGCGGATATAATAGGTAGTAGTAAAAGGTGCAAACAAATCAGGAAGTGATCTCCGGGATATGCATGAGGTTTAAGTAGAACACGCAGCAAGCAAGCAAGCAAGCCTCATCCAACAGCCGAACGGGCCTCGGTCAGTCCAGGGCGTCACTGGGTGGTTCAATCAGTGTTGCTCAGTGGCTTGGAGGGGCAGAAAACGCAGCGGCTGTTGGACAAAGTGACGAGAGACCAAAACGAGTGTATGGGGGGAATCATAGAATGCATGTATATAGAGTTCGCGATACAGTAAAACAAGAAAAGGTTTCGGGTGGAAGAGAGACAGAGAGGTGGGGAAGATTCGGTTCGGAGGAGAGTTTGGCAAATCCGGCTTGTCCCTTGAGGCTTTTTCTGGATTCCCAGCACTGAAAAGAGAAGAAGCAGAGAGAACCCCAAGAAGAACTCGACGACAAAGACAGAGGAATCCAAGAGCCAAAGGGCAGCCGGAAAGGCAGGAAGTCGGGCAATGGCTCTACCGCCGTCCGGCCTGCGCAATTGCTGCGTCCAACGCCCGTTCCTCCTCCTCCAACGCGCGGATCTGCGCCTCCGTCATACCGTCCTCCACCAAATGCGCCACGGCCGCAGATGTCGCGGGCGCAGACGCTCCAGATGGTGGCAGAGGCGGTAGCGGGGCCATTGGCGCGGGACCCATCGAGCGCGGGGTTTCGGATCGCAGGATACCGCGGTCGCCAGTGTGCGTGGGGGTGAGTGCCGCCGCAGCGGCCGCGGGTGCCATGGCGATCGGGGTTTGCAGTCCGTGGGCGGCTTCGTCGGAGTACGGCGAGCTTGGAGATTCATCGACGCGGTGCAAGTCCTTGTCGGTGGCATAGTCGGGGCCACCGGCGCCGTGGGTCGAGTGGTGGTACACGAAGCTCTGGGCCGAGTCGCCGTTGGCCTTGCGCTGCAGCTGCTGCTTGCGGCGGCGCCAGAAAAGAAACACCAGCGCGAGCACCAGCGCCACACCACCAACCACGCCGACGGCAATACCAGCCTTCGCGCCGGCACCCAGACCGCCGCCGCTACCGCTGCCCTCAGACAAAGTCGGCGAGCTGCCGCCGTCCAGGCCCGAGGTGGGCAATGCCGAATTCGAGGCTGCAGTGGTTGTTCGGGTCGAGGCAGAGACTGAGGTGGTTGCTGAGGAGGTGGGTGCGGAAGTGGTAGATCCGAGGGAATCGCCGGGGGATCCTACGGTTACATCGGTCGAGTCCTCGGCAAAGCCAGCATCAAGCTTCGGGTCGGCAGCTATTCTCTGGTCCAACTGGGTCTTTAGAGCTGCGGCGTTTTGGACGGAAGAAGCGGTAAAGATGCCACTGCGGAACGACACATCAGATGGCCCCCAGACTCTCAGGTACATGTCTTGTCCATAGTATTTTTCAATTCCAGGGATGCTGGCCGGAGATAGGGTTGCACGCGATCCAGTCCCTAATATAACACGGTTTAGAGGTCAGTTATGCACCGCATCACATATAAACTCACACAAGCAAGGCGTTCAGGAGGCAATTCACTGATAGGCGGGGGCAAATTCATACATTGGAACTGGGGCAGATCGCTTCGTCGTGTATTCCGCACATCGATGACGGGTGCTATCGCAGTGTTGGTGCCGGCACTACCGCCGCCGCTGTCTTGAGTTTGGATCGGCGTATCGGGCTGGCCTTGAGTTGCGCTGGTGGTGGATGCCAGGGCGGCGGAAGGTGAACCACCTACAGCAAGAATTACCTGCTTTCCGCTCGCGTCTTGGGCAATCCACTGCGCTTTATCGATGGCGACTCCCGTGCCGATGGTCAACATGAAGGTGACAGACTGATCAAGGGTAAGAACTCGGAGCATAGGTCGCGAGAATGTGACGAGCTCTGTGCCGCCGATTGTAGCCATGGTGAAGTGATGGGCGAAGGCCTCTCCGAAGTCTCGCGAAGGCGAACCCGGGAGAAAGTATTAAGGAACGAAGGTAGTGAGCCTAGCAGGAAAGGAAGATGGGGATGGTCCCGAGGACGCACGGCGAGGCGCGCCGGAGAGACGATGGAAGCGCGGACAGGAACGAGGCTCAAAAGGTGGGAAAATCGGCGATGATAGTTGACGAGAGGCCTAGAGCAAAAACATGGTCAGTATTCGCACCGTCGCGCAAAGTAAGGCAAACGGAAATGAGTATATGTTCTGTTCTCGCTTCGCGGTGCCCAATATCTCGAAGGGGGTGGTGAACAGCGTCAAGATCGGCAAAGAAGCAGGTGGATCAGCCCATGGAGCCGCGACGCGATCGAGAGAAGAGAAGAGAAGATAACAACAGCAACGAGAGGCGCACAATAACATATCACCAAGCCTGGAACTTCGTTTCACTTACTGTCGGCAGAACGAGGAGAGAGAAAGAGGAAAGGAAGGAAAAGAAATTAGGCGACTATGCGGATATCCTTGTTCATCTGACAATAAGCAGAACCAAGAAACAGAGGATGCCGAGACGGTCTTGGAGGAAGGAGAACGAGAGTGTGACGGCAAAGATCTCAAGATCGATCAGGCGAAGAGAAGAAGAAAGGAAAGGAAAGGGAGATACAAGCAGGTAAGAAAAAGAAAAGAGTACAGTAGAATACAGGAATGCACAGCCGGCCGGCTAGTGTGTGTAAGTGCATATGGAAAAGGCCGTTTTCTTGCTCTTCAATGGGCTGGAGAGCGAATGAAGGCTAGTAAAGCAACCAGTGCATGCCAGGACCAAATCCCACCCGGACATGGGGCCTGTGGGGAGTTGAAGGCAGTTGGACGGACCAAGATTGAAAAAGATTCCCCCCAACCAGAGTCGGGCGGCGGCTGAAGCAAGATTTAGGAGGCAGCGAGGGGAAGGGGGGACAAAGTACCGAACGGCGCCAGAAGCCACGGACGAGATACTTGCCCGGAGACTGAGCGGAAGGTTATCACGGGTACTTTTCTTTTTCTCTTGTTCTTTCGCATACATACTATACCTCCTGTAGGAGGGACTCACTGTTCGTTCCCGGCGAGTTCAAGAGATTCTTTCCTGGGGGACACAACACAGTCCCGCCAAAAACAAACCCAACTGCGGCTGTACAAACGAGGCTTGGGAAGCGGAGAGCCGGAGTGGAACCCTACAGACCTTGCTAGGTGCACCACGATAGATATCTTCAGCACCCACAAAATCCCAGCGTTCGAGAGGCTCAGAGCAAATCGAGCTGTGCCCAGTTTGGGCGCAAGGCTCCAGAAAATAAAGGGTCCATGCAACAACCATGTTCTGTTATTTGTGGTCCTCAAATAGTGGAGAAAGTCAAAGAGGATTATCAGAGGAATGGTCGCAGGGAAAGGGTGTCTTGAGTATTTTGGCTCTGGCTGTGGTGTTTTGGGGATTGATTGGGCGGGTCGGTCGGGGGGGATGCGACGAAGTTCCCCTTGGATCATCGTCCCATCTCGACCGGCACGTCTTCCTGTGTCTTTTCTGCCTTCTTTTGTTTTGGCGATCGTGTCAGTGAAACATTCTGGAAGATGGAGATGAATGCCCACTCAAAAGTCAGAGAGGTCTCGTCTCCCCAGAAGGGCTGTGTTCAGGCAATAAAACGCCCGCCACTGTGTCCGAACCGTGCAACCGTCAATAACGAATCCATGCCGACGACGGCTTCTGTTGCGCTTTCAGCTGACACCCAGATATGGCATGGTGAGATGTGAGAAAAAAGGCGACAAGCGAGGGCAAAAAGAAATGTCGGCGGCGGGATGGAGTGTGTGGGTGGGTGGGTTGACAGAAGAAGAAAAAAACCGGTACCTGCTCCCCCCCCCCCAGCCCTAACGTTTTAGAGTCGCAATAGCCTCTTTTGCTACGAAGCCCCGATAAGTGTTTGCTCCTCGTTAGTAGCTTATGGTGGCTAAAACGATCAGTTCAGAGCGGCGGGCAGGAACCGGGGGGGGACAAACGAGGAAGGAAGACAGACAGGCTGGAACGTTTTAGGGGCTCTTGCAGTTAGCCTACGGTATTAGATACTCGTCGGTACGCCCTGAAGACGTGGAAGACGAGGAGGCATTGAGGCTTGGACTCTTTGGACAGATATCCCGACTGCTTGTATCGGTACTTTTCTGCCCCTTCCCGCCTTTGCCGGATTTCTGCCGGGCCAGTTGCTGGCTGGTTCGCTTGACACACACACACTCAACCAGCCTTCGCCCATCAGTCGCTGGACTACACATACAATAGGTACAGTTCGGAGTATCTGTGCAATATAACGGCACAGTATGTATGTGCATGGACGGACCACGGAGGACACACAAACGCCCAACACGTTCTCTATCTTCGCCTTCAACACTGGCTGGCTGTCGCCCATCCATCCACTCCTTGCCCAGGCCAACCTACTCTCACTCTTGATTATGCCGAAATCCCTGTCCCGTCCGCCATTCTCCAATTTAATTGCATCCATCGCCCGCCCGCCCAGCAAGGCCAGAGCCAGCCACAGGATTATTGTGAGAGAAAGTCGCGGATGATAGTCCAGTGGGAAGAAGATATCCTGGTGGCTTGATACCAGGACTTGATGCCCTCTCTGGTGATACCCAAAATTACCTCCACTGCTCAACGAGATAGAAACCTATCCACAACTCAAAAAGAGTCGCCGTCTTGCCTCTCTATCCTTGGGAGAAAGGTCAGGAACATCTCGAAGCCTTGACGTTACGTTTGCTCCTGCCAGGAACAATCATACCCACCCTTTTCACAGTATATATAGAATCTACCTCTCACTCACTCGCACACTCTCTCTCTCTCTCTTCCAGGCTGTCCCCCCTCACTCATTCGTCCACCGTTTCAGAGGCCAGACTCAGCGTCGGCCGCCGCTGAATGATGGCTGACTCCACCCTGGGGAACATCAGCAGGGAAGTCCCTCACCAGATGCAACTCAACCGACCCCGTAGGACTGATGGCCAACCACACGGGTGCATCCAAGCCCCAACCTCAGAGAGAGATCCTCGCCTCATTCGTCTCTCTCCGCGCCCCCAGCCGGCATGCATTCCACCGACCAAAACGTCGCCAGCACCTGCTCGTCCACTCTGCGCGCACCGACAGCAAACGCCGATCGCCCCAGCGCAGGCGCCACGTTCCAGTATTCTATATTTACACAGGAATCCATCCTCTCTCTGTGAGAAGGATCTTAGAGCAGACAAAACCAAGCTTGTTATGTAACCGCGCCCGCGAGAACTACTATATCCAGTGTATTCCCTCAGAAAGAAACTACTTTAAAAGCAAAAAAAAAAAATTGCAACCCCGTTGAACAAAAAGAATGGTGGTACTCGCTCACCATCAGAAACGCTCCGGCGTGAGTGTGGCTCGGTTTTGCACCGGCTCGTAAGACGCACCGCCCCATTTTCGTTCTATAAATGGAACCCAACCCGGCAGGGCAGCAGCAGCAGAAGCCTGCCCAGTTGAAACCCTAATTGCATTTAACCTCCTCCTTTGTCTGTCTGGAAACCCCAAAACGAAGTGTTTGAGCCTGTGCCCAATGTGTGTGGCGCCCTCCGGTGGAACGGGAATACTGGGCTTTAACTCTTTGCCTAGCCCTGTCATGGAAAACTGAAGCCGAACTGGGGGTTTACGGTCGATACGCCGGTTAGGGTTAGGGTTGGCCGCATAGGTGGATCAAAGGGGACAAACTAGTTGTTCATCAACATCACTTGCAGTCTCACTGACGAAACGACCTAACCCACCACCCACACAATTAACGGAAATACAGCATAAGATAAAATAAACACCCGGGACAAGCTCCCCAGTACTCAATTACAGTTACAGAAAAGAGGAATCTACCTCCTCGAAGCTAAAGTGAAAAGAAATCCGCTATGCCAGTGAAAGAAGAATGCAGAGCTCCATCCAAGAAACGAAGAAAAGAAAGGGATGGGAAAGGGGGACAGCACACCTCTCACCACTCCCGACACTCATTCTACCCATGTATACCGAAAAAGTGAAACGAAAAACATGAACTGCACAAGACAACCCACCATGGAACAGGACAGAAACGGAAACACTACCCAAGAAACACACGATATACACCACAGGACCGGTCTTTCCCCGACCAGGATGACCAAAAAAGAAAAAGATAAGGAAGAAAAAAAAAAGGACGAGAGGCCCCTCACATAAACGTCATCTGCATCTCCTTCTCCTTGCCGAAATCGTCGTCATCCGGATCCGCCCACGGATCCGCAATCGTGATTTTCGGGGGCGCCGGCGGAGGCGGGGTCGGCGTGGAGCTGTCAGCGACCCGGGATGACGACCCGTGCAGGGGCACCGCCCGCGCACCAAAGTCTTTCACGGGCAGGGGTGGCGGCGCCGCGCCGTAGTTGTACGACGCCGACACCGCCCGGGCGTGGTTGTTTTCCGCGGCACTGGCGCTCGTCGCTGCCCGTCGGGGCATCGGCTCGTCGTCGAACGAGGACTCAAAGGTCATCTGGATCTCGTCGTCGGCGGCCGGGCCACCATACGCCCGGGACGCGCCGCCGGGGCCACCGGCACCGGGTACACCACGCAGACTGCCGCCGTAGTCCGGTACGCGGCCGTTAGTCGCGCGGCCGGCGGGGCTGCGCATCGGTGCCGGCTCATCGAACGCCGAGTCGAACGTCATCTGGATGCCGTCATCGTAGTCGGCGCCGGAAGCCGCGTGGCTGGGCGACGCTGCGGCCCCGTAGCTAGGCGCAAGGCCGTAGCCGGCGGGGGGTGCACCCAGGGGTGTTGTGCTGCCGTAGGTGGCGCGAGTTGGTATCTTCTCCTGGGACAAACGGCGCGGGGAGCCCGCAGGCGACGACGCGCTCAGGTACGACGGGGGCGGCTGCGAGAGGCTGTTGGTGTGGGCCCGCCCGCGACTGGCCACAATCGAGGCACTACCACTGTCGAACGACGAGCTCGCGGACCGCGGCGTGTGGCCGCCGGAGGACTGGCGCTGCGGGCCCGGCGGCTTGAGCTCCAGCTTCATGGGCGGCAGGGTCGACTGCAGCTCACGGACCTCGAGCTTCTCCTTCGCCAGTTCCGCGCGGATGGCGTCGACATCGAACAGCACGCCAGTGTTGGCATTCGGGTTATTGAGGTCTGTCGGCGTGGCTCCGCCAGGGCTGGTGGCGCCGTTCTTGCCGAGCGTGTCTTCGTACACCTCCCACTCGGCACGATCAGTCTTCTTCTTGCGGCTGAAGAAGCTGAACGCACCACCGCCCTTGCCGGCCTTGCCCTCGCGCTCCAGCTCCTTCCGCGCCTCCTCAATCTCGCTGATAAGCTCGCGCTGCCGCTCACCGTGATTCTCCGGATCCGCGTCTTCGATTTCCGTGAACTCGTCGCTATCGACCAACCAGCCGCACTCGCGCATCAGCCGCGGCATGGCCTGACGGTAGTCCATGTGGCCCACCACGAACTCGGTGACGTCCATATTCTCCAGGCGCGGGATGTTCTGGATCTCCGCAAGGCCCGCAATACTACGGATACCGCCGTTGGTCAGCCGGAACAGGTAGCCGAGAATCCAGTCGTTTCTGTTGAAGCCGTTGACGAAGCGCCCCGACACCATCGAGCGAGCCTTCAGGTACTGGTCAGTGTTGACCACAACAGGGGATCCGAACAGGTACACATTCTGCACCAGGCCGTATGCGCCCTTCTTGGCCAGTTCCTGCAGGCAGGAGAAAATCACACGGGAGCCCAGAGAGTATCCAACTAGCGTGACTGGCCGAGTTCCCAAGTTTCGGTCAATCAGGGAGTCGGCAAGAATCAGTCCGGCAGCCGTGGCACGGTCCAGTGACACTGCCCACGGGTTATCAATTAGATAGGCCAGCTTTGTCAACACCACAGGCAGCTGAAGAGCCGCCATCAAGGACATCAGAACTGTGCTACCAAGCACTTGTTGGAGACCTTGTGTTAGGGCCTAAATGATAGAACAGATATGGGCAGGTTAGTTCCTGGGTATTTGACGGGAAGGTGGTTCAGCAAAATGCCATACCTCAGTGGCCAGAATATTAATGGTGTCTCCCATACTCCGGAGCATCTCAGGCTCCCACAACACGGAGTAAATATCTCCCATAATCGAGTCAACCGTACTAAACGGCAATCGGACGTCATCGACCTTGCCCGTCATCCAGCCCGACACGGTAACAATGAGGTTGACACGCTTGTTATTATGCAGGGGACGGTACTCGAACGTCTTGACGGCGCCTGTCCGGCGGTTGGCGGCACGACCGCCAATAAGACTGCCGGACGCAGCAGCTGACGAAGTAATGATGGCGGCGCCACCTGCACCCGCCAGGAAGGATCCGGTCCCCGTCACACCGATCGTGGTAAACCCTGCAGCGAGACCTGCGCCAATCACGGGTGCCAGCAGACCGGCCGACAGGCCAATGACCAGACCACCGCCGACCGTTGCCAGACCCATCATCACGTAGCGGCGCTTCAGCGCCATTTTCCGCCGTGTCTCCAGGTGCTCATCCTCGTTCCAGTTCTCCTTCTCGGCCGCCTGCTGCATCTCCAGCGCGTCGGTAACACGCTTCTCGAACCGGCAGATATCCAGCCACTCAATGTCCATGGCGGCAGCGACACGCTCTAGCAGCGACCGGGACCGTGAGTCGTACACCGAATCGGCAATGAGCACGAGGAAAAGGTCACAGAGAACCGTCCATCGCAGGTCAATGTCGATTTTGGCGTTGCCGGGGAGATCGGATGGGGCCTTGACTGCCGAGAGGTCCTTGCCATGGGTGTCTTGGTATGGCGGTGGCGGTTCCGCTACGGGCTCGGGAGTTCGACTCGGGCTATCCGCTTTGGAATCGTCATCGTTTTTGGTGCCGTTGTTCGCTGTGCCGTTGTTCGCTGTGAAGTCGCCAGCGGGAGCGGCAGCTGGAGGAGCATCCGCCATCGGATTCTTTACGCGGGCATTGGCCATCAAAGCTGGGGTCAAATCGGCCGGCAGGACTCCGTGCTCAGCAAGCTGCTCAATCATGACCTGCTCGGCCGAGCTGATATCCATGTGGGCGTAGAGCCGGATCATCATCTTCTGTCCCCACATGCGGGTGTGCTCGGTAGCCAACATTAGGTCCTTCTTGGTTTTCGATGTCCGCTTCACTGACTCCAACTCCTTCACTATGGTGGAAATCTCCAATCGAACTATGCCGACGTATGCTATTCTTTGACCTTCAGTGAGAAGGTCTTTGGTGGCTTTCATCTGTGACACGGCATCGCGCTGTTCCTCGTCTTCCGCGACTGACGTAGAGTTGACATCCTTAAACAGGTATTTCGTGTTCTCGTCCAGACTTGTGGCCGACTCGGCATCGTCGTCCATAATCACTCGGGTATAACCCTTGCCGGCGCCTCCTAGACCAGCGTATGCATACGTCTCGTCCTCTTCGTCGTTGTGCTCTTTAGCAACAAGTTTATTATTATCGTCGTAGATATCGTAGGGAGCGTAGGCGGGCATTTCTTGCCAGCCGCCGTCATTCGTCTCGTCGTCCTTGGCTTTGGCCATGGTGGTCTGATGTGAGAATTCGGACACACCAAGTCCGCCAGCGCTAGCTGTGCTCGCAGTGCGGGCATGGTCGACGTGTGACTTCGGGGACTTCATGGCACCTGTTGCGGCGTTAGACGGCTCACTACCGACTGCTTGCTGTGACACAGAACTCTTTCTCGCACCGACTGCCTTCCCCGAAGAAATATCCGTGGGTGGCGAAGATGTGGTACCTGGTGTTGGCGCCGAAGGCGTACCATTAGCCCAAGGCTTTTTGGTATCCTCTGCATAGTCGTCATCCTTGCTAAGGTCTCTGGCCGAGGAAGCGGAGGTCGACCTGCTGGAGAACTTTCGGATCGGGAGGCCGAAGTCGTCGAATTCGGGCTGAGTGTTGGCAGTCATTGGGGCGGGGGCTCGCGACTGGCGTTCATTTGCGGGCTCCGGTGGGTTCTCTTTCGCCAGAGGTGGTGATTTCGTGGCATCAGGGGCGCCGTTGGCTGCTTTCGAGCCCTTTTCAGGGGCAGCTGCAGCCGGGGGATCCGGTGACTGCGATTGTGAGGATGGTTGCGGTGATTGTGAGGGCGGATCGGGGGATGAGGCTGTAGTAGAGGGCTTCACAGAAGAAGACCGGGATTCAAAGGCCGGTGGAGAGGAAGCCGCAGCATCGGGCGAGGCGGAAGGGACGGGAGCTGCATCAGCAGCGGCCAGCTCCTGTCCCGCCATTCTCGGACTTCTGAAAGGGCAGTGATGCCAACCCCGTCTCCAGGAAGGGGTAGATGGTGCAACAGAACGATTCTGCCTGTATAGCAGGCTTCGACGTATGAGCTGGTGGGGTTATCTGCAATCGACGTAGAGGCGGGAAGTCGATCGGGTGGTTTCAAAAGCACATGCGGCTGTTTGCCTCAGTCAGGAGTTGAGATGTGATGACTATTTGTTGGTGTCGTGGTCTTGGCGATGCAGGCCGAACACCCAACCGGAAAAAAAGATAGATGAAGAGACGGAGACGGAGATTGATTGAAAGTCTCAGAGAGAAAGGAATATCCAGGAACAGAGTGATATTCAAGATACGGGGTATGTATGCTTGAATCGTCGATATGCCGGTAAACGATCTTCAGAGCGTATACGAAACACGAAATAATGCCAACAATTTCCGTCAAGGATCAGTCAGGCTGGGTAGAGTTTGGTGTTCCAGAATCAGGGTCGGTCTGGATTTTCTGCAGGTGGGAAGTGAAACGAATAAAGAGTGTAACAGTTAATTAGGCAGTATAAATCATGAGTTTGGAGCAGAAGTGAAGCCAGAAGATTCTTGGAGGGGCTCCGTGATAAGAGAGATGACACGAAACACGAAATATGAACGCTTTTTTGGAATCTATGTACTGTAGTTCTTCTGTTTGTCCATCCAACTTGTCCCGGAGTATTCACCCTCCAGTTTTTCAGGGGGTGTTGACGTCGAACTGTTTGAAGCTTTTTGGTTGGGGGGTTTGAAATGGGAGAGAAAACTGGAGTCGAGATTTGTTTGGTTAGGGGAAATTAATTTGAAGGGGGATCTCGAAGGCCAAAAATGAGTGACGACGATTATAAGTGGAGCCGAGCTGATAGCGATAAGCAGGCCAGCTGACGCCAGCTGCGCTAGCAGTATGACAACCACATGCCAACAAGTCACAAGAAACAAAGCCAGAATAGAACACTTGAGAAGAGGAGATAGAGATGTGTAAATGGATATATATATATATATATATATATATATATGTCACGGATTTCTAGAAGTAAAAAAGAGTGACGGATACACATGGATACCGAATGACAGATCAAGAGACAAAACACACCAGGGAAATATACGACTCAAAAAAGAGAACACCATCTGCGTTATATTACATCCTCCTCCGCCCTCTATCACCTATATTACCGTCCCGTTTACACCGACCATTTCCACACGGTTCAGCAGCTTCTTTACATTCGTCCACTCCTCCGACCGCAGGTCCTCCTTGCCGCCGAGGCCGGCCGCGACTTCAAACACCGTGACGGTGCCGTCAATGCCACCGGTGGCAATGCGCTTGCCCTCGGCCTTCTCCCACGCAACCTTGTTCAGCGACTTGGACAGCATGGCCCGCCCGTCCTTGCGCGGGCTCGGCGAGATCCGCGCCACCGGCTCCTCGGTCTCGACAGTAATGTCCCACAGCTCGAGCCAGCCCGCGCCGTCGATGAGCGCGAAAACGCCCGGCTTGATCGGCGACCAGCGCGCGTCGTACACCACGTCTTCGCGCACAAAGTCCAACAGTGGCGTCATGTGGCCGCCGTCGCCCGCCATGAGCCCGGATGCCGACGTCACTGCCGGCGCGCGGACCTTCCACATCTTGACGCTCCAGTCCAGCGACGAGGACAGCACAATATCGCCCAGGTCGACGGGACCGCGCGCCGGGTGGAAGTCCACAGACATGACGGGGGCGTGGTGGCCGCGGTAGGACACGCCGTTCTCGATACCGGCTCTGGCGCCGGCACGGTCGTAGCGGTGGCACGGGTAGATGGTGCCCTCTTCGGTACCGACGAGGAAGAAGGTAGGGTCGGTTTGTGGGAAGGACAAGCATGTCGGGCTCACGTCCTCGAGTTTCGCCGGGGAGGGCAACTTCAGCTCCAGGTGCTCTTGGGGCTGGGCGAACACGTCCATGCTCCACGCGCACACAACACCGTCAGTCGAGCACGAGATGATGTTGTTGGCGTTTTGCGTGCCGACAATATCAACCGAGTAGATAGGGTGGGCGTGTCCGTAACCAGTGAGCGGCGTCTTCTGCACAGGAGCAGCCTTTGCCCGCGTGTCCCACAGAAGCACCTGTCCACTGTACGAGCCACCGACGATGAGGTTCGGGTGGAAGGGCGAGAACTTCGCGGTCAGCACATCGGACTGAGCGTGGAAGACAAACTCCGGCCGTCCATGCAAATGCATATTCCACACCATAACCAGACCGCCGGGTTCATGTGGTGCTGTTGGGTTCTTGGTGTGTGACGACAGTAGCAGCTCGGGGAATTTGGGCGAAAAGTCGATGCAGGTGATCATGCGCTTCTTCGACCACCTCTCATCATAGAATTGGGCGGCTTCCTTCACGCGGAATCTGCCCTTGCCACCGGTGTTTCCACTTGTGTCGTCGTCGTCCTCGACTTCTTGTCCTTGTAGGCCGTAGTCGGTAAGAATATCGTACTCCTGGTCAAGGGCGCGCTCGATAACTTTGGACGACTTCTCGACAAAGTCTAAGAAATCGTCCGACGCCATGACAGCGTCTAGCTCTTCCGACGTCAGGTTTCTGGCAGGGAAGTTGGCCGATGCCGCGGCACCAGATGTTGGTAGAGCGCCATCAGTAAGCAGGCCCTTCGCGGCCTTGAGCTCCTCTTCGATCTCCTTGCGCAACCTCTGGCGAAGTTCTTCCTCACGGTCGCGATCCCTCCGGTTAAGGCGCTTGCTGGGTGTGGGCAAGGGGCGGGTGAAGTCGTCCGGTTCAGACGAGAGCGAGGAGGCCCGGGGCCGAGCTTGAGGGGTCCAGTCTTCGGTAGTCTGGACGCCCTTGCTATAGGAGAACACTTCTTTAACGGGAGACGGGGGGCATTCGTATATGGTAGTCAGGGGTATCGTTGAGAGCGAGAGAATGGGGGCAGGAAGGGGGAGAGAGGCGATCTGGGCAGCCGATGCATATTCGGAAGTTTCGTTGCTGAGTTCGCCGGCGCTGAGAACGCTGTTTGGCCGGCTTCCGCGCCGGATAGGTGAGGCGGCGCCGGTGGTGGATGTCGAGACGGGTCTGCTGTCGCCAACAAGACTGTTAATGAGGTGGTCGATGTCGCGCCGGTCGGTCCGGACAGAACCAGGAGAGGTCAACTAAAGGTAGCAAGGAAGTCGTTCTAACGGTTAGCGTCTACGTATTCGGTTCTTGGGGGGTCTTGCACCCTTCGCAGCTCATCGGTCCGTGCTGACCGCCGAAGCCACATCCAAATCCAACGGCGCAAAGGAGACGGGGACATACATCTGACGCGCTGCCGATGCTCTGTCTGCTGGTAGAAACCTGAGTGGCGCGAATTTCTCGTTGGCGTCGCAGCTCAGCGAGCTTGGCCTTCTTCGCTAAAATTTCATCTCGCCGTTGCTGCATCTTCACATCGCCGACCCAGCGGAGGGTATCTTGAAGAGTCAAAGGGTTGGTTGCCCAAAAGAAGAAGAAATAGATAAGCGTAGGACAAAACGGCCAAGTTGGGCCGTGGATAAGGGAGCGGGAGAGAATCTGGAGTTAATAGTTCGCGGAATATTATTTTGCGAGTCGAGAACAAGATATCAAGGAGGTTCGTCCAGGGGTTGGCACGATATATGAACCTCACCCAAAAATTGGTCCAATGTGAGACTGAGAATCGATAGACGCGACTGGAAAACTCAATCAGTGAGGTCCACTGAACCAGCGACCACTTCAAAACCTGGTGAAGGAAATCACTGTGACTTTCTGGAATTCAGGCCTGAATTTTTGGGTATAGGAATACAGGACCATAAGTCTATATGCGGACCTCCATGCACAGTCCCGATACTGTGCAGTTTCTGGGCGTTTGCTAGCTAGGTTGTCACATGTGAGCTGTTGACGTGGAGCTGAGCGTTTGCACAATATCTCTGTTGTTGTATGAGAAACGTCAGTGATCGTGAGTCGAGTACGAGATTGACGAGAAGATCATCAATTTTCTTCGCAAAACTTGGAGGATCAACTCATGATGAAGAAGAAGGGAATAACAGTATGCCGAAACAACGACGCACGGTAGTGCCGTTGCGGTGACTAATCCGCTTAGTCAGGATCCGCTGACGGCATTCCAGCTGTGCGAAAAAACGCTTCGCGGAGAGCCGGAGCGCCAAACGCATGTTCCCAAAAAAACCCGAGCCATTTCTTGATAGCAGCCAAAAAAAACAGAAAATTAAAAAAAATCTCTACTAATTTTCACGACCGGTAACGCCGATATCACCAATCTCTTTTCTCGCTCTCTTCCCCTTCCGAATCCGCCTCTCATCACGACAAGGCCAATTGGTTGCCGAATCGACTCGCGATTATCCTTATTCGATCCTTTTCTTCTCGTTCGACGTCGATACTCTCCCTCTCTCTCCGCAAATCTCGCAACCATGTCTTCAACAGGTGTCAACGTATGTTGTTTTCTCTCCTTGTTTACGCCGCACTTTCCTCCCACGCTTCGGGCCTGCACTGTCGATTGAACCTCAATTGCACTTTGATGGAGATGGTAGCCGGTCGATAGCGATGTATATATGTGCTATTGAGTGGTTTGCCGGCGCCAATGGGTGTGAAAACTGAGGGCGCTGTCAGCTTGTCGATGCCCAGAGCTGTTTTTATTCCCGACCTTGACTTCGCGATATTTTCGGGTATCTTGACAGCATATACTGATAGCTCCCCTTCTTTCCCATTTGATAGGTCCTCCGGTACACTGCGCTCGCCTTCGGTGTGTTCTACGGCTTCAACCATCAGCGCAACATCACTGCCGAGCAGAAGGCCGAGGCCGCTAAGCGCGAGTACGAGCACAAGGAGAGCTTGATAGCTAAGGCCAAGGCCGAGTACGCGAAGCTGCACCCCAAGCCGGTGGCAGCGGCATCGGGAGGTATGATATTGCTGCTAGATAGCGACTGAATCCCTTGTGTATCTCCTGTTGTCGTGCTGTTGGGTTTCCGATGTATCACCGGGTTTGTTCTCGGTGTCGTCGGCCAACCCGCATCCACCAGCTTTGGCGAGATTGACTCTCCCGGACAAATGATATGCTAACCTGATGTTCCGCTTCTCGATCTGCAGTTGTCCAAGATCCCATGAACCCGAACTTCGACCTGGAAGCCTACTTCAACCAGCTGATGAAGGCCACCGCGTAAGGACGGGCACCCCCATCCTTCCTTCATTCTTTAGCCGGCGATGACGAAGATACGGCGACGAGAACTGTGTAAAAAAGTAAACCCACCCGTCGAGATAGAGCCGGACTACTCGGACTGCCAGCAAGTTTCTTTTTCTTCTTCAGACCCATTGGTGCGATGTGAACACGGGGAGACATACAAGCTGGGATATTGAAGCCCCCGGCGGACAATTTGTGGACAGGCCTTGTTCTCGGTGGCCCGGCTGGGTTCTTCTGTTCCTTTTGTGTTCTCTTTCGTGTTGGAGACGTGCTTCCTTCAGGGAACGGGAGCGGATTTTTGGAAAAGAAGGGAATATTTCTGGCAGACTCGAGATTTTCCGAGCAACAACGAAACCGCAAAAACAAAGAAGAAAAAGTTCATCATCAGCCCCCAAAAGAAACACCGCATCACCAGGGAACAGCAGGGGCATCTTTCCTTACACCTTTGCACGTACCTGGGAGAAGGTGTTTCCGCAACTTTTCTTCTTTTTTCCTCACCATTTTATATTTCCTTTCCTTTTTTTGTTTCTGGTTTTTCCTCTCTCATGTTCGTGTTCTTTTTTATATTTTCCATTATCGGGACTGTACATGTGTACTATATGCGAAGTTTAGAAGGGCAAATGCAAGAAACGATCCGTTAGATCTCTCTTTCCTTTTTGAACTGTGGTTGACTAGTGTGATACTGGAGGATAAATGGCCGGCGAAAGTCACCGAGTTGGTGAAGATGCGGCAGTGGGTGATGTGCAGAACGTGGCGATGGTGCGATCTGACCCTGACATCCTTGATGAGGGGGTTGTATGTGCTGCCTCCCACCTCCTAATTCTCTCCTCCGGACATTATCGGTAAGATTACCATTCGCTACTCACATCTTTACGCGACGATAACCGTGCGGTGGACTCAGTTCCCTGAGTACAACCAAGTGAACCACCTCAGCCATCACGAGCAGCCAGCATCTCGATGCAACCAATCCGCCGAAGATCGCTTTATCTCGCCTTTCCGCCGCATCCCATTTTCTCCGGCATCGGGTTTCTTGATTATGGGTTGCATGCAAGGAATCATGTCGTGTAAGCATCGTGCAGGTGCGAACTATGGAACAGGAACCAGAGCTACACGCAAATCAAACCTCGAGCCCGGTACCGGTCATCTTCATGACTTGACTTTCTTGCGACTGCAACCTTCTTTAGTGAGGCTGGACCGTCGTTATAATCAACAAATCAGCAAGTTCCTGTAGCTCAGTTGCGGGGCGTGTGCGTCCGCCTGCTTTCCATCACACCCAGCCCAGGTCCGGGTGTAGCTCCTCTCGAAGATATATCGTCTTTCGTTCGTCGACAGAGGAATCTTGAATATTCACAAAGTAAAAGCCCAAAGAACACACCTCGAATATTTCCAGACATGCCATTTCCGTCTGGTTGTTTCTCACTTTCCTTCTCCAGCTTAGCACATGTATCGGGACTCCGGGCGTTGGTTGTGTTACTCAGCTCCCCCCGGCCGCCGCCCCGCTTTGAGCCGCCCGGAAGAGAAGCTCGATAAGATTTCCCCGATGCAACAGGAACGATACGCATAAACTTACACCTGTACACACTGTTGTTTGGCCTGGTGCCTCGTGTTTCTTTTTATATACACAGCTCTGGAAAATAAACTTGCTAGCCACCGTGGATAAGCTTTTGAGGTGTGCAGGGTTGCGGCTTTATCACATCAGCTTACCTATTGCACCGCCCGCACGTCGTCTCTCTATGTAGTGGGAACCTTCTTGACGACACACGAGGCTGGTAGGAGGGTTCTGGCCGGAACAAAAGGAGACAGAGTAGGACTCCCGGGCGATAACGATAAATAGATAGATGGACCTTCCGCCATCTGTTATCCTCGACGGGACTTGTGATCCGGCATGGCCAAGCGATACCCGCTGAATGAGACATAATACATGTACATTACCTTATGTAGACACGAGATTGTGGGTGTGGGTGCACGTTTTGTTCCTAGAGATGGCGAGTTGCACTCTCGCGGCTGCAGAATTGAGAAGGACAACTGACGGGCGTGGGGGGTGGGTAAGAAGTGTTCTGACGAAGACCCGGCATGAGCGTACGACAAGTACCTGTTGCTCTCTGTAACGAACATCCATGCCTCGACTGAGCATGACATGCCTGGATGCAACTCTACTGTCACTTACCATCGTATTGCACTCTCTCAACACTGAGAAAGTGAAGAAAGGTCCCCGCGGCTGGGGAGGGACAGGGACGAAGGGTGATAGCAGGGCCGCGTGTATATGGAGAGAGAGGTGATGTGAGGGGAAGACACGAACTGGCGGTAATAAAAGGACTGGCTTGTCCCGTACCTCGAAGGCTACCACGGCTAAGCTTGGATGTCTTTTCCCTTCCACCTTTCTCTCCTCCTCTCGTTAACCTCCCCAACCTCCACTGCAGAAAGAAATCTTCTAACAGTGAGCCAAGATGAGATTCGGTGTGGCTGCTCTGGCTGCGGCCCTGTTCACGGCCGGTGCTACCGCCATCGGAACCAAGGGACCGCCGGCCCCGGAGTACTCGGGATACATCATCCAGTTTGACCCAGAAGCAAGCCTGTTGAAGCGGTAAGTGGTATTGACCGGATGGGAAACCGGGGAGAACAGACCAACTAACAGGCCATATGCAGTGACAACGCCCACGAGACCTTCCATAAAGTGGCCCGTCGCTCGGTCAAGAACTACTCCGTGCGCCATGAGTTCAAGGACCGCGATCTGTTCTTCGGCGCCTCGGTCGACGTCGGCCCGCATACCACTCGGGAGACGCTCGCTGCCCTGCCCGGCGTCAAGGCGGTGTTCCTCAACTACGTCATCCCGCGGCCCCAGACTGACGGGTCGCTGTCGGAGAAGATGGCCGAGTTCAAGGCCAACCTGACCGGCAGTACCGGTGGCGCGGAGAAGCGTGCAGCCCCCCCCGCCCAGGTCCTCGCCCGCGCCGAAGACGGCAGCTGGCCGCAGGGCTACCAGGGCATCCAGGAGACCCCGGAGCTGGTAAACCGCCAGATTGAGCTGACCGGTGCCGCCAAGATGCACAAGCTCGGCTTCCGCGGCGAGGGCGTCAAGGTCGGCATCATCGATACCGGTATTGACTACCGCCACCCCTCTCTCGGCGGGGGCTTCGGTCCCGGCTTCAAGGTTGCTGGTGGCTGGGCCTTTGTCGACGATAGCTACCAGAGCATCGACAGCCCTGACCCGCTCGTTACCTGCATGGACGGCGCCCATGGTACCCATGTGGCTGGTCTCATTGCCGCCAAGGACCCTGCTGGATTTGCGTTTGGCCTGATCGGTGCTGCCCCTGAGGCGACCCTCTATTCGTACCGCGTGTTCGGCTGCGTTGGAAACTCCGCGCTGGACGTTATCCTCCGCGCTGTCGAGAAGGCTGTCAGCGATGGTGTTGATGTGATCAACATGTCGCTCGGTTATACTGTCCCATTTGTGGTTATGGACCCGATTTATGCCACGGCGAAGGCAAAGGGTGTCCATGTTGTTGTTGCTGCCGGAAACACCGGCAGATATGGTGTCTTCCTGCCGTCCTCTCCGGCGACCAACCCCAATGTCCTCTCAGTTGGCAATGCCATTCCCGATGCCTTCCCAACTTCCTTCAAGGGTATCGACAACGATGGCAACGAGATCATCTACCCGCATCTGATGCCACTGGACAGCGAAGACGGACCGTACCGGTTCTTTCTCTCGGATTTCGGATATTACGCTGACTGCGACTGGGACGCTTGGGACAGAGCTGCTGCTGATTGGCCTGACCGTTCCAAGGTGGTCGTGATCATCAGAACTCAGTGGGCTTGCAACTTGGATTACACCCTCCCCAAGTACGGTTTCAACAAGCTCGTCCTGGAGATGTCAGAGGGTGAAGAAATGGCCTATGACGGCTCTCCGTATCTCAATGACGTGATGTGGCTCTACCCCAAGGACTTCAAGACCATTGTCGATGGAATTGAAAAGTACGGATCCGACTATGGCATGACCACCGAAGACAAAACTCCTCGCAGCATTCCGTTCACCCACTATGCTCTGGCGCTGAACCCCTCATCCTCCATGGGCCCCGCGAGTGATCTCTCACCGAGCGTTAAGCTTTCCGGCCTCGGCACCGGCATGTTATCGACCTGGGTGACGACCAAGGGCCCGGGGTATGCCTATGCCACTGGAACATCGATGGCCAGCCCCCATGTCGCCGGCTTGGTAGCCCTCCTGCGCCAGGCCGCTCCAGGACTGTCAATCGACGAGGTAGAGGCACTGCTGCAGAGCACGGCATCGTCCTGCCCTGTTTGGGATGACAGCTCGCTGAAAGTCAACATTTTGCACCAGGGAGCCGGGCTGGTCAACGTCTATGATGCCTACATGGCATACACTGAGGGAACCGTGATGTCACCCACCATTCTCGTGCTCAAGGACACGGCCACTCCGCTTGCCCAGACGATCAAGCTGACCAACCGGTCTCCAACGGCCAAGACCTACACCTTCGAGAACTGTGGTGCATCTCTGGTCAAGGGGTACAGAGATATCTATACTGCTCTGTATAACGAGGAGTCGTTTGACTGGTTTACAAACCAGAACCCCATCTATGCCGATGCCAAGTTCTCTGTTGAGTCGTTGACCCTACAGCCTGGCGAGACTGCGGAGTTCCAGGCGACGGTGCTCCCCCCGTCTGTTGATCCGTACTACCAGCCGATCTACTCGGGCCATTTGGTCATCCTCGCGGAAGGCGAAAAGGAGCTTGTGATCCCGTACTTTGGCGTTCCGTACACCCGTGGCAAGGATATCACCATCCTTGACCCCGGATTCACCACCCTCAACAAGACGCTTCGTGGCGGTCTTCCTCCGGATGGAATCGGCTATAGCCCGATGATGTTGAACGGTAGCTATCCACAGGTTCGGGTCATTGAGAAGACGACATCCGAATTCAACTACCTCTCTCTGGAAAACGGCGGCTATCTGGATGACTTCCCGAACTATCACTGGGCTGCCCAGGAGCCGGCTGCGTACATCCGCTGGGATGTCGTGCATGCCCACCAGAAGGTTCTTCCCGACGCCTATGGCTTCGACCGCTGCCACCGCGTGGCGACCCTTGACCCCCCGATTGATGCTCCCGATATGTTTCTGGGAATCCCCACCTACGGAAAGATGGGAGCGTGGAATACCTGGGGCAACGATCCGAAGGGCGAGGACGGCTTTACCACCGGCCGAGGATACCACTATCCGACTGTCTGGCAGGGCGAGGAGCCGGCGGTGTGGCTGTCGAACGGAACGCGGTACATTCTGCCCAACGGCGACTACCGTCTGTTGCTGCGCGCTGCGAAGCCTGGCTATGATCTGAATGACCCTGCTTCGTATGAGAGCTGGCTGAGCCCGATCCTTGGAGTCAACTGGACCGGAACGAAGTACCCGTGGGAGTAGGAAAAGGAATAACTGAATGGATACTGAAGAACTGGGAGCATGAGGAGCATATATATTTATATGTATAGGTATAGATAGGGCCAAAACCCGAGATGTTTATCATGAGACCGGAAAATATATAAAAGAGCGCGATAACTTTTGTCGTTCGTTGGGGTATGCATGGCTTGCGCAACATTTAGTGATATTCCGAAGCACAGCTTAGGAGGGAGAAGCACAAGGAAGACGCCGGGATTCCAGAGCTGGCATTATCAAAATAGTGAGAAATTCAGCTGTACGTATACAGTAAAGTAAATAGACACCACCACTTTTAGTGAGTGTGACATTGTGAGAATCGAGCATACGGCCAGAAGGTGAAGTGACACCCTGGACTTGGAAGCTGTATCTGCAAACCCTAAGATATCCGGCTAAACACCGGCCCCGGGTTTAGGCCCCCACACTTGCCCCTCTGCTATATTCTGATTGGCCATTGGCCCCGAAAGCTCTATGTTGTCCTTGTCTCTTTTTTTAAGTGTCCTTTAATTGTCCTCAGCTTCATGTAACTTCCTCACAACACACAATCCGACGATCCATTTCTCACTATTTCCATCTTCCTCCACGCTCTTTTTCTGCCTCTCTGCAGTCTTCCTTCTCTCCACCTCCTCAATTCCCAATCCGAAGAGGTGCCCTGATCAACTTCTGTCCTCCGTTGTTTCGGCCCCCGGTTGGCCCATCATGGCGGCCCTCGATGTGTACGCGGATGTGTTCAAAAAGGTCGATTCCAGCCAAAGATCTCTGCTCCGAGCTGTGATTCTGGGAGTGATTGCAGCTGCTTCTATTGCCAGCAGACTGTTTTCTGTGATTCGTATGTTTCTTCACCCCCTTGGCTTTGCATTGCCTCTTGGGAGAATGTGGTATAAAGGATGACGAATGCATACTAACACACTGTACGATTCACTTTCTAGGCTTCGAGAGCATCATTCACGAGTGTCAGTTCCCCTTATCTCCACACTGAGTCTACATACATCGAGATATCATGACTATCCGAACCTATTTCCCTATGTGCTCGCGACAATTGGCAGAACCTCCCGTCTCCGACCTATCCAAACTACTAACTCGTATTCTCTTTACACTACAGTCGATCCTTGGTTCAATTTCCGCGCGACAAAGTATCTGGTGGCCAATGGCTTCTACAAGTTCTGGGATTGGTTCGATGACCGGACCTGGCACCCGCTGGGCCGTGTTACCGGAGGTACCTTGTATCCCGGTCTGATGGTCACCAGTGGCGTCATCCACCAGATGCTCCGGGCCATTTCCATACCCCTCGATATCCGAAATATCTGCGTCCTTCTCGCTCCCGCCTTCTCCGGGCTGACTGCCTACGCGACCTACCTCCTTACGAACGAGATGACCACCTCGCCGTCGGCTGGTCTGTTGGCGGCCGTTTTCATGGGAATCTCGCCCGGTTACATCTCGCGATCGGTGGCTGGCAGCTACGACAACGAAGCCATTGCCATCTTCTTACTGGTCTTCACCTTCTACCTTTGGATCAAGGCCCTGAAGCTGGGCTCCATGTTCTGGGGTGCCCTCTGCGCTGTGTCGTACTTCTACATGGTGGCCTCGTGGGGTGGCTACGCTTTCATCACCTGCTTGCTCCCTCTTCACGCCTTCGTGCTGATTGTCATGGGCCGTTACAGCAACAGACTGTATGTCAGCTATACCACCTGGTATGCCATTGGAACCCTGGCCAGCATGCAGATTCCGTTTGTCAACTTCCTGGCCGTCAAGACCAGTGAGCACATGCCTGCTCTGGGTATCTTCGGCTTCATCCAGTTGATCGGCTTCATTGAATATATCCGGTCGGGAATTCCTAGCAAACAGTTCAAGTCGTTCCTCCTTGCTTTCCTCGCTGCCAGCTTCGGTATCGGACTCCTAGGTCTAATCGCCCTGACATCGCTCGGCTACATTGCCCCGTGGAGCGGTCGCTTCTACTCTCTCTGGGATACCGGATACGCCAAGATTCATATTCCTATCATTGCCTCGGTTTCCGAGCATCAGCCCACCGCCTGGCCCTCGTTCTTCTTCGACTTGAACATGCTTATTTGGCTGTTCCCGGCTGGAGTGTACATGTGCTTCCAGCGGCTGGAGGACGAGCACGTCTTCATCGTGGTGTACTCGCTCTTTGGCAGCTACTTCGCTGGTGTCATGGTGCGTCTCATGCTGACGCTCACCCCCGTGGTCTGCGTTGCCGCCGCAATTGCACTCTCGCAGCTTCTCGACTCGTTCACCGAGATTAAGACTCCCGAGGAGCCGACTGAGCCCACCGAGAGCGAGCAGGCGTCGAAGAAGAAGTCCTCCGGCCTGAAGACGACCGCGCAGCAGTTTGTCGGAGTGTACAGCCTGGTTGGCAAGATTATCATGGTTGTTATTGCCACCACCTTCCTGCTGATTTTCGTCAGACACTGCACTTGGGTGACTTCCAACGCCTACTCGTCTCCCTCGGTCGTGTTGGCCAGCCGTCTTCCCGATGGTTCCCAGCACATCATCGATGATTACCGTGAGGCCTACCAGTGGCTCCGCCAGAACACCAAGCCCGACGCGAAGGTGATGTCGTGGTGGGATTACGGCTACCAGATTGGTGGTATGGCCGACCGCCCGACGCTGGTTGACAACAACACGTGGAACAACACCCACATTGCCACTGTCGGCAAGGCCATGAGCTCGCGCGAGGAGGTCAGCTACTCGATCATGCGCCAACATGAGGTCGACTACGTGCTGGTGGTTTTTGGCGGTCTGCTCGGATACTCCGGGGACGATATCAACAAGTTCCTGTGGATGATCCGTATCGCTGAGGGGATCTGGCCGGATGAGGTCCGCGAGCGCGACTTCTTCACCCCGCGCGGCGAGTACCGCGTTGATGGAGATGCCACCGAGACGATGAAGAACAGCTTGATGTAAGAGCAACCAACCCCCTTGCCTTTTGGTGATCTGGCCGGACTGGCATCTTCTCTGTTTGCGCCCTAGCCCGTACTAACTGACAAATCCTCTTTTCTCCTCTTTAGGTACAAGATGTCGTACTACAACTACCAAAACCTGTTCCCGGCCGGCCAAGCCCAGGACCGTGTCCGCGGCGTTCGCCTTCCCGACAAGAGCCCCGAGCTTAACGTGCTCGAGGAGGCCTACACGACCGAGAACTGGATCATTCGGATCTATAAGGTCAAGGACCTCGACAACATCGGACGTGACCACGCTGCGGCGGCGGCGTTCGAGAAGGGAGCCGCGAAGCGCAAGAAGGCCCAGACCAAGGGTCGCCGTACTCTGCGGATAGACTAAAGCAGGTGTAGAACTGGCCACTGTTCTTTCACCCTATCTCTTTTCCTCTTGCTTCCGCTATCTCTCTTTCTCCCGTATTTCCGTCCTTTCTTTTGTCACAGCCATCCATCTGTCACGAGGCTACGTCTACTCCTTCCCTCCCCCCTATTTTTCGCTTTCTGTGTTATTAAAAAAGAGCTGCAAGATGCCCTGGGAAGTATAAGTAGATCTCTTTTCCATGGCATGAACTCAAGGTCAGATGCCATGAGTTTTCAAAATTCATTTTTTTTCTTCATTCTCCCGTCTTCTGTTTTGTTATGTTCTGTTCACTATTTTCTTTTCTGGTTGGTCTGGGGTTTTGATTTGGTAAAGTTCCTTGTATATCTGAATGATAAAATGCGATAAAAAAGGAGTATCCTGGTACTATCACATCATTATACGGGCAATGCACTACAATGTGTCTCTTTACGTACCTGTTTCCTTACAGATTTGATTTTTGCTCTTTACTGTGGGAACTATGCATGTAGAAGGGAAATAAGAGGTCATATTCATTCATTTTCTATCTAATTTGACTCATACAGGACTATGAATGCAAGAATATCTTTGCAGAGAGTCTCTGTAATGACCATGAAAGCCTCTCTATGGTGAGACATGACTTAGTAGGTGGCTGGTCCATAGAAGCACGACAAGCGGATTGGGTAGGGAGGTGGGAGCACTATTCATGCCATGTATAGGGCAATGGAGGAACTCTCAAGCAGTCGTGGGTATTGACAGACGACTAAATCCGTAAATGGGTCTGGCGACTACACTCAACGGGGCCATATGTCAAAGACAAGCGTCCGCCCTGGCCACCAGGTCAGAACGTAGCTCGTCAGAGTATCTGGGTGAAGGGCCGCACCGGCGACGCCAGTTCGTGGGCGGTGGAATTGAAAAGCACCCGGCCCGCGCAGCAACGCCGCGGATGCCGGTTTTTGGTCGGCGTCGTGCTGGCACCCCCGGTGGTGACCTTGGCGAGAAGGCCACCGCGGAGCTGAATCCTTCTTGGAAACCCCGAAGATCAATTGGCGCACAAGGCCACCCCTGCCGGGCCCTGACCGGCATAACCGGCCCGAGCGAATTTGGTGGGGGTTTCTGGAAGTGCCGTGGGAAGCAGGGCGAACTGGTACAAGGAAGGCCCAGGGCACAGAGTGGTGAGGAACCCCCGCCTGGATCGCCATGGCCAGCAGCTGCAGCCGCGCTCGACAACGGGAACAGCGCAGCCGTCCTATCCTCATTCGATTGGGGCCCAGGTCGGCGGGAGGGGGAGATGCGTGGCGGCACGCTCGGAGCATCGTAGATGCCCCGAGCGCACCCCAGCACAGCCCGGGTTATAAACCCGGGTATCAACTGTAACGGCCCACGTTGCCTCAACCACAAGATGTGGCTAGTGTCCCGGAAGTTCGAGCGGTATTTGAACCAGCGGCGCACTCGGAGCATTTAAATGCCCTGAGGCCGCCCGGAGGCTGGAACCTTTAGCATCTTTCCTGGCCACGAAGCTGGATGGCCGCGATAATATCCGGACCTATCGGACACGGCTGCGGGTGGGCCCCCTAAGCGGATAGTGGAGGGCTGAGCCGCGCGGCGCGCAACCGGGGGTCCACCTGCACCGGCGTTGAAAAAACCCCCGAGTCCGGCTTCGATAGGGAGGTCGTCCGAGGCCACGATGGCTCCCACTGTCACGGCGTCCGCGAACCGCCCCGCCGGGCCGTCCTGTCTCTGGCCCACGCTTTCTGCCCGACGGAGGCGTCGCGTAATAATATCCGTATCTCTGAGATAGCTGAGGGCAGCCCCGAGCAGTGAGTTGGGAGGGTTGAGGCCGCAGCGCGTAACCGGGGGTCCACCCGCACCGGCGTTGAAGAACTCCCGAGTCCGGCTTCGACAGGGAGGTCGTCCGAGGCCATGATGGCTCCCACTATCACGGCGTCCGCGAACCGCCCCGCCGGGCCGTCCTGTGTCTGGCCCACGTTCTCGGCCCGACGGAGGCGTCGCGTAATAATATCCGTATCTTTGGGACAGCTGAGGGTTGCCCCGAGCAGTGAGTCGGGAGGGTTGAGGCCCCAGCGGCGCAACCAAGGTTTCGCCCGCGCTACTCCAAGCTGCCGGGACCCGGTGCGAGATGGGGTTCAAGGATGTGGCCGGACCTGCCGAGGCGCGACTGCTTTCTCCGGACGGCTTGGGGTGCACGGCACCAGTGGGGGCCTCCAAGCCTCTGAGCCGGTCAACTGCTGTCGACTGCGAAGAAACCGGCATCGTGGTCTAATTGGGGCTTGGCATGGAGGACACGAGCTCCCGAGACACGGGCTCGATGGGAGATCTTGCACCCGATATCCCTATCTTCTCAAGTTAGAAGAGAGCCGATTGCGACTCTTCCGGCGAAGGACGCTTCTTCTGCTTGCGTCCTCGGTTCTGCTTCTGTGCTGCGGTTGACTTTGCTGCATTGGCCGTGCTGCCGTTTCTGTTGCGCCGTGTGGTTGTCGCTGATCTCTGGTGTCCTTCGTTTATTGAGGAATCATCTGTGCCTTAGCCGTCAGTGAGAGAATGGCTCAGTAGTCCTGAGCCGCGAACCGCCGGGCCAAGCACCAGTGTGCATGACCCACGCTCTCTGTCCGACGAAGGCGTCGCGTGATAATATCCGCTTCTCTGGAATACGGCTGCGGGTTGCCCCGAGCAGTGAAAGGGGGGGGGGGCCACAACACCCAGCGAGGGTCTGGTGCGAAGACGCACAGGAGCCGTGGGCAACGACTCGTTGGTGGCCGGCCGAGATGACGGGGGATTCTGAGGAGCGATGGCTCCGCTGCCAGGAACATACTAGGTTTGTAGCTGCCGTGCTCCCAGCACGCGTGCCAGGTCGACTCGGGTCGTAAGCACCCGACTTCGGTGGTGGTGGTCGTCCAGCTGGACCCACAAGGGGGCCCGGTCGGTGTCCCACCATTCGCGGTAGGGGAAGGACCGTTGAGTCCGGAGTTGACGACAACTCCGGACGGCCCAGGCCGCCCGGACGTGCAGAGACGGGATTTCCTCTCGTACACCGACAGCACCGTTAAGCCGGCAAACATGTCTTTGACCGGTCTAGTGCTTGTAAGCAGGAAGGAGGGCAACCGGGCGCTGTCTTGTCAGAGAGGATTACTCCATGCCCACGACAGACACGGGAGTTTCACAACGTATGTGGCAGCCCTATGCACGAACAGGCTCTGCGGGCCATTACCTCACCGGACACAGGCACGGCCACCCAGACAGAAGCCCGGAGGGCAGCCGGCCGATGCCTTGTCAGATAGGATTTTCTCCATGCCCACGACAAAAACACGGGGGGTTACCACGTATGTGGCAGCCCTGTGCTGCAACAAGCTACCTGGGCCATCGTCACACCGGACACAGGCAGGGCCGCCATGACAGAAAACCCGACGGAGGAGCCTTTGACGAATAGGCCGACGGCACCATCCGCCCGCCGTCTTTCTTGCCCAGAGCATCGACTGGCCAGTCTGTCCGGGCGCGCGGGTGCGTCGACAGGGCGGAGCGACCTCAATCAGGCCACCCCACCCTGGAGCATGCGCAGCACCGGACCAGTCGCTCATGGCTCCCCGCGAAGGAAGACATTCCCTGAACAGGGGAACTCGCCGCGGGCCCCGTCAACATCGGGAAGACCTATAGAAAGCGGCCGCCATGGCTCGAGGGCTTCGGACTTTTTGAGGTCCTCGCCAGGCACACAGCGGCAGAGCCAGTGGCACTTCTTCCCTCCCATGTGCCCAGGCACATGGGAGGTGGGACCGACAAAAGGACACCGCCGAGCCATCCGCACTGGACCCCCGTAGGGGGCCCGGTGAAGATAAGGCTCGTGGTCTTTGCTCAGTGGATACACACCTCCTCATTGTAATACCGCCACAGAGCAGCCACCGGTAGGGAGATCTCTCTAACCCGGTAATGCGTTCGCGTCGACTTGCGCTGTCGTAATGGGGGCTGGTGCTGGAATACAATTCTCCGAAGGATGTAGTGCCACAATGGCAAAGTTCTATAGCCGGGTCTAGAAGAAACACAGCGTATCAGTCAGTTCTATGTTCTGGTCAAATGGGAGGATAAATCTGACAAACACAAAAGGCCCGGGCTGAGATTCATGAATGGTCGTCATGGTATAGAGGAAAAGGGGCTGTAAAAAGGAAAAAGGAGAACATACCAAGACCCACTGCCGACGCCAAAGTTGATAAGTCGCGTAGAGGGAAGAGAGGAGGGGGGGTTCCAAATTTCGGAACGAGGCTGTCAAACAACCAGTGGCTGGGTAGATACAAGGTGACACTTTTGGCCAGCATCCAGAACTCTTCCACGCCGTAATGTCCGTGCAATTTCAAGCCCGAGTTAGCTTGAGTGTGTATCACTTCGACGGAAAGATCAACGATGATATCTTCGGGGACTCCGTATGTCTGTAGTGGGAGAGCCTGCTGGAACCAAGGCGAGGGGAGGACCGGCACCCAGTCTCCTCCAGCACCCCCTAAGGGATGCACGCGGCGGAGGACGGCCAAAATGCAGAGGGGTGGCCATGTTAGCGGGAAGAAGCCCACCACACACGAGCCCTAAGGCCGGGCAAGTCATCCCAAAGCCAGTTCCGATTCCATTGTGATGGGCGGATGGGCTCAGGCAGCTCGTGAAGACAGAGTCTGGTCGTTCCATGAGACCTCCCCAGCAAGACCTGCTAGCAGGCCTGCCTGTGGAGTCCCAGACCGGGAATCTATGGACACGGCCCAGGCCGCCGCTCATGTAGTCCAAGATTCCGTCCGAGACTGAGCTGTCAGTCGAATCGGAGGGCCCGACATTTTCGAGCAACTGAGCAAGCTCGGAGTCTATGGCAATAGTTAGCACATCTACAAAAAAGAAAATCTGAGGAGAAAGTTGGAGTGGATGAAGTGACTTGCCTGTGGCTGGTTGAATAACCATTCAACTTGTAGTGGAGGAATAGATTCCGGTGTCCACCATGTACCGGCTGGACCCGCTCATGGCCCCTCTCGGCACGGAACCGAACCCTACCCCAAATTGCGGGGCCGGGCCGGCCGGCACAGGACCTTAGCCGTTTTCGCCATGAGTTATCCAGGGTATGCCAGTACTATCGTATCATATTGAGCAAAACCGAAGGTACTTTCGAAGATGCTTAAGATCGTATAACGATATGGGTAGGTGGGATATCATTAACAACTTACACAACAATGGATGATATATAAGTTGTGATGATGTTCGTGATATAAGGTAACATAATAATAATATTATAATAATATAATAATATTATAATGAAAAGGGGTAAAAGAAAATGAAAGAATGCTTGTATGATAATAGATTGTGGAAGAAGAGTAAGTCGTTGGTTGTGACTATTGATCGTTGTGGGAACAGAGGCGTGAGTGGGGAAGAAAGGAGGATGAAAGAGGGAAGAAAAAAGTCCAAGGGAACCGGGAACGAAGGCATTCTTTTATACTCTCCGATAACGATAAGAAATTGGGTGATTGTGCACCACGTCTATATGTTTTTTTGTTGATTTATTTATTTGATCAGTGGGCAGTATCACGATCACAGAGATAATTCAGTACACATAGGCGGTGTGCGTACTTACAGAGAATCATGATATTCACGTTCAAAATACTCACGATCAAAATGACATAAGCTGCTTCAGTGAACTCACGTGAAGATAGGATTTCCAGTTAGGTATCTTCAGATAGATTCATGAGCAGAGTGTCCACGATCAAAATCACATAAGCCCTCAGACACTCCCAAGAAAAGAAGGTATTTCCATATTATTTCATATCAACCAGCCCTTCCTTCACTTTTAGTATGCCATTCATGTAGTACAGACGCAGAAATAGGAAAGAATAGCATAAGAAAAAGCCCAGATATCATCATATCATTGTCCAGTCCCCCCTTTTTTGGTATGTTGAATAGATGTAGTGGTTGAGGGTTGGGGTTGACCCCTTTTTGTTTTTCCGTGTGATGGTCCCGTTATAAAGAAAAGAAATATAATAAGGGTGAGTATAGGCCAGAACCTAGAGGAGTGTCCTAGCCTAAGTGGTATGTAGAGAGTCCAGATCCGAAAGATGCTTTATGGTGGAGAAAAAAGGGGTAAAGGGGAGGTGGAAAGGGGTAAGAGTGTGAAGGAAGAAGACAGATGTATATAAGAATCCAAAAGAAGACCAGTTCAACATGCCAAGAACCAACTATATAAAGCCCAAAAGACGATGCACCAGCTCACCGGGTGTTGTGGATATCCAGCACCAGGATATCGTGGGCACCAACCTCAGTCAGCTGGTCCAGGGTAACAGCAATGATCTTCTTCTCAACCATGACGCTGACGGAGATCCAGCCCTCCTCGTCCAGCGTGGTGATGGTCGGCGCCCGCTTTCCGGGGGTGATGACGCGGGCTGCGTCCAGCTGCCGCCGCTCAATGTTGTACTGGCACAGCACGTACTTCTGTGCAGTGATGACGCCGCGGATACGCGAGGCGATCAGCTCGACGAGCTTCGGGTCCGAAGGGGTGCGTGACTTGATTAGCACGGCGTGGGTGTCGGCCACGGTGTCGATGGCCATCAGGCCGGCAGCCTTCATTGTCTCTCCGGACTCTATTGAAAAAAAAAAAAGGTTAGACGTTTTGTATAGGGTGTACTGTCATATAGGGGGGGGGGGGGGGGGG
>LNGK01000010.1:1589110-1657186 GCA_001510575.1 Knoxdaviesia capensis | reverse complement strand
GGGGGTATGGGACAAAGGGGGTGGGGTATATAGCAGAGGGGGTCTTTCACGTACCAACAAGATCAACCACACCGTCAGCAACACCCAATGCGCAGGCAGCCTCGACACTTCCGCTCAGCTCAATGAACTTGGTCTTGAGCACATCATCCGGGGTTACCCCCTCCAAGCGGGCGAAGAACTCGCGGGACAGGTGAACGAAGCTGGTGGCGAGCGTCTTGCCGACCAGGTCGGCGGCGGTGCGGTAGGGCCCCTTGACCGGCACCTGGACCTCCAGCTTGCAGTTGCCGAAGCCGAGCGGCATGACCATCTCCCAGCCCGAGGCGGCGGCGCGGTGGACGGCGCGCAGGCCGGCGTCGTGCTCGTCGACCTGGTCGAGGCCGGTGATGCCGAGGTCGACGCGGCCCTCGCTGACGAAGGTGGGGATGTCGGCGGCGGGGAGGAAGATCAGGGCGATGTTCAGGTTCTTGACCAGCGCAATGTCGAGGCGGTTTTCGCGGCGGAATTGGATGTCGGCGCCCTCAAGGAGGTTCAGCGCGGCTTGGTTCAGGCGGCCCTCTGGAGACAGGGGAAGCGGGTTAGTTAGGCATGTTCGGCAAGGTCGTGGGGGGCATTGGGGTCCCTGGAGTTCCAAGTTGTCAAAGGAAGGGGTAGGAACTTACTCTTAGGGACAGCAAACAGCAGACGGCCCTCGAGGCTTTGGGCAAGGATTAGCGCTCCGCGACAGTCACACTTCCGGAAAGACATGGCGGCAATGGGTTTGCTGTTTGTCTGCACAATGTCGAGTTTGGAGGGGGAAAACAAGCACTCACTGGTTGACGAGATCCATTGTGACGAGAAGTGTGAAGCTTGCGCAGCTCAGACGTGTATATATATATATAAGTAGTATATAGGTAAATTCAATTGGATGAAGCGGTCTTTGTCAGTTCCTCGCAGGAGGAAGCGGCCGGCTCACGATGTGCGGTGCGGGTCGGGATGAGGTCCGGGGACTGGTGAGTCAACGGACGTACACACAGCCGAGTCGCAGTGCGCAGGAGGTCTGGACAGCTGCCGAACGGGCGGATGACAGCTTCACGCCCTATGGAGAGTGAAATATATGCAGGTACGGTTCTTGGAGATGTCGTGTCGCTTCACACCGAAAGTTGAAAGTTGGGACAAGAGGGTGTGCGAATGTTACTTATTCAGGCCGCGGGCAAGAGAGACAGCAAAATGCCACGATGGCAGAGAAAACACAGATTGGCACTCTAAAAGACAATACAGTTGAAGATTGGAGAGAGAAGAGAGAAAATGCACATAGTGCTGTATGTATGTGTGCAAGAACGGGGGGCAAATGAATCTATGTCGTCACTATAGATTAAAAGAACAAGAGAATCAACGTTGGAAAAAAAAAATTATCGTCAAGTTTCTTGCGTTAGCGGGGGCCGAAGTTCGGAGGGGGAGGGGTGGACGGAATCCCCCGCCATTGGGTCGTGCCTGCCAAAACACGTTTTCCTTTGGCCGCCACCCAATTTTCTTTTTTTCCCTTTTTTTCCCTCTTTTTTCTACAGCGGCGGCGTGCCAGTTTGCGTGCGAGTGTTTCGTTTCGCCTGTTCAGGCACAAAGCACGGGCGCTCGCCAAAGTTAACGAGCCCCCACTGAACGACGAGAAAATGGCCACTGAGAGTGTGAGTCCAATGACTATGACGCATTTTTGGGGGGGACGGTCACCCTCGTGGGGCAGAGTCTGGCGGTGATTGCTGGGAGGCGGCCGGTACTTGTCGCGGTGCGCACATTTGGCGGGGTGGTTGAAGTAGCCGTTTTCATGTCCCTCCAAAACGCAGTGCCAGTCAGATTGGCACCCATTTGCTGCAGATCTGCGCCCACGCCTTTCGGTTTACATGCTGCAAACATGTTCAACATGCCGGAGTGACTCGTTTGTTCTGGTGAGCTGTCGAACGGGATTACTAGCTGCATATCTAGGCTCCACCATATCAAAGCCCGCGGAGACCCCAGCTCATTGGCGATCAGCCGGAGTATACACAACAGTATCTACGAAGAAAGCCAAAAGAAAATACTCATATATATAGATGCAATTGCAATTATCTTCATGGTATATATCAACGGGGAATCGTGCCAACTAACTAAAAACTCTTAGGCGAAACTGCCCAAGAACAAACCGAAAAAGAACCCGGGAGCGGGGCGGTGAGAACCCCATGATGCGGGAGCCCGGGAGCAGCCACCGACATTCGGCGTTTGCCAGCCAGGTTAATCCATCCAATCACTTGGCCACACCAGCCCAACTTCCACGGGGGACATTGTATCATAATCCTCTCAACAAGCATATACACGTATATATCCAAACCGAGCCGGACCGACCGCTTTCCGAAAAAGCAAAGAAAGAAAACAGGATGCCACACACACACACACCGTCTTTTCTTGTTGATGATGCTGTGGTGCTATCATTCTTTTGGTTCTTTATATGGCGACCTTCTCCTCGACGGTGGCCGACGGCTTCTCGTCGTGGTCGTCGAGCACCTTGCGGTCGATGACGGCCTGGATCTCGGCGTCCAGGCGCGACTCGCCCTTGCGGGTCTTCCACGCCGGCTTGGCGCCGTTGGCGAACAGGCCCTCGATTTCCTCGATGGTCTTGCCGCAGGTCTCGGGGTCTGTTGTTTGGGTCGAGAGATGATGGTGTCAGTGGGAAGAGATCCATGGAAGGCTTTGCGGGGGGGAAAGGTAAAAGAACAGAGAGAGGAAGAAGTGTGGGTGAAGGGTGAGGAGAACTTACAGGTCAAGAAGGCCTGCGCGGCCGCACCGATGCAGAGCACGCCGAAGATGATGAAGGTGCGGTAGGTGATGTTGCGGAACGCCGGCGGGGTGAACATGCCGAGCGCAAAGTTGAACAGCCAGTTGGCCACCGCGGCCATGGCCATGCCGGTGGCGCGCGTGCCCAGCGACCACACCTCGGCGGCGTAGATCCACGCCACGGGGGCGAGCGTCAGCGCGTACACGATGATCAGCATGTAGCTGAAGGCAATGACCACGTGCGACGGCACGCCCGACACGCGGATGACCACGTTGGCGTTGCCGCCGACGCCGTCCGGCACCGACTCGCCGTACGCGCCCAGCATGGCCGCCACGATGAAGTGGCACACGCTCATCGCCAGCGCGCCGTAGATCAGCAGCGGCCGGCGCCCGGTGGTGTCGATGAAGAAGAACATGATCGTCGTGAACAGGATGAACACGGCGTACTGCACGCCCGAGGCAATCAGGTTGGTGTTCTTCTCAAGACCGGCCATCTGGAAGACATAGGCTAGATGCCGCAAGAGAAAAGCGAGTTTGTCAGTACCGCAGACCACACACGCCTGGACGGACGGAAGTATACAAGGGGTGAGGGGGGGGGGAGACAACTACTCACTGATGTAGTACACGATGACGTTGGCTCCGGACATCTGCTGCCACGCCTGCACCGAGGTACCGGCGAGCGTGCGGCGCCACATGCCGTTCTTGAAGAACTTGCGCCAGCCGCGGGCGGACTCGCGCTCGGCAGCGAGCACAGTGCTGATCTCCTCCCACTCGGCAATGACCAGCGGATCGTCGCGGTTGCCGCCGGCCTGGATGTCGGCGAGCGTCTGCACGGCCTCGTGGTCACGGCCGACCTTGGCCAACCAACGCGGCGACCGCGGCAGGAACGGCAGACCGACCATCAGGAGCACGCACGGGATGAACTGCGTGCCCCAGGCGGTCCGGAACGAGGCGGTGCCGGCGATGAACGAGCAGCCGTAGCCGATGAAGTACATGATGAGAATGCCCCATTCGATGGCGAGCTGCTGGATGATGATGATACGGCCACGGCGTTCCTGGAGGGGGAGGGGGGGTGACGTGTTAGCTTATGGCCCTTTTTTGAGAGAAAAAAAGAAGAAGAAAAAAAAAAGAAGAGAAGAGAAAAATCAAAGAAGAAGAGAGCCCTCAGCTAGTGAAGCCGGACTTGTATGTGTGGTGTACATACTCTCTTGGCAATCTCAGCAAGGTACACAGGCACCTGCGACGAGGTGATGCCGACGCAGACACCGTTGAGCACGCGGCCGGCAATCAGCGAGCCGAAGCCGGTGGTGGCGACCTGCACGGCGGTTCCGGCGAGCCACCACAGACAGGCGAAGAAGATGCTGTCGCGGCGGCCCCAGCGATCCGACACGGGGCCGGCCATCAAGCTGCCGAGCACGGAGCCGGCGGCCAGCGCCGAGCCGATGGCGCCCTGGATGACGCCGCTCGGGTTGTCGAAGTAGTCGATGTACTGGTCGGTGATGACGATGGCCGACATGGACGAGATGTCGAAGCCGAACAGCATGCCGCCGACGGTGGCCACGAGGGCCACGAAGTACGTGTTTGCTGTGCAGGAGAAAAGAGGGACAGGTCAGGACTTTGGCGGTTCTGGATAGATGAACTTTTTTAGGGGGGGCTAGATGGTTGGACGGGTTCGAAGAAACTCACTGATCTTGGGGAGACGCGCCATCTTGGGTGGGTTTCTTTCTGGCTTGTGTCTGGGATAAGGGGGAGTTGTCAAGGAAGAAAGAACACTGGCTATGGAGAGAGGAAAAGCCAAAGCCACAGACAGGAGAGGGGGAAGAGCACAAGGAGACAGAAAGCAAGACACAAGCAGCCGTAGCACAGAAAAAGTCGAGGGCTCTCGCCGGTCCTTATATACACGGACGAGAGAGAGAGAGTAGAGAAAGAGAGAGAGCTCTGCCAACTAGAGCTCGCCCTCCCCCGTTCCACTTAAGCTTGCACATGCAGCTTCAAGATGGAGTCTCTCCCTCCCTGGTCCTCCAATACCCTTTTTTACTCTCTCTTTTTGCCTTTCCCCGGACTTTTCGTTGTTGTCGCTTCGATGGTGTTTTCTGGCTCTGGATCCGCCCGGGGGGTGTGTGTTTGTGTGTGTGCATGTGCGTGAAGGTCGGCGAGGCCAGCCCAGCTTTCCGCACTTGTCACGATGGAAGCTCTGGACAAGGGACTGGACCAGGAGGGGAGCATTCCTTTTTTTTTCTTTCTCTTTTTCTTTGCCTCCCTCGAAAACTTGGGAGATGAACACGAAGAGGTGAGTTGCAGTAGCAGTGCAAATCATGAAGCATCATCATCAACAAGCAGGGTGTGTTGGTGACACGCCCCCCTTTCCCCTCACCCATCCATTTATCTGGGGAAATATGTGGACCATCGGCAGAAAACAACGGAAGCCCAAGCGAAGGAGGCTTGCTGCCCTTCTTATGAGATCTTATGAGAAGAACTAACTAGTCCAGTGACCACCACTGTATCTTGCCTATATCCCGGTCGGGGAGTTTTTGTAGCGTCCATACAGCTAGCTAACCTGATCGCCAAAAGCCGTGGGTAGGAAGAGCCTCAACTAGAGCGTTCTCAGTCTAGGCTGGGGGATGTGTCTTTCTGCCTGTGTCACCGATATCGACTACATACACTCGGGTATCACCAAAAATGAGACGTACAGCAAGAGAGACAGAGAGAGAGAAAGACAGAAGGAGAGAAACCCAAATGAGGATAAACACGTTCATGTCCATTCCCTTCCCCAGATCATTAAATCACACCCCCCAGTTAAGCAAATCTCACCGCCGCCGACCGCATCTCCGGCGCCAACCTCCAACGTCAACCCAGCATCACCGCCCATCATCACTTTTTCTCTCTTTCTCTCCCGACTTCCCCGAGCAGAGCAGTGTCGTACCGCGCCTAATCTCCTCTACCCAAACACACCCACACCCACACGCCCCCTCCCCCAAGTAATCAAGGCCACCAGCTTTCTTTCTTTCTTGTTTCCTTCCAAGCCGCGGAACCGATGCCTATAGGAGCGCTTTTGATTTCCTTTCTTTCTCTCTTCGGTTCTGGTCACCGCCAGCTCTTGATGACACAAGACACCCAACCCTTGCTGCACTTCCTTTGTGCGTGTGTTCTCTCCTCCCTCCCGCATCTCGGGAGGATTCTGCTATTCCCGCTTTTTCGTTTTTTGGGGGGGGTTCAGTCTAACCCTTCTAGAGCACTCTTCTCCCGCTTCCAGAACACACACACATCGCACGATCGGTTGTGAGTGGCAGACCGGGAACCAGCTTCACCAGGCACACTCTGAACTTCCTATCCAAGCTGCTGTCTCTGACTTTTGCTTCTACCCCGTACCCCATCTCGCTGATCTCTCTCGGGGAAGGGAAAAACACGGTCTTTCTCTTTCTTGTGGCACTATGTGCGAGAACATCCCTGACACCCCGCGGCAATCGCACTGGCACAGCTAGCCTCGATGCACCCTAAAAAACACTAAGATATAAATATAAATATAAAAAAAAGCAAAAATTCATAGAGTGTAAACCACCCTGGCCACATCCACAATTTACGGAGATAATGTAATGCGTATAGCTTTTTTTGCCCTTCCGGATGATACCTAAGACGGCAATAAAGGTGAGACCTGAAAAGAACCTTCAGAAGGGGGCCCCCGCAGCGTTTTGTTGTATATCGATCTTATATTCATTGGAGATCCGTTACCGTATTACAGCGGCGGCAAGGCTCCGGTCCGAGGACGGCCGAGGCATGATGGTCGAGGACGTTGAAATTGATTCGAATTATATGTCGAAGATGGAAGACTCGAGGATACATAACCTGGAGAACGAAATTGCTTCTTCCTGCTTGGACTCCCACAGATGTGGCCCATCGCCAGAGCATATATCCGCTCAAAGCCAGCATCACTGGCCAATGCTTCCGCGCATCTCCTTCTCCCCAGCCCGTTCCTCCAGATTTGATACCCACATAATCACATTTCCCCAGCTTCCCCAGACTTTCCTCTCTCCGTACCTCATTTCTCCCTCTCCCTCTCTCTGCGGTTTTTCTCTCTCTATGAAACTTTTTTCTTTTCTTTTTGCCTCCCGGCTTCTCCTCCCCCGGACTCCCAACCACTCATAGGCCGGCGCATAAACCTCAACGTAACTGCAACTCTACCGGGGGTGGTGTCCAACTACCGGCCAATTCAAAGGACGGTTACCACGATCATCCCCCCCGTTTAACAAAACAAAAATTAAAATGTTCCGGACGTTTAAGTTGGCCTGAGCAGTTTCGTGCATCGCCGTGTCGCAACCACACAAACACCACGCAGCACCTATCAGTACTGTATATTTTTGTTGTCTCGGTTCGTTCTCCAGTTTTTTTCTGTATGTACTGGACTGTATGCCTGCGCACCCGGCTCCACCCCCGGCGGTCCCTGTTGCTAGCCGGGCTCTGTGTTCGGACCGACTCCGAACAGCCACTGCTGCAGGCGGATGTGATTGGTGCGCATCCCCCAGGTCCGCTCCCCCGTTGTGCCCACCATCGCCTCGGGAAAAGACCGTTTGCGTGTGCCCGTGATTATTCTCTGTGGTCATCACCATGGCCGTCGTCGGTGTTTTGGTGCCGTTTGTTCTTCGGTCTTGCAAATGTGGGGGGGTGGTAATGGTGGCAAACTGGATAAGTTCAACGCACAAACGCTTAAACACGAGATACACTACTGCTTGCTGGCATGGGAGGGCGGCGTTTAGGCCTTGTTCACAAAAGTGCGGGCAGCTTCGTGGTACGTGGGATTATCTGGAAAAACAGCCAGGGCCCAGCAGAATGTTCAATGTCATGTGTGTGTAAGTACTTGCAGGCTCTAACTCCATAACCCACTCACCCGTCTCGCCTCGGCTTTTCCCTTTCAGCCTCTCCTCCCTTCCTCCAACTCGCCCCAGATTCGCAGATATGCATGTTGCCGTCGTTGGCTTCCGCAATTGTCAATGTCAAAAGGGCCCGCTGCCCCCGAATTTCTGAGCTAGGCCTGGACAGGACTTCCCCCCATGGGTCGTGTGCTCGTAGGCACTGAGCCACCGTTTGTGTGTGTGTGTGTGTGTGTGTGTGTGTGTGTGTGTGTGTGTCACTGGGACGTTGTGACAGCCTCATCCAGAACAGGATCTCTTACATGATTTCCCTGGACTGGCCCTGCAGTCTATCTTCTCGATATCTCATTGTTGCGCTTGTACAGGTGATTCTAGTGAGCTGGGCCGGACCAGCTGCCGACCGGCACATGTACTCCGTCCCTGTAGTCCTAGGGTTGTGCCGGATGAGACTAGGGTTACTTGCCCAACGACATGTGTTCGGCTACTAGCAGACACTATGGGGTTCACTTCGAAAGTTTGAAGTTCAGTGGCATAGTTTCTCTCTTCGTCATATTCACACGGCATTATATCAAGTATCATTCACCAGTGCACCTGTTTTAAGATCACTCTGGGCCTCCAAATCGGTGGAAACCACATCCCATCACCAACGGGGTCGTGAACGAGGTTCATTCCATTCTGCACGCCGGCACCCCCAAAAGCCCTTGGCCCGTGTTCCCAATCTCCCTGGAGCTAGCTGGTGGTATTCAATGTCCTGTTTCGTGAAGAAATGGATCACTCCATTCTCGTGCTTAAGTGGGCTTAATGCATAGGATATCGTCAACTCTTTCTGGAGAGTTTGGATCGGTAGAGATGTTCTTGGAAGAAGAAAACTGAAGGGAGAAAACTTCTCAGTTGATGAGCTCAAGACTCATGAATGGTGAGAGACATTGTGGGATGTGGAAATTGGAGATATGGGTTGTGAATACTGAGAGGGGGAGGGAGATGGAAAGGAGAGAGGCGGACTTGAGTGAATAGATGTTGAGAGGGCTGATGCAGTAACCATACCTCAGATTACCTTGCACCTTCTAACCTATGTAAGGCATCCCAGACTTTGGTTAAATACCACCAAGATGGTTTTCGATGACTTGCTGATCTGCCTGCATTATCATCATCATTATAACGAATGATAACGATCTCATCAGAATCTGCCATAGATCTTCTATCCATATCTTTAGGTGGCTAGCCTAGTATTGAAGCGGTTCTCGATTTATCTCTTCTTTGAAAGGAGGAGGATCAGGGCACTGGCTTTCCTATATAGCTATTTTTTATATACAAAGTTCATTACTAGTGAGTGCCCTTTACTCGTGGTATAAGTTACGATTATCAAGACACACCAAAGCACATAGAGTTTCCAGTAACTAGTTCATGCTCAGAGTCATCACCAGACCTTTCTTCGAGGGAGTGCAAAGGGTTCAAATATTCATCAGATTAGGGTTTATAGCTCCATGGCCTTCTCCCAATGGCCTTTAGTGGTTATAATCATCAAACTCCAGATCAGGGCTTCCATGTATGTCCATCCTCTGTTCATCTCCAGTCTGTGCCACTATTCTTCTTGTCTTGGTTGACCCTATGCGTGTTTGTGGGAAATTCCGCCCTGGTGGACTCCAAGCCATTTGTCTGGAGAAATGCCGGAGAGACCTCCCCGAACATCCCGTCTCCGCCGCAATGCCACGGCACAACACCACAGATCCAACCGGTGTGGCGTGTGGTGCGCATCCCAAATACCCGACAGAAAGGAATGCAACTGCCACATCTCCAACTCCGACCCAAATCACACGTTGGGGCAGTCTGGGGATCCTCCCCAAGAAGAGGAGAAGCAAACAGCCCACCCCCAAGAGACAACGCATGCAACTGCACACTCTCCGTGACGAACCTCATATGCGCCCCGCCGCTTCTAGATCATTGGCTCGCATGGCCTCTTGCGCCTGCTGTCCCATTTCCACGAGTCCGGGCGTGCGCATAGGCTAAAGCGGGCAATTTTTCTCTTGCCCTTTCACTCCCCTTACGCCGAGCTCCGGGCTGCAACAAGCGCTTCGGGCGATGGCAGGCTGTCAGGGCCAAACGAGATGGGTAGAAGCTGCAAACGAAAGCAAACGATCAGTAAGGGGGTTCCCTTATGCGACGATGGGGTGTATGTGGTGTGTGAACCGTCGTGCTCGGTTACGACACTGTGGGGGGGGGATGTGGTAACCCTACCTGGCCAAGAGTCAGAACTGCGAAGTTGTCGTCCTTGTCAAACATGAGAATCGGTGTTTCCAGAGCGCAGAACTCGCGGATACTGTGGAATAAGAATTAGGTCAGTCCATCCTCATCGTAACCCCAAGCAACCCGAGAGGGGGGGCAGAGGGAGAATCCGCAGTTCCCACAGCTCCTCTCCTTTTTTCCCCCCCCATTCTCTGTGGATTCATCTCCTCCCAAAACAAGCACACAGCCAAACACACAAAGGGAAAAAAAAAACTCACAATTGCCGGCACATCCCGCACGGGCTCGCGGGCGGCGACACATCGGTGGCCACGCCGACGGCCCGGAACCCCCGCACGCCATCGGTGACCGCGCGCGCGAGCGCCACGCGCTCCGCACACGTGGTGACCGGGTACGACGCGTTCTCAACGTTGGCGCCCGACGTGATGCTGGCCTCCGCCGGGCCCAGCACCACCGCGCCGACCCGGAACTGACTGTACGGGCAGTACGCCGTCGCCTTAGCCGCCACCGCGCCGCTGTGCACGGTTGCGAAGTCCGCCGCGCTCAGCTTGTGCGCCGCGCACACGGCCGCCACGGCCGCAGCATCGCGGGCGGAGTGGATTGGAGGGGGCTGGGTCATTGTTGCGGTCTTGAAAATAGGGCTGGGGGGGGAAGGCGGAGATGTTTGGCAGGCAAGAAGTTCGTCGACAGCTAAGAGAGAGATGAAGCCTTGAGTTCTGGGGTTGCAAAGGGAAAAAGTGAAAAGTGAAAGTTCTCCTGAATGAAGTATCGTAAAGGTGATGGTGACGGTTGGATTGGAATGTGAAATGAAGGGATGGGGGGGGCAACGCTTTTAGGTGGCGCAGACGGCCAGCTCCGGATCTCTTATCTGATAAAGCTCTTGGGAAGCTTGAAAGCAACAATAAAGGATGGATTTATGATAAGCTTGGTGGAGACGGGGCAAACTGGGGACTCAGTGACTAAACTTAGATCTATCACGAAGAGGACTCCTGAAATGTCGACCGTTTGGGAATTGCTTGTTTGTCCTGGGACATGCTCGGCGTCAATGTCGTGTATGCAACCGCAATCGTCACGGAAAGCAGCCCTAACCCTATAGCTAGGGTTGAGTCTGGGGTTGGCGGGGTTAACCCTAACCAGATTATCTAGATAATCGGTCCCTGGTCGTTGATCACCAACTCAGCCGAGTCTCAGCCGAGGTCACTTTGCAGTTTTTTCTTCATCATGTGCCGGTCTCCTGAGCTCCTTGTTCGGAAATCGGAGAATTTCCAAACGAAGGATTCATCAAGCTGAAGCGTTTAGATATGAGATTGAACCACTTTTTCCACAATCTTTTTTTGAAAATGTCCGCTCCAGGTGTCGGTTTTGAGTATCCTCGCCAGCCGGTGCGATGGCTGAAGCGGGATGTGTTGTTGTTTGCCAACTCCATTGGATGCACTGCAAGTGAGCTGCAGTTTCTTTATGTGAGTCTTGGCCACTGAATCTGAGAGAACAACGTTCGAAACCCGAGTTTGCTGCTAATATCTCAACAGGAGCTCCATCCCAACTTCGCTGTTTTCCCAACATACCCGGTTGTTCTCGGTAAGACATGCCACAGCGTTTGCATTATTCCTCAGCCCAACAGCTCTAACCACCAATTCGCCCACCTTCCGTAGGTTTCAAGGGTGCCACGCAGGAAGTAATCGACTTCTACTCCGTGCAGAAGGCGATCAAAATCCCCGACGTGCCCGCCTTCGACGCCACGCGCGTCGTCGACGGCCAGCGCACCATCTCGCTCGTCCGGCCACTCCCGACCACGTCGGCCGGCCGGCGCTTCGAGATCCGCACGACCGTGGCCGGCGTGTACGACAAGGGCCGCTCCGGCACGGTGCTCTCGGTGCACGAGGACCTGGTCGACGCGGCCGCCGGTGACCAGCTGTACACGCGCGTCGCCGCGAGCCTGTTCTACGTGGCCCAGGGCGGCTGGGGCGGTCCGCGCGGCCCGCCCGGCGGCGACGCCCCGCCCCCCGCGGCCCCCGCGCGCGCGCCGGACTTCACTTTTGAGATCGCCACGTCGCGCGAGGCTGCGCTGCTGTACCGCCTCAACGGCGACTACAACCCGCTGCACGCCACACCCGAGCCCGGCCGCGCCATGGGCTTTGCGGGCGATATTGCGCACGGCCTGTTCCAGTGGAACCAGGTGGCGCACAGCTTGTTGGCCCGCCTGGGCGGCAGCGATCCCGCGAACCTGTCGGAGTTCGGCGCGCGCTTCGCGAGCCCCGTGTTGCCCGGGGATACCTTGGTCACGCGCGTGTGGCGGACTGGCGAGATGGTGGGCGAGTTCGAGGATGTGCGCTTTGAGACGGCTGTTGTGGGGGGTAAGGTGTGTCTTATCAACGGTCGGGCTTTGATTCAGTGTGTTGGAGGCAAGAACAAGCTGTAAATTGTGACTACTATGAGGGATTACTCTGGGTTTGAAAGCCCGGAAGGCATTTTCTCTCGCACATATCCTGGAAGTGTCTGATCATCCTGAGGACATACACTCAAAGTTGGAAAATTGATCAGATACAAAAAAGAGTACATAACATTATCTAGGATTTGGAGTATATGGTGCATCAACGGAATTGATATCTTGATTTTATTTTCAGGCGTGAAACCCTTTCTTCCTCCGAATCTTTTTTCTTTTTTTCGTTATTCATTTTTTTTTACTTCTTTTCAAGATGGTTCGGTTCCGTTGGCTTAGTCAAACGGAATCCGTCTCAGCGAGTTCGCATTCTGCTTTCTCGACTCCTGGGCAGCAGCAAGGCTGCTCGGCACCTTGATACCACAGCAATCTCCCCATCCAGTAGGCTCATGCTTGTGCGGAACATCGCCGTCTCCGTGCACGTGCAGCTCGCCGCCATCCTCCTCGTTCTCCTCCGACTCGAGCCCGGCCTCAGCCTCGGTGCTCATGCCCTCGACGGCCGGCACTAGCGAGCCGAACAAGAAGTGCTGCATGACGGGGAGCTTCTTCAGCACCTCGGCCACAAACATGCGCCGCATGCCGCCCTCGATCTTGGCCCACGACTTGGCCGACGAGATGTCGTCCAGCATCGGGCTGTGCCACCGCAGGCCCTTGACGGTCTTGGTGCTGTTGACAAACGCCACCTGGCCAAAGTACAGGTACTCCGCGCCGTACTCCTCGATGATCAGGTCCTGGTGGATCGACCGCGGCGTCAGGAACCGGTGGTTCAGCAGCTGCGAAGCACCGAACAGGAACGGCAGGAACTGGTAGTCGTCGAGCCCCCACACGCCGTGCGACCCCGCCGGCTCCAGGTAGTACGACAGCTGGATGCCGCGCATGACCTCCAGGTACCGCACAAACACCCGCAGCACCAGCGCCGAGAAGTCCGACGTGGTGACCACGCCCAGCTGGTACAGGCACAGCAGCCAGATCATGAAGTTGAGCTCGTGGCCGGAGCCGTAGTCGATGCGCGCGCGGTTGCCGAACGAGTGGGCAAGATACGTCGACACCTCGGCGGTGGCGTCGCCGGCTGGAACGCCCAGCTTGGCGTGCCACTCCGCCATGTGTGCCTTCGCGGCATCCACGAAGTCGCGGAACGCCTTGTTGCCGAACCGCGAACCGCCCTGCTCGTCAGGCGGGGCCTGCTTGACAAGCTCCTCCGCCTCGTCCAGGATTCCCAGGATGGTCTGCACCTTAGGGCTGATATCGGAGTCTTTAACCGAGGACCGTGTCGTGTCGATAACGGACTCCGCCAGGCGGAAGATCCATGCCTGGATAAGCTTGAATGTGGGGGAGGCGAGGAAGAGCTCGTGGTCTTTATGCGAGAGGATCCGGCGAGACGGGATCTGGAACGAGACGGCAGAGATGTCGGCAATCGGGGGAGGGAGATTGGGGGTTTCGGGGATCGGGATGGAATTGGCAGGCTCGCTCGGCTTGCGGCGAGGTTGGAGCTTGGGGATCCGGTCCCGAAGCGACGGCATGGTTGACGGACCCGCAGCCGGAGCCGGGGACGACGCCGAGCTCGATGCCGAGCTCGTTGGGTGTGGGCTAAGGCCGGCTGTAGCTGTAGCCATTCTTAAAACAGTGAAGCATACAAAACTGTAAAACAAAGAAGTTGCAAGGTTTTCGTTGAGGTCAATCAAAAGTCAGAAATCAGTACTGCGTGATTGGAAATGCACAGGTACAGACAATGTTGGCAAAAGGCGGAGAGAGTGAGTTCCAGATCCCCAAGATCCTGATTTTAGTACATCTACGCGCTAAATAGTGGGCAAATGGCGGTAATTACTAAGGGTTGAGTCACTAAGCGCGCTGTAAGGCGCCAAAGCAAAAATAATGACTTCACGAAAAAAAATTCAAACAGGAATCCACGATTGAAAATTCTTTCAACCTTTCCTTCATATAGTCTCTTCACACTTCTTTTGCATTCCTTAAGATATAAGATACCTCTCTCTACTACCTCCTCCATTGACCTCTTGTTCACCTCACAGAACCCACCTACTCCTCCAGATCGAAAGAGATCTTCTTTGCCGTGTTTCAGCATTCCCCCAGATATCCAGCATGGCTTCATCCCACGAGCCTGAAGTGAAGCTATCTCTGCTTCCCAAAGCCGACGGCTCCTCGTCGTTCTCGTACGGCGGATATAGAATCATTGCGTCTGTCAATGGCCCGGTGGAGGCGCCCCGACGAGACGAGGCCGCGTTTGAAGCTGTTATCGATGTGATCGTACGACCGGCTGCCGGGGTTGCAGGTGAGGAAACCCCAGAAAACTGCACTGTAGCCCCTCACTCGGTGGCGCTCAGCAATCCACCCCCTTTCATATCTCTGTGCCAGGAGGTCATCCTTCATGGGCCGATACGGCCAGAAATAGCCTGCTTCTTGCAGTTTCTCAAGTCATCCTCTGTCGCCTGTGAAACTGGGATATCGGGGTTCAATCTAACGTAGACTTGTGTATATATAGGAACACGGGAGCGCCACTTGGAATCTATCCTCCAAGCAGCTCTTCGCTTTATCATTCCCGTCAAGGAGTATCCACGGAGCATGATACAGGTGGTTCTACAGATCACCGACGTCCCCGAAAACAACTACGTGAACACCAAGATCATGCAGGCACAAGCCGTGAGTCTCCGACTACACAACACTCTCGCTTCATATGCAGCTCTGAGCTGACTTTTTTTCTTCTTTTTTTTCTTTCTTCATGTCTCGACCTAGAACCTCCCTGCTATCCCGGCCCTTCTGCATGCCGCCATGCTTGCCCTCCTCTCAACCTCGCTCACCATGCGCACAATCGCCAGCGCCGTGGTGGTGGCCGTCGGCGACCGCACCGACGACTCCAAGCTCATCCTCGACCCGACCGCAGTCCAGATCTCGCGCGCCCGCTCGGTGCATGTGCTCGGCTTCACGGGCCGCGACGACCTCCTGATCGCCGAGAGCGAGGGCGACTTCTCTCTCGCCGTGTGGGAGCGGGTTGCAGCCGCCGCCCGCGACGCCTGCTGCAACACTGCTGCCGACGACAACAACAACGATGACACTAACATGGCCCATGCCATTGCCGATGCTCGGCCTCCCAACATGCGCCAGTTCATGCGGTCGGCCGTTGTGGCCAAGGTTGTTGCCGAGATGCAGTGGAAGTCCGGACCGGAGATTTGAGCTCCCGTACACCAGCTCGCCACGCCCGGGTATCGCTTTTTCTATTCTCTGAATATCCTATTTCGTCTCTCTCCATAATCTATTGGGTTCCCCCTGATGCTTCTTCCATGATCTGGTTGAGCCGTCCCAGCTTGTTGACGTCCCATCTCCGTATGCTCCGACCTTTCTCGTGTTTTCTTCTCGCTGGTCCTGCGCTCTCACCTCCCGGAACCGATAATATTAGCCGGATAATCTTTTAGAGCATCTCCATACCCGTATCAGCATCTATTTCGGGGCGACGTCTCTGTAAGACATCTTCAACGAGATCTATCCACCAGCGAGGTCTTGTGCGACCACCAGAGAGAGGCTTTCGGCGTCCCCACCACTCCGGCCCAAGACACAGCCATTTACCGGTCGATATTTCCGGAGCACACATTAGTCCGCCGGTGGACAGATGGAATGTAGCCGCCCAAAGTGCGGTTTCGAGAGTCTTGTTTGTCTGGCCGAGTTGGGCCCATTACAGACTTCGTGCGAAGACTCTCCTCGTCCAGCCAACCATCGGGACTGCATGAATGGTGTTTGTCACAGCAGCAGGAGAAAAAGGGCAGTACCCAAGGCAACATCAAACCCAACGAAGAAGACGAACGGTCAAGAAAAGCGCGAATGCCACGAATCAACGATCCAGTGCGCGCAACCTGCGCATTAAGGGTCCGCAACCCCATCCCCCTCCAAAGCGCGCGCACCGCCCCTGCAACAATGCACAACGCAGTTTTGTCCGGCCTCCCCTGGTGCCCGTGTTTTCGATTTTGGAACGTGAAGGGCGAGTTACGTATGCTTTTGCGGTGTTAGGGGTGACTGGACGACCCCGACGACAGCCTATCACTCTTTTCGGGCTGGGCGGGACACACGGCCCTCCCTGTGTCTCTTGCTGTGATACGCTTTGCACAAGCTGTGTCTAGGTAAAGTGGGCGCAAACAACAACGGGGCAATTTTTATTCGGTTTTGTTTCTTTTTTCTTTTCTATCTGCTTAGTGGGGGGGGATATCCCAATCAATCCTAGACGGGGGAGGGGGCCCGATGTTTTAGACACAGGTCTCCTGCGACGAGACTTTGTTACTGTGCGGTGTTTCAATCCAGGGTTGGCCCCGGCATGAGCATTTTATCTTATTTTATATGGGGTACCCTCCTGCATGTAGCGATTTTGTATGGACGCTGGAAGTCCCGGTGCATTTTTATACGAGACAGTGGCCTTTTGGGTAGTCTGGTGATGGCAGTGAGGCTCGGTCGTGCGTCTTACGTTCTTCTGTGCATGCTTCTTTTTCTTTCGTTCTCGTGATGGTTGTCCACGTAAACTACTGTGTGTCGTCCGGATAGAGTGGGCTTCGTTGCTGCGTATGTCTTCGGAGGCTTTCTTGGACCCTCGTCATCATCATCAGCAGCAGCAGCAGTGTTGCATCTGTCGGTATGTCTTCCTCCAGCAGCGCGGTTCTGGCGGTCGTGTTCAGGCTGATTCGCGTTTCTTCACAAAGTCCGATCTGCGACAGAGAACAGAAAGGCCCGCCGCCACCGCTCCGTTATACAGCATTGATTCTCATTCTTCAGAGTTACAAGGTCTCGGAGAAATAGGAGAGGAAAGGCAACAAGAAAAGAAGCATGCCGCATCCCTGTCGTGTTTTTTTCTTTTTTCTTCCGACAACGGGTCCTGGCCGCTGCCGCCGCCGCCGCTTGTAGCAGATCTTTAATGCAAAGGGATGTTGTTTGCCCATCCAGCTCAGTTCTCGTTGACGGATCCTCGCCCGTCTTCTTCCGTCTCTCTGGTTCATGTGGCCCGGCCGACCGCTAAGTCAGGGTATATTTGGTCCTGGACTACTGTACTGTACAGTACAGTCTTACTTACTGCTGCTCCCCCCTGCTGGCGCGTCGTTCAGGGAACTCTGATCTGCGTGTGCTGCGGGTGTGGCCATGGTCTCTCTCCCCTTTTTCTTCACTTCCCTTCGCCGGCTGTTTTCGGGCCAGTCTCGGCCCTCCGACTGCGCGCGAAGCTGTGGCCGCCGCCGTCTTGCTGCGTTTTGTGTGTGTGCTGTCCAGAGCCTGACCAGCTCGACGACGGCCGGTCTCGCCTTGGTAACCGCCAGTATAGCAGCAGCGTGGCCCGTCGGATAAGGCCCTTGGCCCACCGGCCTCTCTCCCGTCTGCGTCTGCTGTGTGAGGCCAGATCTTCAGAAATGGCGTGGAGCTTTCTGGGACCTCTTTTCCGCCCCTGGTCTGCACAAAGCCTGCGGCCGGTGATAGTCGCGGCATCGAGTGATGGGTGTGGCACACCATTTTCGAAAGCAGCCAAGACGACGACGAAGATGAAAAACTCCGCGTTGCCGCCGGCACATCACCACTCTTCTTCTCCTTCTCTTGCTCTCTGCGCCTGCCCCTCGATGGCCCCTCCCAAACACACAATTGTCTCTCTCTTCCTCTCTAAAACGGCATCGTGCCGCACCTCCAGGCGCCAAAAGGTGACCGACTGGGACGGAGTGCGTGAAGACTGGCTCACACATGCAAAATGCATGAACAAAGAACCGAACCGGCGCTGTTTAGGGTTTTGACATGCCGCTGCATCTTCCCCTCCCCTGCTGTGCCTTGTTTTGGGCACGCACCTGCAGCCAAGCGAGATCGCGAAAAGGAGAGGCAACCCTGAATTCTGAAGCAAAGCGTGCATATCTCAGCTCTAGGTAGACCGACAGTATACAGTACACCTCTTCATTCGCTGAGGGTTAAACCCCTCCTCCTCCTTTCTCATTCACCACCCCCACCACCAAGACTCAGCATGCGGCAGTGAAAAGTGAGCCCAACAATCTTTTCTTTTTCATTTTTCTGTTATGTCGCCCTGCAGGGTTCCTCGACACTCTCTCCTGGGTGCTTCAGCATGGGTTGGGAAATAAACGACACCTTAGCTTTGAGTCTGGAGGTGGGTAGCGTCGTACTGCCGACGCAATGTTGTTCCATCCTCTATCAGCATGTCCCCCCCAAGTAAAAAGCTGAAGATTTACAGTACAGTACAGTACTTTGGGGCTGGTGAGTTCTCCTCCTTGTACTGGACTTGTACTGGAAGAAGCACAAATGGTTGGTAACTCCTAATAATTCCATATTCCTACTGGTCACCTTTTTTTCTTAAATTTTTCTTTATTTTTTTTTCTCTTTTTTTTATCTGTTTCCGTATCCCCTTTTCTCTTTTGAAAGATGGGCAGAGACAACCCCTGATAAACCCGTATGCGGACACATTTCTTTCTATACGCACAAGACAAAACGTCTGGTGCCCCATGCGTCGTCTCCTCCACTCTCCCGATTGTCCATTCCATGCCTGTTTGGGTGTCTTAATAGCCATCAATTAAGCTTCCCGTCAGCTACCACCGTAGGTAATAATATACTGTACCTGGGGGCATCGTTGGAAACCTTGATACGTTGAAAGAACAGGAAAAATGTCACACTAAACGCCGGTGCACCACCGCGCATTCCCACCGCCGCCGTCAGTTACCACCATCCTGAAGCGCTTTCGTACCTCCTCCTATGCAATGCAAATGCCCACAGCACAGACAACTGTAACGTCGTCATGTCTCGGTTTCGTTCTCTCTCGCAACCCGCCCCCACTGCCGTCGCCCTCACCCGCCTCCCACCACGGACCTCAAGTAGGAACTCATACAGTACATATAGCCGCGAACGCTTCCCCGTCCCAGCATCATCCTCGACGATCACAGGTTTTGGCGGATGAAGCTCCCCCCCAGGACGAATATACTTGATGCAAACGCGGGATGATGAGGATGGGGAAGGAACATAGGCAGAACGTACGTCGCCCGCACGAAGAACGCACACACAGAAAGCGTGGGAAAGCAGCTCCCGCTTCCCCACCATCTCCTTTACTTACGCTTGGGGGCATTTTCTGGCTCAAAGAGGGAAAATGCCCGCCCACACTTTGCTCTCTTCTCCAGACTTGCACGGAATAGGCAAACATGGGAAAGAAATCTGTTTGGTTCGGTACTCATTCACACATGCACACACACACACATGCATACTCCTAGGTAGCATTGCATGCATATAACCAAGCGAGAAAGCGTGTGGGAGGAAAGGAAGGATGCTCGCTAACCAAGAATAGAAAGAGTGTGGCCGAGTGATTTTCTGAGGCCTGTGAGATCTGAGGGGGAGTGATGTGCACCTCAAGTTGAGGAGAAAGAACATCACATCTCCGTTTGTTCGTCGATTGCAAGAAGGTGAGGAATGCCACCCGCTTCCACCCCCTCGGAATGGCTTTCCTGCTGAAAACAGAGCGGTCTGGCATCAGTGCCAAGAAATTCCATCCTCCTCTCCATCGCCGATAGATGCGCTTGATGGCCGTGGTAGATAGACGGGGGGGTCTGGCGATATGTGGGATGGACCATCAAGCAAGGTTCCGTCGTGTGTGTGTCTGGACCCAAACATGCAGCTTCAGCTTTGCCTTGCTCGCGACACCGAGATAAGCTGTAGCAGACAGTAGCTTTTCACAACGCCACATCAGTATTAGTATACTCCCCCCTTACCAATCGTAGTGTCAGAACGGGCGCCTTTCCCTGAATCGCCATAACGCATTCCACCAAGACTGAAAGTGTGAAATCTTCACCAAGGCAAAACCGGCAAGCCCAAAAGAAAACAGAAAAAGGGGGAGGGGGAGAACAAACAGGTCCCGCTCTAGGTGTTTGAGAAGCAGACTCCTGCTACTCCAGCATCCCAGCATCAGAAGAGAAAATATATCAAAAACCCTTGTCGGGAGCTTTGGGCAGTCGAACTGGAGCAGCAACGGAACATATCCTTGATCGACAAAAGCCATGCAGCCGGGGCTCCTATTGGCTGGATGGGACGAAGAAAAAGGCAGAGAGCAGCGATCTCTCAAGAGCGAGAAGCGTCCGAAGTTTTGTATCGCGAGGAACGGTTGACAAGGGGGAAGGCAAATAATGGGAAAAAGGCACGCTGCTCTGAGGCCAACCTTGGGAATTAATGGGGACATTCCCAGTCGCAGTAATCATACTCCCCCCGTATGGCATCGTTTCGCCTGCACGAGAAAACACACACACACACACACACACACACACCATTCAGACACCCTTCTCTGGCTGGCAGGTTGAAAGGCTTTGGTCAAATTAGAGAGCGAGAGAGAGAAAGGAGGCCAAAACAGAAGAGCCACAGCCAAGCACGAGAGGGACCGGGCCTTTCCGACCTTGCCTTGCCAGACGATCAGAGAGAGAGAGAGGACTCGTTTTTTGATATAAGCTCCTGGGCCGCAGAACGTCGTGATCTCGCCCTTTCTCTTCTTTTCCTTTCTTCTCCAGTCTTGTAGACCCAAGCCCGGCCCCGTTCGTTTGTGTTGCCTTTTTTTGCCCGTTTCTTCTTTTCTTTCGTCCTGCAGTGCAGATATAAAAAAAGTATTAGCAAAAGTCCATCTTTCCGAGCTGTGCTCTTTTGTCACCACCCGCTCCGACATCTATTTTTTTTTATCTTGCCTGCGCCGGACGCCCTCTTCTCCCACCTCTTTTTTTCTGTCGTTTCTTCTCGTTTAATCTGCTTTTCGTTATTGAACTCAATCTCAGGCCTGGTGTCAGTCAAAAAATCAACTCAATTTATCTTCTCCCAATCTTTCCTTCTGCTCGTAACATTTCTTTTTTCTCGTCACTCCGCGGATAGACTCTGCTCACCTCCAATACGTCGATACTGTCCGTCGTTGTTGCCAAGCAGTCGAATCGCCCGCCCGTCACTATCACAGTGCAGCCATCCAATCGTGGAATTTCCAACAGATCACTGCTCTTCGTCACAGGACAAGCAGTAATCTTAAAGCACCCGTCTCGCTCGGTATGTTCACATTGTTGTAGCTCGCTTGGGCTATGTGCTTCTTTTGTCCTGTCGCATTTCCCTAGTTCCCCCAAGGGTCCACTGCACTGGATCTATCGAGTTTAGCATGAACTCGACTTTTCTGCTTGTCATATTTGCCGCCAGTCATCGGACATACCTCAGAAAAAAAGGGGTTTTTTTTTCTTTTCAACCTGCATGACCCACCAAACCGCGCACATGAAGATTCGTTATCTCCTTTCACTGGAGAAGACTAAATCTCCACATATGCACAGCGTCGTCACTTCATCACCACCCACCGTGTGAACTCCGAAAAAGTTATCACACAAGTGTGCCTGTGACTCGGGGTTTTCAGGGCTGAATGCCGAGAATCTTGCTTCGTCCTTTCTGGGGCTCTTGGTGGGAAAAGCACGCCAGAACTCTTGGATAAAGCAAGACTTTGGAGACGAGTTCACGAGCTTTTTTCAGAAGACCAAGGAAGACTGAAGAACGAAGCGAGAAAGGGGGCTCTGGCGAGAAAGTCAGGAGACCGTCTGCAGAGACTTATATAATGAAGGCCGTTCTTGCTGAATTGCCTGCCACGGGCAATTCCACGATTTGATGATCACCTCTAGTCAGAAAGAGCCGTTGCCGGTAGCTCCTGCTTCTTTTTCTGTTCATCACTAATCACTTACACCTTCCCGTTGATCGCGGCTTTCTGGACCACGTTCCAGGCCGTCCGCTCCTGCCTTCCTCTCCTTCTCCCGTTTGTCTTCCACAACACTTTTCGCCTTCCAGCGTCATAGAAAGCCCGTGGCAGCGGGAAGCAGTTGGCAAAGCAAAAAGCACTCCCTTTCGCGAAGTTCGCAATTCCGTTGCTCTTTTTAGAGCTGCTGTATCTCCGTCCGTCTGCCGAGCGTCCCCAGTTCGGATTTAGAATTCCACAAGTTCTAGGTTGCAGGTACTGGGCTTTTTATCTTATTTTGTTTTTTCTTAATCTCCCTCCTACGCCCGAAAGCCCGAATATCGAGCTTGGTGTTGCTCCATCCATAGCTGGTGTGTGTGTCTCTCGGTCCACACGCCGCCCCTCCCCAAGAGCCACAAGAGCCACTCCTACACAAAATATACCCACAGCCACGTCCGGAAAGTCCGTGACTTCCGCTGTCATCTTACCACTGCTTCTTCTCTATTCTGTGGTACTGAACCCAGATTGACTGACGTTTTTTTGTAAAATGATGTTTTATTTTTCAGTTATTCACAGGTGCCCTTTGTCTCGCTCTCTCGCTCCTCAAAAGTCTCTCCGCTTTGCTGGAAGAACTTGGCCCAGTTTCTTATTTTTTTATTTTTTATTTTGCAGAAGCGGCCTGTGCTTTCCTTCGTTGGTGCTAACGGATATTCACAACTCGCACCTGCCCTGTTAGCCGGGTCACGCACCATTCCTTCCCGCCAATACTGACCTTCCACCATTTTTCCGCTTTCCACTCGCTCCTTCCCTTTACTTTTTTTTTCTCCATCGCTTTGTGCGGCATACCTCATTAATCGCATATTTTTTTGCGTGTGTGTTTAATGTGCAGGTGTTATACCTCCATAAACACATAACCCTGGTATATACATAAATTTGTATATATCTCCCACCACCCAACACTCTTCTCCCCCTCCCTTGTTTTCCTCTCTCTTTTTCTCCCATTCACAATGCATCTTGCGCAATCTGTGGTCTCTCCCACTGCGTCCATTCATCCTGCTCTGAGTCCACCTCTCAATCGCCCGGTTTATTCCCTCACATCGCCGTTGGCAAATCCCCTTCCCGAGCGCCCGCACAGTTCGGGAGCGGCTCTTGGTCGGCCTTCGCCCCTTGCCGCATCCACCTTCTCCGACGACCTTGAACCGGCCCCGCTGCAGCCGCTCAAGTCGGCCACGCTTGCCTCGCCCACCGGGTTCCCGCCCGATATCCCGCGCCAGACCATCATGAAGGCCATTGCATCGGTTGCCCGCAGCAACAAGCCCGAGGCGCTCTCGCTGTCCAGCATGCTGTCCCCGCCCTTCAAGGCCGATGCGGCCAACCGCCCGGTGTCGTCCTCGTCGTCTTCGTCGCAGCGCCTGGCCGACGCCCTCACCGAGCTCGCCAGCCGCGCCAGCGTCACCCCGAGCGCCGCCACCGCCTTCCCCGCTCTCCAATCGCCTTGCTTCTACCATCAGCGCTTCGACGACGCCGTCAACATCGACAAGGTGCTTGAGGAGATCAAGAACGACGACACCATGTCGCACTCGCGCCTCGTGCAGACCGCCACCGGCGTGCGTGAGGTGTCCAAGCAGCTCCAGCGCCGCCCGATCAAGCGCGCCGTGCGCAACATCATGATTGTCACCAAGGCGCGCGACAACCAGCTGGTCTACCACACGCGCAAGCTGGCCACCTGGCTGCTCAGCACGCCGCGCTACGGCTCCGATATCGGCGTGAACGTGTACGTCGACGCCAAGCTGCGCAACTCGAAGCGCTTCAACGCCGCCGCAGTCACCGCCGGCGACCCGCGCTTCGAGCACATGCTCCGCTACTGGACGCCCGACCTGTGCTGGAGCCAGCCGGAGAAGTTCGATCTCGTGCTGACTCTCGGCGGCGACGGCACCGTGCTTTTCACCTCGTGGCTGTTCCAGCGCGTGGTGCCCCCGATCCTGTCCTTCAGCCTGGGCAGTCTCGGGTTCCTCACCACGTTCGAGTACGAGCGCTTCAACCACCACCTGGACCGCATCATGGGCGATGCCGGCATGAAGGTCAACCTGCGCATGCGCTTCACCTGCACCGTGTACCGCGACCGCAGCGATGCGGCCTCGCCCACTCCGCAGGCCGCCCAGGAGGGCGAGCAGTTTGAGGTTCTCAACGAGCTCGTCATCGACCGCGGCCCGTCGCCGTACGTGTCCAACCTGGAGCTGTACGGCGACGACGAGCTGCTGACGGTCGTTCAGGCAGACGGCTGCATCTTCTCGACGCCCACCGGCTCCACTGCCTACTCGCTCTCGGCCGGCGGCTCCCTCGTGCACCCGGACATCCCGGCCATCCTGCTGACGCCGATCTGCCCGCACACGCTGTCGTTCCGGCCGATGGTGCTGTCGGACACGATGGCGCTGCGGGTGTGTGTGCCGCGCAACAGCCGCGCGACGGCATACTGCGCGTTCGACGGCAAGGGCCGCGTCGAGCTGCGGCAGGGCGACTACGTGACCATCACGGCGTCGCAGTACCCGTTCCCGACGGTCACGCGTACCGACACCGAGTGGTTCGACAGCGTGTCGCGCACGCTGCGGTGGAACACGCGCGCCGCCACGCAGAAGGCGTTCGACTCGGCGGCCACCACGCCCGGCGGCGACAAGGACGATGATGCCGAGTACGAGGCCATGCTGCTGGCCAGCGGCGACGAGCTGCCCGAGTGGGACATTGACACCGACTCGGCGTGCTACGCCAGCGAGGACGGGTCGACGGCTGCCAGCCCGCTCCGCCGCCAGATGAGTCTGTTGGGAATGTGAGGAGTGGCAATCTTGCTTCTTTTCATTAGGTGTCAGTCTTTTTATCGCGTGGTTCTTTTTTTTCCTTCCTCTTCATGGCATCCGAGTCCTTTTCTGCACGTCGAGCCCCATTATAAATCTCATGTCCCCCAATTTTCTTTTTCCAAGCGGTGTTTTCTTTACAGGTGTTCCAGCAACCCGGGTGGTGCGTTCCTTTTTTATTGTTGATTCCATCCTTTTCTTGATGTACATATGCGATCTTTTTTCTTATAAACTCCATATCCCCCCCTTTTGTTTCGACGGTGGGAGACGAGAAGACAATAGAGGTGTGTCGGTGGTGTTGGTGTGTGGATGAGGGTTGGAGAACATATAGAGTCCTCTCGATGGGGATGGACGGTGGAAGCTAGAAGATCTGGTGGTTTTCTCTAGATAGATGTCGGTTATATACAGACGAGTTTTGTAAGTTTCTGGGCGAAGCGATCGTGAAATACGTGGAAATGCATGTCAGAGAACTCAACGTCACTTCCACGTGCGGTTAGGCAAAATCCGGGCCCGCGGAAGCCAGTTGCATTTTCTAGCCCACCCTGTTCCTATCAAGCAGAGACAAGAGCACAACGAACAAGAATGGCACTGGCTGGCTGGTCGGGTACCACTATCAGAAAAAAAGCAGAAGCAACCCTCCCTCTCGAAATAAAATATATATATATATATATATATATGTATAATCCAACATGTACGTTCTCAGTATCTCCTTCTCCAAAATTGGCATACACAAGCATGGCCTCTCCCCACACCCATCCTCCCAGAAAGTCGGTTCCCCCTTCACTGCCCGGAAGCTCCGGACAGCGGGAAGGGGGGGGATCTTACGAATAAAAACTTTGGTTTGGTCCACGCGTTAAGAATAGCAGGGCGGAGCAGAACCACACACCCAAGGATAGTTCGAAGATTCTTCGTTCTTTTCCTGAGTGTCGCTACTATCCGGGGCGGATGCCCCCACCCACACACGCTCGCCACACACGCTCGGGGGATATTTGAACAGCATTTCAAATCACACACCAAGAACTAGTCTTCCTGTCTTATACCCCCGTGGGGACTTTTGCGGCATGCAGAAAAGGAAAAGCAGTTGCTGTCGATGCCTGCCCTGCCGCTACGACCAGCCATCCGCCCGTGGAGGAAAAGATAGAGGCAGGCATGATAGGGGTGCGTAGAGAGAGAAAGAGAGCATCACATAGATGAAGCATCTGTAAATGGCAAAAAAGAAAAAGGTATCTTTCGTATAGACAGCGTGACTTCTCAAAGAACACACGGTGATCACAAAAAAACGGTGATGCAAAGGGACGTGCAGATGAAGACCAGAAAAAGCAGAAAAATGCAGGTTGGCTGGGATCACAGGGCATATCTTCCTTTTTGCTCGTTCTCATCGTATCCAAAAACACCACGCGCACCTCCCATCATGAAGAATGACAAAAGCGGAAAAGGGAGAAAGCACACAGAGGGAGAAACAAAAAGAAAACAGAGAGGGAGAAAGGAAGAAGAAAATAGAAAAAAAGAAACCAATAAAATATACTTGATTCCGCCGTCTTTCACGTCCAGTCATATCCCATGCCGCCCATTTCGCTTGCGCTTGCGTCCTTCGCCGTGCTCCACGACATACAAAGAAATCGTATCCCGGAAGAGTCCAAAAAGAAATAATTAAACATTGAGAAAAAGGAAAAGGAAAAGGAAAAGTTTCTTGAAAAGTGGTCGTCGTTATTGCTGCGGGAATGGACACGGGTGAGACTACCGCCAGTTGCCCTGGCTGAGAGCAAGCAGGCCGGCAACACAGTCCGCATCGCCGCGCTTGCTAGGGCTGACCTCGCCGCGCATAAACCGGTGCACGTCCTCCTCGCCCGAGGCCGACTTGACCGGCGGCGCCGGTGAGTTGTCTTCGTACACGCTGATGCGGCGGTCTGCGCCCCCGCGCTGGCCGCCGCGCACGGGCGAGAAGGCCGAGCCGCTACCCTTGGAGAATGTGAACGGGGGCGTAGAGAGCGGGCCGACATTGGTGTTGTCCTGGAGGACCCGGCTCACCGGCCACGCGGTGTACTTGCTGGGGGGCGAGTTGGCGTTGGACTTAACGTTAGGGTTGGGCGGCGGAAGGACCCGGCGCGAGTTCGGGGTCCGCACACGCCGGGGCCGTCTCGCGGAATTGCCATCCTCGTCGGGGCTCCAGTTTTCCTTGTCTGAGTCACCTGAGTGTGACACCAGCATCGACACCTTGACCTTTCCGCCACAATCAGCAGCTCCCGACAGGGTGCTTTGGGGCTTCTTAACCGGCGTGTCAGTCGGGGCTGGTTCGGTCTCGGTCTGCATTCTCGCAACGCTCGACTGCGTGCGGTTAAGCCTCGCCTTCTTAGCCGGGGGGTTCGCGGCCGCAGCTGAGCTCTGAGCACGAGAGAGAGTACGGCCCAGAGGGGCGTTGCGTTTACTGACACTGCTGGGCTGTAGTGCTGAAGAGGAGCGGATTAGGGTAATGGCCGCAAGAGCCGATCCATTGGCCTCGTTCTCGGCCAGAGTGGTAAGATCATCCGGGGCATCTTTGTCGCAGGCAAACTCCCACGCGTGTACATCCCGCGATCGACCGTGGGACAATCTCGGAGGGAGACCACCGGTGAGAGTTGAAATCGGAGGAAGCGTAACGCTGTTGATAGCACTCTGGCTTCTCTGCAGCGAGCCTCTCTTGACCTGGGGCAGCGTCGGGACCGTGGACATGGGGCGGGGCGGGATGACGCGAGGGGGAGACGGTTCAGCAGCGACGATTTCGGCCTTTCCTTCGAGCGAGAAAGACATACGGAACTTGGAAGCGGGCTTAGGAAGAACCGGTACGTCAGACGGGGCGTTAACGGCAACAACACCAGATGTCGGCTCGGGTTGTTGCTCGGGCCTAGAAGCGCGTGTGTTAGTAAATTCAGTCCGTATTCACGCCTTCTTCTGGTGGCCAATCTTCAAAGCTTCGGGCAGGCTCTCGAGAAGGGTTAACTCACTTCGCCGGGTCGCTGCCAGCGGGCGACGAGAAGGTGGGGCCCAGGTTCCAGCGGTTAGCCAGATATCCCACGGCACCGGGGAACGAGCGGGCCAAAGCTGGAGTCTGGGCGTGGGGACCGTCGGGAGAGCTTGATGGCTGGAGTGAAGACGACGCGTCGAAAGGCTTGGAAGAGGGGAACGGGCGTTCTTGGGATCCGGGAGGGGTTAATATCGGGCGAGAAGACAGTTCGTACAGAGGCGAGGTGGATGTGGTCATTGAAGAGGCATGCTGAGAGTAAAGAGACGCGTCAGGACTTCTCGAGTCGGAGGACAAGACGGCCATGCCACCGTAGCGCAGGGCGACAATTTCTTCGGGGGTCAGCGGGCGTGATTTTCGTCGGTCGTTCTGCCGTCGGTTTTGGAACCAAATCTGGAAAGCAGTTAGATATCGCGTTAGCTCATATTGAAGCACATTTATATGGTCCGTAAATATATGTGGGGCATTCCTCGTCTCTGCAGAGAACGCGTTCCTAAGGTGGCCAAAGAAGGAAATGGTGAGGCTTGGCTGTGAAGTCTAAGTTGAGAGCTTACCTGGACTTCTTTCTCGGTCATCGACACGCTCCGCACAATCGCAAGGCGTGCTGTCTTATCCGGCTTGGGGTTTGCCTTATAAGCGGACTCGAGGATAGACTTGTCGACGGCCCTAGAAAGTTGGACACGCGGGAACCACCAGGTTAGCCAGGGTTTCTCTGAGATTTGAGGACAGATACCAGTTATATATATATATATATATATATATATATATGGGATTCTCTTTCAAGACGCGTTGATATTGGAATTTTTGGTGGGATCACCACATACTGAGTTCGCTTGCGTCGGTTCTTGGGCTGCCTGTCAGGATGGACGTTGACAACGGCCAAATCAGAGCCGGAGACTCCGCCCATATGATGGGGCAGAGAAGGCGAGTTTGGGTTGGACATATGAGTGGGAGAATCCATTTTCGAGGCGGAGGTCGAGTTTGCGTATGACGTGATGATGGTGGCCATTTGTTTGGGGGTATGGAGAATGACAGAAAACACGTAAAAAGACAGAGAGAACAAGAATAAGATCGGAACAAGAGAGCAAAGAGAAGGAGAGACTAGGGTGAGAGACTTCGATATAGCAAGCAATTAAACGAGAGTGTAACAGCAGAAAAAGAGCGTGGGAGACAGTAGAAGCAACAGAGAGAAAGCGAGAGAGAGATCGTGATCAATTACATCCACATTAGAACATCACCAACAGTCAGTAACAGCGTCACGTCACCTGTCACCAAATCACCTGTCGCCGTCTCTGGAAGGAAAACAAGAGGAAGTTGGAGAGATGGAGATGAGAAGAGAGGAAGAAAGAAAAAAGAAGAAGAAGAAAATGGAAGAGACAGAAAAGGAAGAAGAAGAAGAAGAAAAAAGGGAAGAAGCAGAGACGGATGAAGAAAACAGAAGAAAACAGAGAAAAACAGACTCCACAGCTCCAGAGAGAAAAGCCCAGGACGAGAGACGAGAGACGCGGAAGGAACGAAATGCAGGGTAACGCAGTACTTGCAGGTTCAAAAGTAAATGACTTGACACGACCTAGATTGGGCAATCGATCAGAAGTGGAGACAGAAATTGGGAAGGGAAGACGAAAGCACGAACACGCAAAATACAGTAGAGAGGAAAGGCCAGGGTTACAGAAGAGCAAAAAGAAAGAAAATTATCACGCCAGGGCCAAGCATGGCATGGCACGGCTCTCAATATTCACCCAAGTATTATTTATAGTAAGTGCCTTTAAGTGGTTGAGGTCTGCCAGATAGAATGCAAGGCGACGCAGGTACGGGACCAGAAGAGAGAAGCTTAATTGCATGTGTCGTAGCATATGCATATATCGCGTCTACTGTACTAAGAAACAGAGGAAGCACTGTTTCTCTCGCCATTGGGCACACACACACACACAGCTTGCAATACCGGGCGTGCTCAAAGCATGAATTTGTGCGTTACCCAGAGACAAGCCGCAAACACAGAAAGACACTCGAGCAGAAAAAGAAGAGAGCGAACGAACGGCTCTGCAAAGCAAAGTGCGGGGGGGGGCGTGTGGCCAGGCAAATACCCTTCTATCGAGGAGGGGGGGCGAGCATGCAACAAAAAGAGAATTGCATTCATATAAAGTGGATATATGCCACATAACGGGGGGGGATGCAAAGACTCCTGAAGACCACACCAACGGCCAAGGGGAATACGAGTATCAAGCATGCAGCAGCAGCAGCAGCAGCAGCAACAGCTTTCAAACAAGCAGGTCTGCCAATTGAGTGGCGGCCAAGTTCGTTCCAAGCTGAGATTGGCTGGCCGAAGCTTCAACTTCAACCACACACTTTGGGCGGGAGACAAAGCATGTGAGGGAGATTGGCCTGGCAAGAAACAGACAGCACGGGACGAAAAAGAGTTGTTCAGTTAGACACCAGATGATACACACCTAGATTGCCCTTTATAACTACCATGACCGTGTTTGATGGGGTGACAGAAGCAGTGCATACAGAACAGGGAAGACCTGAAGCGTTAACAGTTACTGTTCCCGGCGCTCATCACCATCACTCAATCACCACACGGCGGAGCAGTGTGGTTGGACAGCGAGGACTTTAATGAGCATTTAATGACGAATTTAACCCCCTTCCCTTTCGCCAACTTCGGTTCCTGGGTGCTGACACGCCCCGGAGCTGGGATATGAAGAGAGAAGGAGGGCTTCGCCGCCTTTGGAAAATGCACACACACCTTGGCCTTCTCTTAATTGCCTTTCCGGGGTTCCCTGCTCTCTTTTCTCCTCTCTGTTAAAGCCTTTTTTTCAGCCATTAAACCACCAGAGGCACGTCCTGGTTCCCTGGTTCTTTTTCTTTTTCTTCTTCTGGTGTGTCTCGCCATGCAACTCCGCGCCAGGGCCGGCCTTCAAACGAGGCCTTGACCCCTCTCTGCGTGTTGTGGCGGGCTTGGTGGCTCCATTCTCGCTCAGGGTGGTGGTGTATTATGTGTCTCTGTGTTCCTGTTGCATGATCATGATCGATGGATGTTTGTCCCCAGGAGCGGTGTCCGAGGGCTGTTGTATAAAGGATGTGCTGTACTGTAGAAGCCAGCCCTCTCCTCTCCCTCTGAATCCCGCCATCTGGTGTCTTGTCCACCTCTATTCCAGCCCCGTTTCGCTTCTTCAGCCTCTCCTCCTCCCCTTTCCCCCTCTCTCCAATAAACTCCGTGTCTTCGAGGTTTGGCCAGGGCAGCGCGTGTCTGGCCCAGCTTCAATCAACAAGCTTCCTTACGCCATCCATTTACCAGTGGAAAAAGATGAGGGACCAGGGGTGGAGAGACCTCTAAAGCACTCTCTTTCTCAGGGAAAAAGCAAAAAAGGGATTCATAAATATACGGACATGGAAGAGCAGATCAAAAGTCTGGATATCAGGGAAAGTCAAGGGGGGGCGTGACGTGGGGAGAGAGAAATATAAAGTTAAAAGAAAAACCCACGATGTTGTTATTTCATGGGGGGCGTGTTTTCTTTGTTTCTTTAAGGACCCCGTCTGCCGCGTGCCGCGTTTGCTCTCCTACCCCAGAATTGGCCAATGAACGCGCGAAGAAGCTGCCCACAAATGCCCAAAGAGGAAATCAAGTCAACATTGGGTTGCACCGGCAGCACGGGTCGTCCAAATGTCAACAAAGTTCGTCACGTGGAGGGGTCACGTGGGTGCTACCAGCGCGATTGCAGTATCACGACGAGATCAAAGTATCTGCGCGAGACACACACACATACCTGACTCACTGCATATACTGTCGGTAGTCTGGAGATGTCGGTCTGCACTGCTCCTGCAGAAACCCGGGACATTAAAAAGAAGGCGCAGGGAACGGCCAGTCGACAGTGCTCCTCAATTCTGCTGCCTCTGTGGTGGCAGTCTGCAGAAAAAGTCCTCTGCACGGTTAATCAAATGATCCGCCCGTAGACTTTTGCTCCCTGGCCGGCGCGTACCAACAAAAAAACCGAGCAAGATGGACAGATTATCTCTCTTCTCCCCATAATGTCGGTGCACCGCTGCAATGCAAGAATCAAAATCGGAGATCTGTTTACTTTCTGTTTGTTTTCTTTCCTGCGGCTCTGGCTGTTGACTTTCTCACCCAGAGATAAAGTGAACAAGCTCCCGGAACTTGCACTTACCGGAAGCCTGTTAAAATGTCATCCAATTTCCCCGGCCCCATCCCTTCACCATGCATAACGGCCGTTCTATTCCTGACTTTCTGACTTTCCAAGTCTTTTTTCCGTCTCGTTGAAGGTAATTATTCGAGGAAGGGCTTCCCTTGCTTCTTTCTTGCACACACCCCCTATCCCCTTCTCTTCATTCCTTAAGAGTGCATCCATCGTGTGCAAGGGAGCTGGCGAGCTTCTCTCGGAGGTCCTTGAGGCCTTGCATGAACTCAAGAAGAAAATGCTAGGGGGGGGGGCGTTAAGTCCTCGTATGTAAATTTGCCCTCTTTGAGCAAGGCTGTAGGAAGCCCGTCATCGCCTGCTGGCATATTCTGTTGTCTGAAGTCAATCCCACGAATGGAGAAGGGATGGGTCAAGCTGAAGCTTCTCCAAGATCCCTTTGCGAAGGAAGCAGTCTTCGTCCCTTCAGCTGTTTAAGTTTATTTACTTTTGCGTTTTAACGTGGTTTTTGTTTACTTTCCCTCTTCTGTCCTCCGGCGGCGATGTCCATGCCATGCATGCACCCACTAATTGTCTCTTGCGGTGTGCCCTTACCCACCTGCATTCCGCAAGTGAAGAGTATTCTTTTCTGTGAAAACTGGCGTTGCTCTCGCACAGCTGGGAGGTTTGCTCCCGTCTCATGAGGCTGTTCGAGCCTGCCATTCTCCTTGCATATATGCAGGATGTGTGTTGCCCGCTGATACTGCCGCTGCTAGCTTCCTGCGTTGGTTCGTGATGATAATATCTACATGGAAGCGTTCACACGGGCTATGCATGTCTATACTGTACAGTATGTTCGCACTCTATGTAAATAAGCCGGGACGGTAACACGAAGCGTCGGTGGTGCTACCACAAACGCAATTACGGTAAAGGCCTAGCTAGCACAGATCTCAACGCGCACACATGCACGCGAAAAGGAAAGGCTGAGACACCACCACATCAGCTTGAGTTAGAGACCGAGTCTGAAAGATCACACAACACCGCCATCCTTTCTTCTTTTGCTCTCTCTCTCTCTCTCCCTCTCTCTCTCAAATTCCCATCAAAGCATCCCCCCCTTGCGCCAGAAGGCTTGCTTCCTTGTCCACTTTAACCCATGATAGACTAGAAACGGCGAAATCTTGCTATTCTTGCGTGGTAGTACCACTTCCACAAACAAGCAATCTAAAATATTACCTTGTTTTTCTTTCAATCATCGCTATTCGTTCCTGGCTAGTGTGGTTGAAAATCACTTAAACACGCATCCAATCAAGCCCGGCGCGTTGTGAATGGATGGATCGCTACTCTCCTCATATAGAGTATGTCCGTCCCCTGCGTCTCGAGGATGAGTGAGGGAGGCTGGACTGTGGTTCTGGCTTGCTTGGAGGAAATCCGGAACCGAGGAGAGACGAGAAGACGAAATCTACAGGTATGCTCGGCCGTAGAGATTCGTCAAATTCCTGTTAAGCTGCCCCTAGCTATTTAACTTACGGCCTGCAGGGCAATTCTATTGCGTGTTGTGGTTGGATGGACCCAGTTCACCATTTAAAGGACCCTGAACCGCGGGCAGACTCCGTAGCATCACATACACAACAAGGCACACACTGAAGGAAGACGGCAGTTCTTCAGGTACCTTGCAGAGACATACGGTGAACAGCTCTGCTGCATACGGGTATAGTACTCGTATACACAGTGTAGAGAAATACACATTGAAGAAAAAGAAAGAATAAAAAAATGGCAGAAAAGAACAAAAGTAATGAATAGTCGCACCGTCTCACTGTACCACTCTTTGTCCGTAAATTAAAGCCACTCGGTAAAGAACGGTCAGACCGGGCCAAAAGTCGCGATATCAGATCTGCCGGCGTTTCTGTGCACATATCTTTGGCCACGCTTTTTTCCTTCCCCCAGCCATTGAAGAATCCCGACCAGTCTCTCCTGGGATCCTGCATTAAAGTACTTTGCTCGCGACGCGCTTTTTTTTGTTTGCTATCACTACTATCACGTACAGTGAAAACCTTAAAACTGGCAGTCTTCTCTTCCTGCGATATATTGGAACGCCCGTGCTAATCAGATCGGCGTGTGTCTGGTATACAGTGCTGGGAACGCCGCAAGTTTCATTCACGAGTCCGGACATGGTCAGGTAGCGCAACCACTCCAGGCATTCCAGCCGCCAACGTTGCTGCTTCCCTGGGGCGACGTTTGTGTTTGTTTCAAACGGCGGCCTGCCAGGTGCTTAAGATTGCTGTGCCGTCATCCACATGCCGTTCAGCTGTTGTTCATTTCACGCTGCAGCTCCCGGTGGGGCACGGCGAAGGGTGACAGCACATCCTGCGTGTATCAGGAGAGAGAGAAAGAGAGTGTGTGTGCGTGCGTAAACACCCACACACCGAATGCGAGGAGACGGTGAGTGACGGAGCTACCGGGGGAAGATAAACACAGCCTGGATACCTGACTCAGCCTTGGTCCCCCTCTCCCACTTCCAATCCCCAAAACTGGTATGTACAGTACATGAGTATCCAGGACACGCACATCCAGACACGTCCCTTTTGCCCCTCCCCGGATCACGGCACCGGCACATCCGGCCGCAGCGGCACCACCACCGCCCCAGCATCGCCAACCTGCACGGCGCCCCGCGCCAGATCCCACCCGCCGACCGCCCGCCGGAACACCTCGGCCGCGGCCGCCGGCGCATCGGCCGCCACAACGTGGCCGGCGCCGTGCACCACCGCGAAGCTCAGGTTGCCCAGCTCGCGCACGCGGCCGGCGGCCGCGCCGGTCGCGGCGGTCGACCCGGGCAGTGTGAGCGGTGCGTACGGTGTTGTGCGGAACAGCGCGGATGTGGCGTGTGGGATGGCGAGGGACACGCGCTCGCCACCGAGCCTGGAAGTGCGAAGCGGTGTCAGTGGGAAGTCTCCGGGCAGAATCGCCTGTTGCGTAATGCCGGCGAGGGGGACGGTGCACTCACCAGTTGGCGATGTAGTCGGCGTCGCCGTACACCAGCCTAGAGACCCCACGCCCCAACACGTCAGCACTCTCTCTCCCCGCTTCACACAGACATGCACACACACTCTCTCTCTCTCCCTCTCCCACCAGAGCTCCAGAGCCTTACATCACGCGCACGCCGTGGTCAACAAGGAACCCCAGATCGTCGCGGAACACGGGGTAGCTGTAGTCCCCGGAGCGGTCGAACGCGGCGTACACCGCGTCGCTCTCGGGCCGGTACGCGACCGCCGCCGGAGCGATGCCCAGCGCCGCCTGTGTGGTGGGCAGGTTGAGGAACTTGGCGAAGAAGTCCGTGTACGCTGGCGTGTCGCGCGGGCGCCGGATGTCGTACCGGCTGCGGTTGCTGTAGAAGTAGAACGGCGCCTCGACGTTGTCGCGGCCTTTTTTTTGGACCGGGGGTGTTAGTCTGGATGACGGGGTTTGGTCGGCCGGGTGGCACTTACACATGGATGTGGCGCGTCGGCAGATGTCCCTGATTTCCTGGCTGTGGATCCCGTCAGTATATCCACGCCACCCGTGGTACTGTTCAGACGTACCGGCTCTCCGACGCGGAGTACGCCTGTCCGCACCGCCAGAGCTGGTCCAGACACCCGTTCTGCATCGTCAACGCCCGCTTCATGTACGTGGTCCAGCTCTTCTTCAGCCCCGTCACGTTGTACGTGTTGTTCGCCGCGAACTCGGGGTACTGTCACAGAGTCAGTCGTGTGTGCATCCTGAGTCGTTGGGGCTTCTTCACGTACCGCTGAGACCTGGCTCTCGGCGTCAATCAGCCCGCTGAAGATCCCAAGCGACTTGATGTCCAGCTGCATCCCCTCAACATCGCCCGCTTTTACCCGGGCATTCTGTTCGTAGAAGTACTTCACCACTTCTATTCAGGAGTGTCAGCGACCCGCCGGTTTCCCGACGTTGTCGGTTCATGCCCCCCCCCCGTTGCTCACTCACCTGGCCCGTAGTGTCCACCGTAGCTATATGTCCAGATAATGAGGGTTCGCGTCAGTGTCTAAGAAGCCCTGCCCGTGTTTGGGAGGGACAGCGCTTCCTCACCTTTCCGTCCATACATGGAACGCACGGCCCGCGAACTTGTTCTGTGCCCCCGCTTCCACCAGCGCCGGGAGTACGGCCTGTACCACATCCCACGCAACAGCCGCGACCTCCGCCGAAGTGCCGATTGCAGCGGCTTTCCGCCGTGTTGAGAAGCCAACGCCCGCCGGTAGGGACACAGACAGCAGGTTCGTGTCTCGCGTCCACCTGTGTTCCCCCCCCCCCCCNCCCCCCCCATTAGCATCAAGACATGTCCCTTTTTCTGGAGCTCGCCGTATATATCAGTGGAGAGGGTGGTATTCGTACGAGAATGGATTGTCCGATGTCGAGAGATCCGGGTTGACCTTGCACGGGCCGATATCTACATACAAACATCCATGTCTCTCGTCAGTCACAGTCACACAGATACTGCCGTTGCAACTCGGCTGGAACGCACTATTAAACACTCCAATCAGCGAATCGGCGCCCGGGCCGCCGTTCATCCACAGCGTCAGCGGCGCCCGCTCCGCCGCCGCCACCGCCGGGAAAAACCAGAAGAACACCGACGCCCCGACCCCGCCGCCATCACCCTCCGGCAGATCGACGAAGCCCGCATACGACTCCGTGGGGCCGCATAGCTGTGTTGCGTTCACGCGCACCGTTGGCGCCGCGCTGGCCCGTTCTACACCCGCTCGGGCCGTGTGCAGGTTGAGATCTCGAGGTGGAAGTGTCGCGCTGGCGAGTATTGCCGGAATCATCCTGAGTATCCATGCCGTATACATCTCTAGTCGTTGGCCATCGTTTAGGGTTCGGGTCGATGTCTAGGGTTAGGGTTTGGTGTGATGGATCCCGTGCCGGGGCACTCATTATTCTCCGAATGGAAACGATAAAAGTCAGGATATTCTTTAGGCCATCGACATGGAATGAACGACCTTTTATATCACAAACTCCAGATTATCTACGCGAATATACAGAGCCGTCCGGTAAAATACAAATCCATCCTCCGATCACCCATTCTGGGCACTCCCAGCACAAACTCATGCCGATATGGAAGCACATCTCCGTATCGGGGAACTGCGGATAAACCACTCCACCACCGCACGAGAGGCGGACATAATAATAATACATGTATATGTGCCCAATTTACCAGGAGGAGAAGTGCATGGGCAGATGATGTGTAGATTAATAGAAAACGGAAGAGGGACCCTGCCCCCCCCCCACCAGCCACCCCGGAAAACCCAGGAATGTGGCAACCTGTGCAAGAATTTTTTTCTTTTTGTCGTTTGGCCCTCTCACCGCCTGCAGGATTGAGATGAGGGGCACGCCCACTCACACATCTCGAGTGAATCTGCAAGGCTTGCGATACATGGACTCCGGGATGCTGCACGGACAAGATACCTCCATGTTTAAGGACCGACCTAGGTCACGTTTCAGAACACACCGAATTCTGAAGAACGGTATTTTTGAAGCTCTTGCGACATCTGGACCAGATCGTGGCTTTTGGGAAGGGAACTGCAATTTCTGCCAAGCACTAACATAGCTGTCGGGATAAGCTCGCGGTTGGCGGGAACGAACAAACGCCCTTGTCCAGGTACTAACCGCCATCACATCATCTCGAGCTTCAAGACATATTCAATATAACACCTCCAGAGAAAAAAAAAACAATGCCCGAAGTCTCGACTCTGTAATATTCCTCCTGTATTCATAAAGATTGCTAGTCAATCTTTCGTCATTATGAAGTGTATTTTCATACCCCACAGCTTCGGCAGTGTGCCCGTCGGCATGATGGGGAGTTGAAAATGGGTAGAAAAAAGGAAAAAGACACTGGGAAAAACGTTCCCACTCGCTCTACCTGACCATCATGAGCAACACGTTCCACAAGAAAACAGAACAAAAAGAAAAGAAAGCTGAATCTATCTTGCGTTCCTTCTTCTTATGGATGCGTCGAAAAAACAAACTAACAAAACCACCTCTTGTTTCTTTCTTTCTTTTTTTAAGTTCTAAGGTCTTGTCGTCGGCATTCTTTTGCTGGTAGAAGTGCGTTTAGAAGTCGTTATCAGATCCCTCATCGGGAAGAGGCTGCAGGGCGGCCTGGCTCATCTCGTCCAGGTGCTTCTGGAGATCAGCCTCGTCAACGGTGGCGGTAGGGGGAGCCAGGGCAGGGGCAGCGACGAAATCCTAAACAGTACACAATCATATGTTAGAATCAGGATGATATCGTAATCAGATATGAGGTAGTCCGCGACTCGAAGGAACTTACCAGAGCAGGGTTGCCAACAAGCTTCCGGGCAAGCCAAAGGAAGGGCTTCTCGAAGTTGTAGTTGGACTTGGCCGAAATGTCGTAGTACTGGAGGTTCTTCTTGCGGTGGAAGGTGATGGTCTTGGCCTTCACCTTGCGCTCCTTAACATCGACCTTGTTGCCGCAAAGGACGATCGGGACGTTCTCGCAAACGCGGACAAGGTCACCTATACGTTACGAGACACAAATATGGTTAGACAGCCATTTCTTCGGTAAACCGACAACAAACGCCACCGTCGGATATGACGGAACAGCCTCGAACCATGTCGCGCCTTCGATGAAAAAAGAAAGGGAATAAAAGCAGGCCGAAAAATCGCGATCAGATGAAGCGCGCATAAGACCCCCCGAAGGCGGGGAAATGTAGTGACTTACGGTGCCAGTTGGGAACGTTCTTGTAGGTGATACGGGACGTCACGTCGAACATGATGATGCCGCACTGGCCGTTGATGTAGTAGCCATCGCGAAGACCGCCGAACTTCTCCTGACCAGCAGTATCCCACACATCGAACTGGATAGGGCCGTAGTTCTGAATTGATAACATGTAAAGAAACAAGGTTAGACTCAAAATTCGCCTCAGCCTCACGCGAGCCTTGACCATTTGGCCAATCACCCAACCTTGGGTACTGAGACCGTTGGTATAACGGAAAACCAGATGGCAGAAAGCGAAATCAATGAAGATTGACGTCACTCGAATCGATGAGTACAAGAGAAGGAAGAGGTTGAAGACTTACCGTGGTGAAACCCAGAGGGTGGACCTCGACTCCCAAGGTAGCGAGGTACTTCTTCTCGAACTCGCCAGTAAGATGGCGCTTGACGAAGGTGGTCTGCACAAAGGAAAAAAAAAAGAGAGAAGTCGACGTCAGTACGATACCACCGTTGAGATGCGAAACGGAGAGAAACCAGATTTGACTTCCTCAGTAATGCTCTCGATATTGATATAGCACCCTGTAACATAGAGATGATTTTGGCGCGTAGGGGGAAACGACCGGATCGATAAGCCTGCCAACAGCTACCCCAACCATCTCTAGCAAGATAGCCATCCCAAAATGACGTCGGATAATGATCTTTACCTTTCCAGTACCACCGTCGCCGACAAGAACCAGCTTGAAGGTGGGAGTCTCCTGAGCCATGATTGATGTCAAGATGGCGGGGACAATTCACGAAACTTGAGAAAAAAATGTAAACAAGTGGGGGGGAGGGGAAACCTAAGTGAAAGAGAATGAAGTTCGATGGTTAGAAGGAGGATGATAGAGGGTGAAGAAGGGAAAAAAGGAGGAAAAAAGAAGAGATGCTCGTCCTGTTGATCTAATCTAGGGTGAAGAAAGGAAAGAAGGGAGATTTGAAATCATGACATACTTGGAAAACGGGAAAGTTATCTAAGGGAAGAGAAGAAGATAACTTTGGAGGGGGAGGGAGGAAAAAGAAGATGAAGCTTTGTTTTTTAGCAGGGGAGAAATATAAAGAAGCAGACTTTTGGTCCTTAGCCCAGCTGAGACCAGCACCTGTAGCCTAAGAAACTTTTTACTAGCCAAAACAATACCAACAACGCATTAGGCGTCACTCATAGTAGCATCATCCACGTGATCTTGATGCCTGAATTACAAGGCGTGAAACCAAGCTCAGAGCTCCATATAATGCAGCTAACACCACTCAGTATACGTGCGTATGAGAAGGAGCTCTTATCATTTTGGCTTTCCTTAGTGTCCCCTTCCTTTCTTGACCGATATTTTTGAAAGCATACCTCTCTAGGGTCTAATACTCTAAGCGATCAGTGGTGCTACCTCTTATTATTTAGGTATCCGTTAATAAGAGTGGATGATGTTTACTATTTACATCTTTCTGTTACGAGGGCACAGCTATATAAGCCAAATCATACCATTCCATTATCATTAGCAGAACCTTTTTGAGGGTGGCTGCCGTGAGTAAATAAAATGGACAGACCCTTAACTGACAAGAAAAAAATTGATGGAGACAGACTTTACAGATGGAGTGCTTCTAGTAGTATCTCTCGGGTTTGGACGGTCTGAATATGCCATCTTGGAAGGACTGAGACGCAAATTTGGTATCTATGGTTCAACCTGCTGCCACTGCAACACCCCTTGAAGCCTCCACGCATTTTGAGTAAAGATACATGTATTCGCCTGAGTCCAGACGTGATGGCGGCCAGTTGTGAGTCAGACAGGTGAATCTTCAAACAGGCAGGATATGACATCCCAATAAGCCACGGCCACCCCAGCCCGCCTTGGGCACTAACGTCAGGTTCAATTCCTGCCTTCTTCCTGTCTCTGAAGGACGTGATGCCTTGACAAGTATTTCTTTCTACCAAAGATGTAAAGAATTTTCAATTAGCCTCATGACGTTTTTCCTGATATCTGCTGGCCGTGACAGCAAAGCCATGACAGCGCATTGAACAGATAAAAATTCGCCACACCACATCACATACCTCTTGGTTGCCTTGCACGCACTCGGCAACCTTCTTCAGGCCGTCATGGTTGCGCGCGTTAACATAGCCAAAATTCCGAATCTCGTCTCCTGCCTTGAGCCCGGCCGTTTCAGCAGGCCCTCCCGCGGCTACTGAGTTGACCTTCGCGAAGACCGCGTCCAACCGCTGTTCGACGGGTGCGTCAGGCAGCTTCTCTGTTGGCGATGCCTCTCCGTTTGCAGTCCCAGGTTCAGGCAGGTTTGCAAAGTACTCCGTGATGTGCTCCTCGATGAGTTTCATGAGGTCCTTGTAGTCGTTCCGCAGGTAGATTATCCTTGCGCGAGTTGTTCGGACTATATATGCGTGTTAGAGAAATCCTGCGGACGATGTGGATTATAAACGCGGGCGCCAAACTTACTCTGGGCAACATCAATATCGGCTCGAGGAAATCCATCTGGCGTTAGGAGTGGCGTTTTCATATCAACTTTGTGCTGATATTAAGAAAAGAAGAGTCAGTATATTGTATACCCGACCTGTTATCACCAGCCGACGGGAGACGAACCGAATCGAGGACACCACTCAGCGCTTTCAACTCTCCCTCCATTTCGTCTTTTCGTCGTTGGAGCTCGGCCAAGGTCTGGCGTCCAGAAGCCGCTGATGGACGAGAGCTGGTGGGCCCTGAAGGGACCGTCGGGGCGTGTAGATTTTCCATCGTAGAGGATTTGCAGTTTGGAGCGAAGTGAGTAGTGAATGGATTGAAATCTTGGAGATGTTAGGGACTCGATGTTGAACTTTTATGTATTTGGCAAGATTACTGATTTCTTGGGGCGAACGGAGTGTGAATGTTTGCCTGTGTTGTTGGACAGGTGCTATAGAAATAGGCTGTCGCGGGGTTGCGCATGCTGGAAGCTTCCCCCACCAAGTTACGAGGTATAACCGGCACCTGTAATCACTATTTATAGCAGCACGAGTAATCACCTCACAACTTCGGGGGCTTTAACTTATATAGTGATAGATTATCAAAGTGAACTTTTATATCTCTAGCTTTAGGAAGTAAAACCAACCAGAATTAAACTGATAATGGAGTATTACTGAATCTATTCTTCCTGCTGTCCCCCTCATACTATCTGCTGGAGGCACCTTGGTATGCCAGCAGCTGTCATCAGCTGACAGACTGGTTTTCTCATCCATCACGTGCGCAAGCCTGTTTTCCTTCAAAACTCGATCATTTCTCCAAACATCTTCAATCGTCATTCTTGATCCTGTTATTATCTATTTCCATCCTTTCTTCACGCTCAGACTCCCATCAAATCCACCACGATTCAACCAACGTTCTTACTCACCACATACAGATCTCTGAATCAATCATGGCTACTGGTGTTGATGCGAAGTTGCTCAGAGCAACAAAATTCCCACCGGAATTTAATAAGAAGGTTGACATGCAAAAAGTCAACGTTCAGGTTATACAAAAGTGAGCTGGTCCGGGTTGTTTGCATGATAACCGACAGAACTAACCTACTGACTCTGGCTTTCTAGATGGATTGCGAGTAAAATATCTGGAATTCTCGGTAACGAAGATGATGTCGTCGTTGAACTGTGTTTTGGCCTGCTTGAAGGAACTCGTTATGTATGTTGCTTTCCCAGATATCCCATTCCTCCACAATCATGTTCAAGAAAGCCACGGAACTGACAACAAACTCGACCTGCGCTATAGCCCGATATCAAGTCACTACAGATACAACTGACCGGATTTCTCGACAAAGATACACCGGTGTTTTGCAAGGAACTTTGGAACCTGTGCTTGAGCGCCCAGGATAGTCCCCAGGGCGTCCCGAAAGAACTCCTGGAGGCGAAGAAACAGGAACTGCTTCAAGAAAAGGTTGGTCAGCTTCTTCTTACCTAACACCCTACTATTCTGGCCCTGCACAAACTCTGACAACCAATATTCAAACAGATTGAAGCAGACAAAGCCGCTGAAGATGCTCGACGACGACGCGAAGAACTCCAACGACGCGATCGCGAAATAGCCGACATTAGAGCGCGTGAGAGACGAGACAGATTTCGTGGTCGTGGAGGCGATTCCTGGAGAGGTCGTGGCGATCGGCGCGGAGCCGGATTTGGCCGTAGAAACAGCAGATCACGGTCACCGCGCCGGCCGGCTGATCGGGGTCGGCGCGGGAGATTTGATCGGGACTCTAACCGAGGACCGCGTCGGCGTTCTCCTTCGAGATCAATTTCAAGCTCGAGATCACCCTCGCGCTCGCCTAGTGACAACGGCCGCCGTAGAGCCGGCAGAGATCGCAGCCCCAGCCGGGACAACGCCAAACCCGGCCGGAAGCGGGACCGTTCCCTCTCCTCGGACCGTGAACGCCCGCGCCGTCCGGAACCCCGTGGACGACGTTTATCGAGATCAGTTTCTTTATCTGGATCCTCAGCCAGCGGGGATTCACCTGTCACCAAACGTCGGCGGGTCTCTCCCTCACGGAGTCGGTCCCCTCCCCGGAGAGGTGGGAGACGAAACCAGCAGCGCAACGGCCGCCGTAACCGCAGTCGCCAGCGGGCTCGTTCACCCAGTGCCTCAGACTCATTCTCTTCGCGATCACGATCAAGGAGCTCCAGCTACAGCCGACGGTCTCGCCGCGGTGGCGGCGGTGGCTCGGACAAACCGCGCAGCCGGGCAGCACGGTCTGTGTCTTCGAGTTCAAGCCGCAGCCGCAGCCGCGACCAGGGCCGCAACGGGCGCCGGGGATCGTCACAGCGGCGGAGCCGTTCTGGCGGAGGTTCCAGACGTGATGCATCCTCTGTTTCTTCTCGCTCCCGCTCTCGATCTCGTGGCAAATCCGCTGATATTTCTGATGATTAGATGCTTTGAATCTACACGTAAAATGGACTGGGTCTTGACGCAAGCCAGCGACCATAGAGTCTTTGCGGCTCTGCAAACGCAGTTGCAGCAGTGCTGAGAAGTGAAGTTCAAAAAAACAAAGATGAGATCCTTGATGCAACCAGCTTTATGCTGCGATTGCTCGTTTTTCTTTTTTTTTTACCCCTTTGATCAGCTGAGGCTAACCTGTGCCGAAGATATCTCCTCTCTAAAATCCTCTCAAGAAGGCCGATTGTGGCTTCCGTCTCTATGTCAGACCATTATCAGCGGGTATGCTTCTCTTCTTTCTTCTATGCTCCTCCCTTTTGAACTGATTACTGCTGCTGTGATTGGAAATGAGACAAAATTCAAGATGTTAGAACGACAGCTAGATTGTTTTAATTGAAAAAAGTACTCTTCGGGAAATCTTATGTCCTTACGACCTACTGGATGTGTGTTTGTTGGTCTGAGCACGATGAGCCGTCTAGGGCTTGGTTGACCTCCATTCCTTACTAACCCAACTACCTGTAGCTACCTCCCTCGGCAGACCCGAGAGTGGGATTCGCTTTCATCTCATATAATCGTAGCAGCCAAACCCGTACTTTCGACAACTATGGACCTCTATATCTGTTAACTGTTCATGGCATGTCCCGTGGGATTGAACCACGGGCTCGAGGCCATGTGACCGCACATACGGTCCCTGATTATATCTGGAAAGTGCCACCGTTGATTTGAAACCACGAGGAAGTTGGATAGAGGAAGAAACTCCGTTTGCTCCTTCCTTGCCGTTTGCTATTACACGAGTAGGGCTGGCTGACCTAAGGCCACCAACCTGCTCAGAATATTCTCCTCTTGCATCTTGGATTCGCTCTGAATCTCTTCACATCGTTGGAGAATTTTCCTTTGAAGATACGGCGTCAAGACCGTTCATTATGGCACCTATTACTGCACTTCCACAGGATACAACTCGCCGGCTAAACTCAAGCCTGGTCTTGCCTGACCCGTCGATAGTGGTTAAGGAACTTGTTGAAAACTCGATCGACGCTGGAGCGACTTCCGTTGATGTGTATATATCAGCGGACACGATCTCGGAGATCCGTGTGAGCGACAATGGCCACGGAATCTCTTCCGCTGACTTCGACGCCCTGGGCCGGCGGTCCCATACGAGCAAGCTGGAGCGGTTCGAGGATCTCGAGCGGAAGGGGGGTCAGACTTTGGGATTCAGGGGTGAGGCGCTGGCGAGTGTGAACACGCATGGGAGTCTTGTTGTTACAACACGTGTGGCTGGCGAGCTACTTGCGCACCGGCTGGAGCTGCAGCGCGGAGTCGGTGGGGTGGCACAGAGCCGTGTTGTGTCAGCGCCAGTGGGCACAACGGTGGCTGTGAGTGGACTGTTCGCGGCTCTGCCGGTGCGCAAGAAGCAGGCGACGACCGAGTGCAAGAAGACACTGGTGAAGATCCGTGAGACGCTGTATTCCCATGTGATGGCGCGACCCGGACTGCGCGTGGCTCTGAGAGTGCTCAAGACTCCGCCGAACATGTTGACTTACTCACCCACCCCCGGCTCGGATGTCTGCGAGGCTGCGCTTCAGATCTTCGGGAAGCCGCTTGTGGCACAGTGTGTGCTAGTGAACGTTTCTGAAGACGATGAGGAAGCTGGGACTGATGACCCGAAGGAGCGGTTTGCCATTTCGGTGCTCATGCCCACCCGCTGTGCCGACCCAGCTGTCATTGCCAACAAGGGCCAGTTCGTGGCCGTGGACTCAAGACCATTGAACCCGGCACTAGGCACGATGAAGAAGATCGTGGCTCTGTTCAAACTTGCCCTGAAGGGCTGTTCAATCGACTGCCAGAAACCGTTCATGCACATGAACATCTGTTGTCCTCCGGGAAGCTACGATTTGAACATTGAGATCTCCAAGACGGATGTCCTGTTTGGAAATGAAGGGCGCGTCCTGAATCTGGCGAATAAGCTTCTTGAACAGCTATACGGTGCTGGAGCCGAACAGGGGCACGACGATTCTCAGGACGGAGCCTCCAGCATTGGCCAATCCCATCCAGATTCCTCTGAACCCCTGAGCATCGAGGTTGCCAGTTTAGAAACCGTGGCGCCTCGAGATTTAAGCCTATTGCCGAGTTCTTCTGACCCTACACTGGACAGTGAGGACGGAGACGTTCCTGACTTGCGGCATCCAGGCCTTTCAGTTTCCGCCGACTTTGAGCTTCTTCCGAGAAGCAGTCCCTTCCACACTTCTAGCCAGATCCGTACCACCGGCTTGCCTCGGACGTTTGATCTGAGTGTTCGACCTAACCCGTGGACCATCGCCCAGGGCCAGCACCAGGCTCAGCCCGGGAGAGACATTTTTAGTTCCCAGGAGTCAGGGGAGCGACCCAGCAGCGTCTCTGGGGTCAAGCCCCCCTTCACTGGTCGACATGGAGGCCAGAGACTGGTCACCCCATCACAGCCTTCACCTACACCGAGTAAATTGCTGGACCAATTTATGAGAACGCCTCCTCCATCTGCAGCCTTGGCTAGACACCCACCCACCCAACGCACACGTTTGCCATCGCCATCCCGGAACGGTGGGCTGCGCAATGAACAACGTGCGTCTCGTCCCGGCCAGCAAACCAAGCTACGGATTTCTGCTCCAGGCTGGGGCTGGGGTGGCACGGGAGGAAACCGGGCTGCCACCCGTACCCGTCCGGGGGTCCCAGATGGAGATACCAACCTCATGACAACGATAGACATGTCGGTCCTGGAGTCGGACTCTGACTCGGACACGGTTCAACTGACGTCAAGATCCTTCGATCCTAAGCTGACATTTCCCCGTGTTCCCGGAATGGACCTCTCATCTTCCATGCCACCGGAAACCCGCGATGAAGACGCCAGTGACACAGGATTCGTGTCAGAGTGGATTGAGGGCACGACCGGCCGCTCCGCCAGCCGCCCGCCAGCGCATGTCTCGATACCGGGTGTTGGAGAGCGGGGTACGCCGATTCCCCGGAGGGAGGTCAAACGGCTTGCGCAGGTGCCGGCGGGCCACGAGTTGCACGGACTGGTTTACGAGGCCGAGGTCTCGTTGGGGGCGCTGGCGGCACATGTCTCACAGTGTGCTGAGTCGGATACTTACGTGCAAACTGGAGAGTATGCGTGGGAGCAGGTGTGTTTGATGTCGGACATTGTGGCGTTGGAAGGACGGGCTTTGGAGATGTATGAGCAGATTCAGGAGGGCAGTATTTCTGGGTGATATGTGTGGGATATGACCGTTCAAGAAAGTGGTTGGTGATGTGGTTGATACTGTAACTGGTCGTGACTAGACATCAAGAGATTTCGGTAGGCCCTGTATGCATCGGCAAGAATCTGTTTTTCCTTTCAAACGATGCGTGTGCATTAACTTTTGCAAACGCCCATGCAATTCAACCTGAAGAGTTCTGTGCATAATTCTGCTTTGTGGAACACACAAACGCACAGCCATGATGGGCGGCAACGCAGGTCCAGCATTGCAGGTGTCACGAACTGTAAGCCACCGAACTGTCAAGCCACCGAACTCAGCATGTTGGAAGAAACAAAACAAACACACGACCAGAAAGGAAACAGGGCACTCGCCAAAAAAAAAGAATTCGAAAAAATAACACACACACACACGCCAAATACATCGGAGATGGGCGGTGGCTGGAAAGTCAGACAGGACGGCGATGACAAGGAGGCGCAGCTGTGTGTGTGTAGGGAATAAGATTTTTTTTTTTTGGCGAGGTCCGCTCTATGTATCTTCCTGGGGCCGTAAATTTTTTTTTTCTCTTACTGAGCTGAAGAAGCTTGGGATGTCGTTTGCTTATCCGTCCGTTTTTGTGCTCTTAGTTGTGCTCTTAGTTGGGGCACTTATGAAGCGGGCTGGCTGCCAGCTGGGTAGTGGAATACGAGAAAACGTCAGTGTTGGCAGACAAAATCTATTTAAAACACTCGCGCCATTACGAACTTTTTCAACTTGGTGTTGAAGAACAACGACAATCCTGCCCGAGATGCTTTTTTGTGCGTAATCTTGAGCCTGTCCCCTTGGGGAACGACATATTACATACTGGCCTGACCGGCCGTGCTTGCCATGACGGGCCTGCCGGGCCGGGGTGGAGTGGCCGGCGCGGAGCGTCTGGTAAAGTCGGGTACTGCTAGTGATCGGCGCCGCTGGTCCCGTTGCCCCGGTCCCTCGCGGACGTTTGGGAAACTCCCAACTTCATTTTATCATTCGTCCTTGAGCTTTTACGCCCTCCAAGATTCCAACCGAAGAGATGATTGTGTGTGTGGGAACTGGATTATCCTTCGCGTTCAACCTGTTTGTGCTGTGCTCCCTCCCGCCCACGCTCGGGAGGAGTATCTTGCAGTGCTTGGATTCTCTTGCACGGAGGATTTCTTCGAGCTGGGGTAGAAAAAGGGGGAACCCAGGCAAACCAGCGGCTAGACCAGTCTCAATCTGGGATGGGCTGGGAAGACCCTGAAACACAAGCACATTACAGTACAAGATGATAAAAAGGTTGAAGCATTTCTGTCTAGGAGGCAGCCCGAAGAGAGATAGAAGAAAAAAGAATGGATTGTTTTTCTCTCTTCAAGGGCTCCTCGTATTTCCTCCCCCACTGTTTATTCAGCGCAGGACTTTTTTTTGTGTTTGCCGTGCCAGCTATTGGGTGAGATAGTTGCCGTTGCTGGTCAGATGGATACGAGGCAAAAACGAGGATGAGTTGACTCTTAATTCATTGAAAAGCCCGTGACAAAATAGCATAAATATAGACTGACTTGCTTTAGGCTTTGATCTCAACAACCAATGACTTTGCAAATGTGTCTCTCTGGGTTGGGGCTGCGCATACGGTGCCATCAGGATCGACCGCCTACGAGCACACAGATCATCAAGTTGGACGATAAAGCGATGGGCAATCCTGCCCCGTTTCGCTGTCTGTGGGCTTGGCTGTTTTCTCTTCCCACGCACTTATGTGTGCACTTAACAAGGCATGATGATTCTGCAGTGACGATCTTCTGCCATGTATAATTGGTGCATTATAGCCCACCCACCAACAGTTCGCCCACCCGGGCAAACAAAAACACCCGAGAGAGACAGAATCCTCGATGCTCCGCCAGCTCCACGCATAAAAAAACATGGTCTGACTGGCTTGACGTTTGCGTCTTCGAGTTGGGCGTCAAACAAGTGACTTGCCAAACAAACGTAGGCAGAACCCCCCTCTCCCGGTCCTCTGGAATCGAGTTGACACTGGATCACAAGCGGTGATCCGGATTCGTCGACTTACACTTGTATGACGGAGACCGCAGTGCCGCGATAAAGTACCTGACTGTGGCTTTAGTATGTAGTTCCTTTGTCTCAAACGAAGGAGGCGGGGGGTCGCTATTTACCACTGTAATAGAAAGACATGGACGACGATATTGCAAGGGGAAGCCAGCTTGCATCCTTAATAAATCTGGTCAGTGGTCACCATGTCAGAGAGGCGGCCAATGCTAGCCACCACGCAGCCAAGCTTTCAGACACAGCTGGCCCAAGATGTTCCCGAGAGAGAGAAACAAAACAACAGACCAACATGGAACATCAAGAGGCGCCAGACCCATTGCTGCAGAATCCGCCACCACCAGAAATCTGCTGGCTGAGCCAAGTATGGGACATCACGTGTAACGCGTGTGATGATGTATCGATGGACGGGAAAAAGAGGGATATAAGGGTCGAAGACGTTCGTAGTGGAGTGAGAACGACCCTCGTAATTTTCGTATTCATGGGGGAGGTGTATCGTGCATGACGATCTGTATGTCAAGCAAGTATCTTTGCATTCCTACTGTACCGTACAGGTACCTTGTGCATGCTTGTGTCACCTTGAAAGCCGAATGTGCCCGCATTATATGCTGGCTTTCCTCCTTCCCTCGACGAGCCGTGATGGCTTCGGGCGATGAAGGTGATCCTTCCACAAGCTCAAGTCCTATCAAGCTTCCGAGTTCCAGTGGGGCGGTTGTTCCTTTCCGGCTTTCCTTGCTGGTATGGTTTTGTTAGTGAACTTCACCAGCATAACAACGATGCGTAACCGGCCAGGGTCGCCGCTTCCTGGTTCGGTGCCGCGCCTTCCCTGGAGAGGCCTCAAGGAAACGACTGGCTGGTTGGTGGGTTGTTCCTGCCTGCCCTGAGTTTTCCTCTCTTGGGCCTTCGATCCTTCTCTCTAATTTGTTTCGTCCCGTCTGAAGATCTACAGGCCTGTTTTTTTATTTATTTATTTTTTTTACGCCTGCCCGTCCTCTTTCTTCCCATCCGATCCCATGTTTTTTTTTTTCTTCTTCGCCTTTTGACTTCTTTTTCCTCCTTCTGTCATCTTCTCTTCTTCCATCACCTTTCAACTTCTCCCGGCCTATCCCTATTTCCTTTTCTTCGTCTCTGTTTTCTCGTGTGATACCAGTTTAAGAATCATTATTTCAAGTTCCATTAATTTGGCTTCAGAAATCATTTTTTTGGTTTATGTAATTTCTTACGAGTGCATCTCCCGTTTTCATCCTTCGTCCTTGCGTCTCCCTCGTCCTCCATGTCTCCCCACCAAAAGACACTCTCGACAGCAACTTAATCCTCCGACGACCCTCATAAGTTCTCTTCTCAACCTCTTCGGATTCTCTTGGCCTTCTTATCTCAATAATCCCCACATATCCTGTAGCATCTCTTCTTCTCTCTTTCCCATATTTGCCTCATCCTCGAAATCTTTCGTCATTCCTCTTTTGCTCCCTCGCTATCGCCTCACAAAATGCAAGGCTCTTAGACCTCACTGATTCTCTCAACCCCCCTTTGCTCTTGTCTAAATCCCATATGAGCGCAAATCATCCGTTCATCCAGTCTATACGAATCAATATATCTACTGCTACATATTTCACTCCACATGCTGCACCCCTTCGCAGTGCACATCCTGTCTTCAACCACATCCATCCAGCGTAGATAGCCTGGGATATCGATATCTCCATCTATCTGGAGTCGACTCTCGAGAGCGATCCTGAATAGACATCCTTCACCCTGTGTTCATTCGTCGCCTCTCCACAGCTTCAGTATGCGAGCGCGGCCTGACTCTTGGCGAGAGTCTCGCCTATGGCCTGGTACCACCTTGACTCTGAATGCGCTGACCACGACCGCTTCCTCCACAACCCGACACAATGCCACCGCGGCGCCGCCAAAGCCGCCTCAAATCTCACCTTCACCCAAGTCTTCGACCTCTTCACAGCAGCATTCTGAGTCCTTCTCTCCCACATCACTAGCTGCCATGGCCGCCCCCACGACTTCCTCTTCCCGCTGTCGTCATTTCCAGCACAGTATCCACTCAGACTCGAGCATATCATTACCTATATCAGACCAGCCGCGATTATCTTATCCACCAGTATCGAGAAAACCCTTGCCGCCACAAAGACGGATTCCGGATTCATCGAATACTGCTACTTATTCCTCGCTAGTCTCGGGGCCTCGCGAAGCTCTCGAATCACCGTCACCGCTGTCTATCCCGCCTAGATTAGTAGCAAATTCTCGAAAATCTCACACCCTCTCCCTCTCCCGCTCCTCGCCGCTTCCCACAACATCTCTTGCTCTCTCAACCCTATGTCTGCTTCTCTCCGTCTTCATAGTACCAGCCGCCGCTGTGTTTATCAATTTTGAAAACTGTCTACCTTCCGACTACCGAAATCAGAACCCCTCTCCTCTACAATGGGTTCCGCTCTTCGTCGATGCGGTTTTCGACATGGAGTCAGAGGATTATCCTCTCCATGTCACTGCTTGGGGAAACGTAGCCGGCAGCCAGTCTGGCTCTACTCTCCCGCCCGCCGATAGTCCACACTGGCGGGACCCGGCTAGCACCGACGGCAAGATTGTTCGCGAACCCGAGCCTGGCAACGACGATCCCCGGGCTACCACCCTCGTCACCAAAGTCAACTTCCTGTCTTATGAGCCCTACGCAAAGAATACCGACTTTTGTGACACCTCTCTTATCAATGCATCCTGCCCTCTTGGCCCCATATTCAACCAGACCGTGATGTATGCAGTTCCTTTAGCTCCGCTATCCCTTGCCCCAGTCTCGAGCCCGAAGCCTCTATGAGCTAACATTTGTGTTTCTTCTCTCTTCATCTAGGCTTTCCCCCGCCGGTCTTCCCGCCGTGCGGCTAACGACGAACCTTAACTCTACCTTTGCATTCACCTCCCTTGCTACGACCTTCATTCTCATCTATGGCGACTCCGCCGAAACGAACATTGGTTGTGTCTCAGCTACAATCACTCCGAGCTTGGGAAGTCTGGAACCGATGCTGATATATTTCCCATTGGCCATTTTGATGTTTGTCGGATTTTCAACCATCTTCGCCGCCGTGTTTTGCCCCTGGGGCAGTACCGACATTTTCAAATGGTCGTCGAATCACAGCAGGGAGATGCCCGACCTGCTACGCCTAGTGACGCCTGGATTCGGTGACTGTTTGCAATACATCCAGTTCGTCGTGCTCACAGGCAGCCTGTCTCTCAGCTATCCGGGATTCTACCAACCAATCGTCAGCAACGGAGCTTGGTCGGCCCTGATCTTCAACCACACATTCGTGACCTCTGACGATCCGTGGGTCAACATGGCCGACGGAGTCTATGTTACAAACAGCACATACGGAATCGGCCGCGTCACCCAACTCGTTGGGCTCTCCAATGTATCGGACATCTGGGCCGGCATGATGGTTTGGCTGCTTGTTATCCTCGCCTCGGTATTTACGCTTTCGCAGATCATCTTCCTTGGCAGCAAGGTCTATCGCCATCTGGCCAACATCCCCGAAGAAGACCTGCGGGCAAAGAACATTCCGTTCTCTATTGGTAACGTTGTGCGCATCGTCTTCAACTTCTTCATGCTGCCGATTGTTACACTCTCTGGTTTCCAGCTGGTCGTGGCCGATAGATCCCCTGCATACTTGGTGGCGTTGGCTGTGATCACCCTTGTGGCCATGCTCGCGTTCATTGGGTGGTTTACTCATGTTGTCCGACGTGCGAACCCCCAGTCCGACCTGTTCGATAGGCTGTCGACTTTGCTGCTATACGGCCCGTTATACAACACTTATTCCGACGACTCAGCCGCCTTTGCTCTGGTTCCTCTGGGCCTAACGCTACTCCGTGGTATCGCCATCGGTTGCACCCAGGCGTCGGGAGTCGCCCAGATCGCAATGCTTGCCAGTGCTGAAGTCGTTAGCCTCGTTACACTGCTGTATTTCCACCCCTACGACAGCCAGACTTCGATGAACCTATACTCGGGCGTGTTTTCTACGCTGCGACTGATCACCATTCTTCTCATGGTGACGTTTGTCCCTAGTATGGGCGTGACCGAGGGGCCCAAAGGATGGCTTGGATACGTGATCCTCCTGATCCACGCCTCTGTGCTAGCGTTTGGGTTTTTCCTAAATTCTGTTCAAACCGTGATTGAGGTTGTTCTTCGCCTGCTGGGAGCTGGTGGCCACACTACTGGAGGCTTGTCGAAGATCTTCGGTATGCGTCAACTGTCTCGCCGCATGTCGCGCCGCGCGCATGGCCAGTCACGACTCAGCAATGTCTCGACTGCTGCGATGTTGATTGATAACGAAGCGTCCAAGACAGGATATGTGATGCCTAGCGGCCGTGTCAGAAGCTCTTCCGCAGCTAGCCTCAGCGGATACGGATTTGGAGGCAATAAGTTCCACAAGCGAACATCTTCCGCGTTTGATAGTATCGACATGCAGTCGCCTATGGCCCGTAACTTCGATAGTGCTGCTAGTTCATCCTTCGCACCGCCTACTCCTGGAGAATCTAGCACCTTCTCTTTCCTCCCGTCGCCTGGCCCTGGCGTTACTCGTGTGCCGCCGTCGCTGGCGATGGAGCCTACTGACCCTTACTATCGACCGCCGAGGAGACGGCGCGAAACTGTTAGCGACCAGACACCGCCGAGTAATTCCGTCAGCTTCAGCCCGAGCCGAAACGCTGGACCAGCCGCCGCCGAGACCAACCTTCTCCCACCCGGTGGCCCCCTTGGAGACGCGATTGATCTTGAAGGCCAGATCTCCCGTGGAGCTACACCGGCGCCGTTTGCATACCCAAATATCGCGGCCACTCGCACCGATTACACGACACGAGAGGTCGACTTTTATTACGGAGTGCGTGGCCCGGCTCTCAACTCGGAGAGGCCTGGCCGCAGACTGGGAACAGGCCCTGCTGATCCTACCGGCCCCGTCGCTACTGCTTCGGGCTGGCTGAGGGGCATGTTCGCAGGCAAGACCAAGGAGAAGGGCAAGGGATTCGAAGTGGTGCGGAGTGCACGCATGCCGCCGCCAGCCCGACCGCGTACTAATTTGGAGGACGACGATCTCATGGATGATTCCCCCGTGGCCATGAGAATGCTGCAGAACAAGCCGGGCGAATCCTCCTCTGCCATTGTTACTGTGACCGGCCCGGATGCAGAGCCTGCCGACGGCGAACCTCGCAGCAGACTGGAGAGCTCGCCGATGGAAGATTCCGGCCGTGAGAAGGTCGAATCACCCAGGAGTGATGGCAGTGTTGGGCTTGGACTCGACTTGCCGGATGTGCCCAGAAAGAGCTCCCGCCGCACGCCAAGTGCAGAACGCGCCGAGGTCCCGGCTCTGAAGATTGTGACTTCTTCCAGTGAAGTGGCTTCTCCGCTTCCTCAATCCCCGCTAGGACAGGCCCGGTTCGGCAATGTGAACCACGACAGCCTGGGCGCGAGCTCCATCCACTCTCGCATTCCCATCTTCAACAGTCCGGCGGCTCGCACCTGGTCGCAGCAGCAGCAAAATATCCCCGCGCGCCACCCGTCGCAGTCCACTACGGTGTCGATGGAGCCGGCGCCTGAGGATCTCCGCGAGAACTGGGATGTGGCAACGCTTGCCGTGCATAATCTGGAGACCCAAGCCGAGTCGAACGTGATTATCGATCACCCGAACACTACTCCCCCCCGATGGCGTTGATTCTCTCACGCCACATATTAATAACCGCACCTGATAATGTGCGAATTATTTATTTCACACCATTTTTAATGTTGACATGACCACCCACTGAGCGCTTCAATATTAGATGCCGAAGCTCCTTATGGGTCTAATCAAACTCTTCTATTGCTCTCCGCTTAGGAATTTACATTTTTGTCGCTTTTTTGTTAGTATTTGGGCTGAAGGGGAATACAAAAAGCACATGGTTTACACAGTTTGCGTTTTTTTGGGTACGGCCTCGTCGTTTTACGGGCTATATATTCTCTGCCTGTATCTTAGTGGGTACACGAGCCTCTTGTTCTCTTTTCTGGATTTTGCTTTTGGAAGCTATCAGCGTGCTTCAACATTTGGTGTCGAGAAGCTGAGATTGTGCTTTTTTTTCTGTGCTGCAGGTTGGTGCTCTGCACGCCTAAATATGTGAGGGTTGCTTTTTCCCCCCCTATTAGGATATTATCTTGCCGTGGCAGGTTGTTTTACTACTATTATATATATCTTGGGACAGGAAAGTCTGACTGTCTATATATTGCTGGGAAAACGGGTCGGTGGGTGCATGGGATATGTTCTGGTTGTCTTGTGACTGGGTAGCATCAGGGCAAGCAGAATATAAAATTATACGATAGATCTATTGGCATGCGAAGGTGTTCACGGACGTGATTAAAACTCGGGTTTCGGACAGATATTATGACTTATGAGGAAGGAAAAAAAAACTCGGTGTTATGGTACAGGTGGCGTGGACGTCTGCGCGCCGTTTTCCGACGTTCGGATGGAGCCTTCCAGGATGGGTATATCTCGGGAAGTCCGTTGTGTCTATGGACGAGGAAACAAACAGGGGATAGGAAATGCAAAAGAGAGAACCATGCGGGATGTGCGAGCCCGGCTGGCCGGGGATTGTTTGTACAGGAAAGGAGCAACCGGGGTGAGTATGCACAACTTGAGAAAACAGAAACAAGACAAAGGAAACACTCGAACGAAGGAAGCAAACTCCAGAAAGAAAGAGAAACAAAACCTCTCCTTCGAACCCAAACGGCCTGTTCACGCCTCATACCACGGCGGGCGTGGCACGCGGCCCCCGACGACCGCCATCCGGACACGGAGCCGTGGTCGTCGTTGTTTCGGCGGCGCCGGCGCCGGCCTGCGCGACGTTGCCGGGACCGGGCGGCCCGCGGTCGGCGCCGGGCCGGCCGCGGTGGCGGTACATGCGCCAGGCCCAGCTTTCGGGGTTGGCGAGCCAGGCAGGGAGGGAGCCGGGGGTGTTGGGCTCCACGGGGGTTGTGGAGGGTGAGTCTGGCGGGGGGGCCGGAGAGGTGCTGAGGGAGGGCACAAATCCGCTGGTGGTGGTCGTGGTGGTCGTGGCGGGATCAGCTGGTGCCGGGCCAGACACACCCCCGGACACCGCCCGCGTCCGCGTGACCACTACCGTGCGTGTGATCGTCTGCACATGCACAGCCGCCGGCGTCGAGCACGACTCCGCGCCCTCTGCGGACCGCACCGTGGAGCTCGCAGTGGCGGTCGAGGTTGACTCGGACGGCATCGCCCCGTCGCGCGTGTGCGTCACGGTCTCGCGGAGCGTGCGGGTGCGTCCTTCCGTCGACGTGTTGCCTTCCGCGACAACTGGCGTAGAGCTGGCGATGGACGTGCTCGTCGGCGCGGGGGGGTGCACCAATCCGGTGCCGAGGTGCGTGCGGGCTGTGGTCCACCCCACACTCCCACTCGCGCTGCTCCCCCCAGCACCGGGACCAGCACCAGAGCCCCCCATTGCCCGCGTCGGGTCCGCCGTGCTCAGCACACACTCCGCCGCCGTCACCCGCCCAGAGCTGCACAGCAGGCCTCGGAGCACCGTCGATGACGAGTTCGCGGGGAACAGCGGCGCAGTCCCGCCCGTTGCGGAGGGCATGATCGGGAGGTTGCCGGACGCGTGCGTGGAGCTGGCGGCCGGGGCCGTGGTCACTGCGGGCCACGGCACTGCTGCGGAGGATCCGGAGGGGAGGACGGCGCTGGCGGTGCCGTTGGGCCACAGGCTGAGCGGGGGTGGCGTGCCGGGGCCGGCGGGGTGCGAGAGCGTGCTGGTGGTGCTGGTGGTGTTTGAAGTGGAGGGCTGTGTGAATGTTGCGTTGGACACCGGGAGCCCCGTCCCGGGGAGTCCGGTGCCGAGAAGGGGCCCCGCGCCGGTGGAAACCCCTGAGGAGAACACAACACCGGGCCCACTCCCCGGGAGCGTGTGCGTCTCGGACGCGTTCCACCCACCGGGGAGGAACACCGCCGGCACCGAGATGGAGGGCACGGCGGTGTTGATCGCGGTCGTGGAGCTAGCTTCTTCGGAGTGGTTGTCGTGGCGGCGGTAGAGCTGGAGGTCGAGGTCAGTGGGGGAGTTTTCTCGAGAGTATTCCGTGCATCTCTTGACTATAGCCAGAAGGAGAGAAATACTGGGGGGGGAAGAACTTACGCGGTGTCCGCCTGGCGCGGCTACTACGCATCCCAGCAGTCCGCTGGAGATCAGGAGGAGAGTTGGAGTATGCATGGTTCCTTGTATAACCCGAGTGGATAGGTGTTCGGAAACTGGGGGACAACAGTGTGAGGGACTGGTAGATGAGGCAAAACCGCGCGATGTCAAAGGAGAGGGTCTAAGAGAGAGTGAGGGAATCGTGTCCAGTCTGGTCAACAACAGCTTTCGACCTTCAACCTCCATCCACATCGCAGTTCCAAGCCGACTCTTATATAGATATCTTGATCCGCCCATACTTGGGCAAAAAAAGGCACTCTTCCACTCTTCCCAACTCCCCCACCACGGCTTCATCGTCAGACCTGTCCCCCCTTTCAGACCTCGATGTAGGGAGAACCGCAGTGCATCCCAAATACTCTTCCAGTTATCGATTCCCGGGGCCCTGGTAGATAACATCAGGACAATATTGGTTAGTGTGGAGTGGGTAGGTCTGTAGCACCTCCCTCCCTACTGGAGGGCGAGAAGAGATATATGCCCTCCGATATAGGGGGCGTTTTTTTTCACCTTGCTTCTCTCTCAGCACAACATCGAGATCGAATAGACGTTGCGGATGTTCTCGGAGATTCGTGGTCGGGATCAGATACCCGCTCTGCCCTCTCTAAATGCCCTCTCTCTCGAGTCGCCAATTCTCGTCCCTGGAAATTCCGGGATGCCTCCTTACCTAGCACCGGATTCACTTCGTCTCGTATCTCGTGTCTTTAGGATAATGCCCTGCATATACACAAGAAAATAATCAGTCTCCCTCAATCGTGCATTCCCTCACTGGCAGACACAGGCATATACTGAACTGCCTCTCTAAGGACCCCCCGCCCAAAGCAAAGAAGGGGGGAAACTTCTGACGATGTCTCAAGCCTTATCCCATATGCACCAGAGAGATACATCTACTTCCCTCTTTGTCCTCCCCCAACCGATACAGACAGTATTCTTCCCATCTCACCTCCCTAGACAGATAAACCAAGAAACCCAAGTTTCATATGTCCAATATTATCAGTCCTCTCGAACCCTCCAGCAGATATCCTCAAGAGTGCCACAGGACTCAACTCTGCAAGCCCGCATACCCCTTGCCGAAATACACATGCATGACGCAGTAAGAAACCCAAGTTCACCGCCCATTTCCCTGTCCAACATTTCACAGACAACCTCACAATGGAATCACAGCAATACACAGGCGAGAAGAAAAGTAGGACAAGCAAAGTAGTCCGGGACTCGAAAATCATCCCAAGTTTCACATTCATAAACGATGAAGAAAAGTACCAAGCAGCACTGCTCTGGGCAGACTGGGACCAACACACACACAATGCGTGGCCAACATGAAAGGAAACAAAAGCAAAAACAAGAAAAACGCCAAACAACCGGTTCCCAGGTCCCCTTCCAAATCTGAAGAGGACGACACGTGAAAGGACTGAAGAGAGGTGGAGACATATGTCAAATCCACAATATGAAGAAACGCCCATGGTATGGTCCTGTGCCAAAAACTCCGAAAAAAGCAATGTGATAATGTGAATCCAGATGATCTGAGTCCGGGAAAATGCCAGAATAAAAAAAGAAAACAAACTGCATCTCGAATCGTCAAGATGCTAAATGCAAGAAATGGTCCCTTGTATACATGAAATGGGGGTTCGTCGTGCAAATCACTAATAATATAGTGAGGAGAAATATACGCGTGATGATGAGCCGGTACATGTGCATGCAGATGCGCGTGCGTGTACGAGGGTTAGACGCAAGCCGTATTTGAAAACAGGCCAGCCAAATCAATCTTCCCAGATAGTTTCCAGGTCGATATCCCCCCGTCGCTCGGCACCACACACGCTCCAGCGCTTGCGCTTGTCGCGGGATCCGAAGGCCAGGGTCCGGCCACGGGCCGGCACATCAAGAGCACCAGCCTTACTACGGCCGTCACCACCCTCGGCGGCCTCGGCAACAGCCTTGAGCCGCGCGAGTCTCTCGGCCTCCAGAGCGGCTTCTTCGGCGTCCGGCGAGTCGGGAATGGTTTCTAGACTCGAGATGCTGGGACTGCGCGAGCGGGTCGAGGTGGGTGTCGACGGCACAGACGACGACGGGTAAGAATGAGTCGAGCTGAAAGGGGTAGAGTAGTACGTGTCGAAGCCTGAGCGGGACGAGGGCGACGAAGAAGTTGATGTGGTAGTGAATGACGAGTTAGAGGAAGGAATCTGCCGCAAGGGCGAGGAAGGGCGACGGCGCGAGACTGAGATCTGAGTCGGCAGTCCCAGGCTAGGAGAAACATTGCGGTCAGGCGTGGGCTTGTCAGGAGTCTCTAGCACCGACATTCTAATAGGGGACGTCGGGGGGAACACATCATCCGGGACTTTCCGAGGGTTTCGCACCCGGCTGGGCGAGCTAGACGGGCTCTGAGGGCCGGACTGGGGAGAGTAGAGCAGGTGGCCAGCGCCGTTGACACCAGGGAGCGACTGGGTGCGCGCCATGGGGGGAGAAAACGAAGCGGCCGATCGCGACCGCACGTGGTGGCCCAAACCACCCGGAGAAGAGGGCGCCGAGGGAGACGAGCCAAAGCCAGACAGAGGCGAGGTGGTTCGCGGCCGGTAGGGAATATGGGCGGGAGAGTGAAGCCACGTGGGTGACTTCGGAGAGGTCGGCGCAGGGTCGGTCGATCGCCGGAGGCAAGGCGGCTTCTTGGAGGGATCGACATCGAGCGACAGAGGAGTAATGGGAGTAGGCAGACGGACAAAAGCCTGTCTCGGCGAAGAGGTAAAGTCCTCCATCCGTTCGGTCTCGGGAACAGGATCCATCATGGTTGGTATAGGTTGCGAGAGGCAAGAAGATGAGTGTAGGAAGGAGTACACAGGACCCAAGGTCGGAGGGGCGCTATAGGTGTGTGGAAGACATTAAAGATGAGTGTTCAACAGCGCGCAACGGAGACACGGCGACCGTCGTTGAAGGTGAATCGGTGGAAAGAGAGCAGCAGGTCGGCGTCCAATAGAAACAGTAGACGCAGATCGATTCGCGGGCGAGATCACAGGACCGATCCGAGAAAGGAGTGGTTGCAGGAGAGCTGTGGTTGCAGGACAGCTGTGGTTGAATTATCGATGGGAAGAACAAAGAAAAAACGAAGAGGATTGCCGCGTTCCAGATATAAAAAAACAAACACACGGACAGAGTCAAAAGGTCGGCGCCAAGCGATGATAGACAGCAGAGAAACAGTTCGAGGCCGAGAGGAGGACGTGGCGTTATCTTTTGTTGTTTCCCTTGAAGGATGATGTGTCGGGGGTTGGAATTTTTTTGGTGTTTTGTGTTTGTTCAAGAAAGTGTGTCAGGCGATCCGGCCGAAGAAGAACGGGAACAATTTCTGATGCGAGAATGTGATCAGGTAGATCGGAACCCCTCCCCCCTTGAAAAAAACAAAGAGTCACGGAGGTTACTTTAGTACAACTGTATATGGTAAGTGTACTAAGACACACTGACTTGACGGGACAATTAGAGTGTTGAGGGCCAAAGTCAGGGACCAGGGTTTGAGGGATCGGAGAGGAACAGAAGCAAAGAGAATGATTCTCGGCTTCGGCGAGAGGCGAGAGGCGATTGAGAGTTATGTGTAAAAAGAGGAGGCCAAATAACAAGAGAAAAAGAGGAGAAATAGTGAAGATGCACAGATAGAGCGAGATGAGGATCGAGGGAATATATAAACCGAGAAAGAGAAACAGACGGGTCTGGAATCTCGACCAACGGGAAGTGAAAAGGGGATAGAGAGAGAGAAAAGGAGGCCAGAATGGAAATTAGCGGCAGGTAGAGCAGCGGTAAAAGACGAGAACCTGAAAGAGCACTGGCCGGAATATAGAGTGTAAAAAAAGGACAGCGCGGCGTGGTTCAGCGGTCTTAGGCGAAGGCGTCAAGGGTGGAAGAGCCAAAGATTTTACCCTGTCTCTGGGCAGGTTTGATATCCGGGGTAGTTTAAAAGGTGGGAAGAAGCGGCAAAAGTGATTGATGCTTTAGGTACTTTTTGAGGTCTTTGACCCTTGCCTTCTTTTGGGGATTGTTCGCTCTGTTTCACTGACCGCCAAACGATGGTGAATGCTTTGAAAGTGGTTATGGTGGCAAGGAACAGGGAATAAGGGCGAGGTTGAAGACTGACTGGCTGCACGGTAATTGGGATTTGCGGTGAATTGTAATATTTCGCGTTCAAGTGCAAGTGCAGTGTTATTGGAGTCGGGAAATACTATGATCATGCATGAACGCTGGCTGTCAAGGGGCGAGAGAAAGCGAAATTCTCCAAGATAAAAACAAGGCGGGAGGGGAGATATGGCCCTCGGTAAAAAGAGAGAGAGAGGGCGAGGCGGGAATTTGCAGATGAAATGGCTCCAGTAGTATCACATAAAAAATGACAACAACCGCAGGCGAAGGAAGAGAGATCCGAGAGGGAAAAAAAGAGGGTCAGGAACACTGTAACGAAGTATCGGAATCCGGAAGTGTCGAGAGTGTGTATCCGAACAGGACTGACTGCAAAGGCACAAGCACGGTCAGTTGAACAGGGTCGCAGCACAGGATAACGCAGGGGGAAATGGACGTGGGTGAGAGTATGCGGTGTATGAATGGACAGATGTACAGTACTGTACTGTATATCATGTGCTGTTAAAGAGGGGGGACAGGAGGGCGATTTGAGCGCGGACCACAGGCAGCAGCAGCAAGACCGCCCTTCTGAGACACTGTAACATAAAAAGCAGCTGGCGGAAGGCTGAAGCGGAAAGCCGGAGAGGGGAGGGACGCAATCTGCAGAGTTTCGCGAAGGAGGGGAGAGAGGGGGGAGGGTTACATAGATCCAATACACCGACTCTATACAAAACACAACAAGTCAGAGTTGCACCGGCTGTGCATATATGCAACGCACAACGTGTGCATGTACAGTAAGGATGTGTAGCAATCGGAGGACTTGGAGAGATGGAACGGTTGATAAATCACATAAAGGGCTCTTGATTGATACAACTGAAATAATGACGAAAGGGCGCTGACAGCTAACCAAGATTATAGGACAAGCTGTAAAGGGCGGCAAAACGAGGCAAAACGGACGATCTGGTGACAGAAGCCAGAACAGGGCGTGTGGAAGAAGGGAGGAAGATGTGAAGATGCTCTGCTTTTACGACGAGAGAAGAAGAGAGAAAGGAAAAGAGAGAGAGAGAATGGGAACCGCAGATCTTGGGGATATTCCTTTTCTTAATAATAGTCACCAATATGCAGATAACAGGTCCTGCCTCTTCTCGATGCCGAAGATGCAGTTAAGCGGGAGTACAGTCAGCAGTAGAATGCCTTCGATGCTTTTGGGAAGGAGCTCCCGAGAAAGCCGCGTACGCTGCGACTGCCCGCTAAATGTGCAACTAACGATGACTACCACCGAACAGGAGAAGCTGCTATTACTTAAGCCAGACTATCACATTTTTTCTCTCTCTTACGACTCGCGAGACGCATTCCTGGGATCGAGCCGTGCGTGGGTGGCGGCCCTGACGGTCTTGAGTGACGCCGGTAGAGAACAAGGCCCAGGAAATTGCGAAATCCTGCACACCTCGCCAATCCAAGAAAGCCTCGTGGGTGTCAGCATGGTTCTTTGCTTTTTTCTTCATCTGGTTCCTCGCTCCCCTGTGCAGGACCAACAAAAACAAACAAACAAACAAACAAACAAGCAAATGACGGAGTGTGAACAACGTAATGCAGCATTCCCATCAAGTCCTCAACGTGGGAAGAAGAAGTCCTCCACTGCAAAAAGGCCCGCCGGTACCGCTGCGCCTTTCGTCGGCTGTCCAACAGCCCCAAAGCAGAAGGACTCGCCCGTTCGATATACTGTACAGTACAGTACTGTAGAAGGAAGGCTACGAGTAACTCTGGATATGTACTGTATAATTGGCTTGGCGCTGTGCCTGGTTTTGAGCTGGCAAAGTCTTTTTCTTCTTTTTTTTCTTCTTCCGTGCCACAGTTTACACGGTGACTTCTCGCCTGGCAGTTTTGCATGTGTCGTGTGCTGCCTGTCACCAGCGGCAAAGTCACACTGCCCCCCTCCGTCCTAATTATCCGTGTGATTGTGACAGCGCTTGGGATTATTATGCCTCAACTGAGCACATAATTGGGGATTAGCACAAAATCACCTAGACATAAAGAACCGCGTAGAACTGTGCGGAACAGAAGACGGTGTACCGATCGGGAAGTCGCACCCCTCATCAGCCGCCTTCCCTTCTCGGCTGAAAAGGAGAGAGAGAGAGAGAGCGAGAGAACTGCGTTTGTCTCTTCACTCGCTTAGATGCATATTTGGCGGGTTGCAGCTTTCAATCCCTTTTAGTGTGCATCATGCATGATCATGGCCCTGGCTGGAACGATTTCCAGCCCTTTGAGCTGTTTTTTCCTTTGCTTCGCGGCACAATGGCGCGTGTACAACGCGAAAACCACAATCAGCATTACCTGTTTGGGAGGGCGTCGTCTTCTATTCCCTTTTCATCCGATCTTGAACAAGTCTCTTTTGCTGCTTTCATGGCGGCGTCGGGTTCGGAGAGATTGGCACAACCCCCTTTATTTCTGTGCCGTCTTTCAGGGCTTCACACGCACTTACGGTACAGCATGGACGAGATGCAGGCTTGGGGGTGGAATATTGGTGCGATGCCATGCGTGCGCTGCTCTCGAGCTGTTCAGCCTGGCCTGGACGATAACCTCCCCTATCCGTGCATGATAGGACCAGAGTTCCAGACCCGTAGAAGCAAGAAGTTCTTTGTCTCCACGAGCAGTTTTCTTGGTCATGGCATTCCTGAGAACCCTGGCTATCTCCTGAAAATATGCCGCCCCGATAGCAAACAAAACCTGCGCAGCACTAAGCTGTCTTGACTGGAATGCTCTGCTCGATGGCAAAATCGTTTCTGCGCTGGGAATGTAGGTGGGATTTGAGAGAATCAGTGTTTCTCCGGCGGAGCCAGAAGAACAACACAAACAGCTAACGGCTCTTGGTTGAGCACGGTTGCTCACGACTTGACTCCATCCGCACTCAGAATAGCGAAGAACCAACCGGCCTGGGAGGCAATCCTTGTTTCTTTAGGTTGCTTTCCAAGTTCCCACCAGTCCCAGACTCACGGATCCAAGGGTTTTCTGTCCGGCTCTTCTTTCTGCCTCTTCCTTTTTTGCCACCTCTTCTCCCAGAGATGGATCTTGAACCAATATATCCTGCCAAGCCCTGTTCAATTCCACATGTGAAGGCAAGGAAAACACAGTGTGTCCTGTCCCCTATTCCAGAGACCTGACTATTGGATGACGGGAAAAGTCCTGTCTTTGACGGATCCGTTGGCCACTAATTCAACAGAGGGCGAGTCCTCCCCAACGAATGGAGACCTCAGACCTGTCACACTCGCTCTGCTTTGATGATCTGAGGGCCACTTCTCCTCTCGCTCTGGGCCTCAGACAGCGACCAAGTGCTTACCGTCTAGCTCTCGGGACTTTGTTTTCCCCTCCTGTCCACAGCAATTTCGGTAGGAACATTAAAAAGACAACAGACTTGGACATCCCCGTCCGTTGCAGTCTCCACTACTTCTCTTCTAGTGTTCTTTCGGGCCTGTTCTAGCTCGAATGGAACGGTCCTCCCCCATAAAACTCTAGCCACTTTACGAGGTTCTGGTTCCCTCCGTTATGGGAAGGGGGAAAAGGGTCATATACAGTATATTGGCTGTACCAGGGAAAAAGAAAAAGGGGTCCCCTTTTCTGTCGCTCTCCAGGTGCGGAACTTGGGCCCGGAACGACAGAGTTGGGGAGGCAATCTCGGCTTGTTATTGGGACACCGGATTTCGTCCGGCCGGAACATGGCGTACGTACGATAATTCGGGCTAAGTCGCCAGTATCATAAGAACCATATAGCAAACGTAGCAAAGTACTGTATACGATATTACGTTTCTACAGAGAGAGTAAATCCATGAATCTCTCCGTCTCTAAGACGACGCAGTTCCTTGTGCTGGGCAAAAGTGTCCACTGTCAACCTTCCCGCCCGCACGTCTTCATGCACGATACTCCAACATGCACGTAAAGGCATGATATTCCCATTTCCCCTCATCGCACAATGTTATGGATCCGATGCATGAGTTGTACAGTATATTCGCAGTCCACGATGACCGCGGACGGGGTTCTTTCGAGAGGGGCAGATCCCCAAACGCCAAAAAGAAATCTCAGAGTGGCGGATGCGCCCAGCACTGGAGATCCTCCCACTCACAGCTTCTCGTCCTTCCGCCCCGACTTGACCACCTTCGAGATTTGGCCGTCGAGCAGGAACTTCGGATACTCCATATCGGCATCCACCCCGACCCCGAGCGCGTGGCGGCGCCACGCGGCGCCATCGACGGTCAGCACATGGCCGTTCAGGTAGTTGCCGGCGTCGCTGAACACGAAGACGGTGGCATCGGCGATGTCGCGCACAGTGCCCCAGCGGCCGGACGGGATGCCGGGCTCGGGCAGCACGCCGACGGCGTCGAGCTGGCCGGCGGCCATGGCCGAGCCGGCGAGCCGGTCCATGCCCTCGGTGCCGGAGATCGGGCCCGGCGCGATCACGTTGCCGGTGACGCCGCGCGGGCCGTACTCGAGCGCCACCGACGCCATCAGCGAGTCGACGGCGGCCTTGGCCGCGCACACGTGGGCCTGCAGCGGCATGCCGGTGTAGTGGAAGGTGGCCGACACCGCGATGATGCGGCCGCCGGTCGCGCCGGTCGCTGTTGGGGCGCGGTTGCCGGCCGCGGAGTCCAGCAGGTACGGCATGGTGGCTTTGATGGTGTTGAAGGTGCCGAGCACGTCGATGTCCATGACGGTTTTGAAGGCTGTGAGGGCTGTTAGATCTGGGGATGGGGGTCGTGGCTTGGGAAGGGGAAATGGGACGGGAGGGGGGGCTCGTACCGTTTGAACTCATGCCGGAGAGCGGGACGATGAAGTTACCAGCGGCACCAGCACTTCAAGTTGATGGGGAAGGTTAGCGGTCCCGTCGAGCTTGGGCATCGGTTGAGAAACGGGGTGTGTTGTGCTTACATGGCGAAATCCAAAGACCCCAGTTCACGCACACATCTCTCAGCAGCGGCTTTCAAGTTCTCGTACTGGATGGAAGAGTCAGAGTCAGCCAAGTCCAAGAAACTACCATCATATCAAAGTGACCTCCTTCACTTTGAATCGTCATATAAAGGAGCCTAGAGCTTACATCGCGCACATCACAGCCCCCGATGGCCAACACCTTCGCCCCCGGCCGCACCTCGGCAATCTCGCGGGCCACCCGCTCGGTCTTCTCTTGGTTGCGGCCGAGAACGCAGGCACTCGCGCCCAGCCGCACCATGGCGCGGGTCTGCGCGCTGCAGATGGAGCCGGCGCCGCCGGTCACAAACACGACACGGTCCTCTAGAATCGCCTGCAGTCAGTCACGGGGGGTTCGGCCGGGAGGGTCTCGTCAGGGTGGGCGGCTAAGCACGGGAAAGCGCGCGGGAAATCAGAAGACTCACTGAATAGCCCGTCCTTCCACACCGGACTCAGGTACTGCGACTGTGGGACCACCATGGCGGAGACGGAGGTCGGAGGTCAAAAGCGTAAGCGTAGCAGTGCAGGATGTGGCGGGAGTCAGCTGGACCCGAGTAGTCGGCGAATATATGTATCTTCGCGGCGGAAACAGGGACGTAACACGACGAACAGATATCTTAGAGAGCACTTCACACACGCAAAAAAAGGATCCAGCTGTCAAAGATATATACAGTAGATTCAAGAAACGAACAGAGTAGAAGATATAAAGAAGACCTCGTTTCCCCCACAAATCCGGGGGAGGAAATCCACCGACGGCGCCACCCAGCTCTTTTTCGCTGTTGTTTTTGTGTGTCCCTGGCGTGCCTCGGCACAAGAACCAAGCTTAAGCTTCCGCCCATGACAAATCGCTAGAAACGGAACAAACGCACAGCTTTGCTCCGGGTTGAGCTTTTGCCCAGCGGTACCAATCAGCGAAACGACATCCGAGGAAGCCATTCATGTTATAAGTTCCCGAGAATCTGATACATCGGGGGTCTAGCTTGATCGGTTGCTAAAAGAGAGATCCTGGAGAGAGAGCTGCTGGATAGATACTGCGGGGTGTGGAGAAGCTCGGTGGTGTTGCATCTGATTGCAGAAACGTTGCAAGCAAACCTGGCGAGTTTTTCCAGGCCTGATTGGCGTTTGGTACTGGTTGAAAGCCGACCAAAACACCGCTGAAGACCCTGTCCGGGCCTGTCCAACACGCCCTGAGCCGCCCCCAACTCCAGCGTTACAGCTCGCGCAGAACACCGGTCCCAGCACCGCCACAGACCCTAGCCCAACCCTAATGCCCGGCTTTAGCCCAGCCAATCACCACCGGCTATGTCATCCCCGCCGCCGATTGGCCAGCCTCCTCTGATAATCCGCCCGGCAGCTTATCGCGCCATTCCAACCCTGGCCACAAGTCGTTCCAGCCTCAGGCAGGGAACTTTGAGGAAGCTGTTCCCGTTCTCTTCTGCTGCTTTTGGGCCAACGCAATCCTTCTTTTCCCTGCAACCCAACCCCGATTGTCGTTGTCGTCGTGCAAACCTGCAATTCGTCGCTGTTGTCGTTTTTCCGTGCTGGTGTATCGCTGCAGCTGCTGAACTGTGCTATTACTTCCCCGCCCGATCTTCCCATCGCTCGGTTTCGCCGTCGAGTTGTCGCCATCTGTCGGAGGAGCGCCCTTTTCTCCCCGTCCCGCTTCCTCCCGAATCGTCGCCGCAGACCACCAACACCAAGCATCGTCTCGTCGCCAAAAGCGCGCAGTCAACCATGGCGCCCGTCTCGCTATTCAAGTTCGTCGGCACCGTGTCGCTCGGCCTGCTCACCGTAAGTCCCGCACCGCAACACCTCCCGCCCGCGCCGGTCCCGGGCGCATTGCGTCGGCCCGCCATCACAACCATCGGGAGAAACCCCAACCTCCACGCTCCACTCTCTCCCCCCC